>CAUYUJ010012348.1:0-45000 GCA_963575745.1 Prorocentrum cordatum | reverse complement strand
CCCCCCTTTAGCAAGGAAGGGGGGAGGGGGGTAGCTTCAAGCTGGGGCCCCCCGTTTAGTCTATCGGGCCCCACGCGCGCGCTCTATCATATATAATATGCACACCTGTGCATATGCAATTATATACTATACACATGGTTGCGCACATATTCATTAACTTGTCTCGAACGAAGTGAAGGAAGACGGATGAAGACGAAGAGGAGAACAAGCAGCAGAGTAGCACCAAGAAAAAGTGAACGTGCTGGGTGGAAATATGATGAATCCGCGGATTCCTTTGTACGTCAAACCCGGCGGGCCTCTGCGTTCACGTCGGCTCACGCCTCACATGGCTTGGAGAAAGAACATGTCAGCTACAGTGTCCTCTGTGTCCTGCGCCTATACCCCTGTGGCCCAACCTCTACACCTCTAATTAAACTGCACGTCAAAAATCTGTGATGCTACCGCTTGTGAAACAGTCACAACACTGCTGCGATTGGTGCACATCCAAATCACAACAACCCCTGACTGCAACCACTTCGCATGCATTTGCGTTACCGTCAGCTGAATATTCGATCACACTACGTAGTCGTTAGGACTGTGACCTTTTGGCGCAACCACACTGCGCTTACCTGTGGCATATTGACCTTCGGTACATTCACCTGGCCATCATCTAGAGGACACTTTCAAACGTCAGTAAACAGAATCATCCATGGGCACACTCGCGTAGCAGTGCCGTCTGGGAGCCCTTGTAATGCCCTGCGACGTGAGATTTCTGGCACCGCCCGACTTGGGGGATGCGATTAATTATCCCTCAAGCCAAGTGCAAGTCCTGTGCAAGGAGAAGCTGAAGGCGCCTAGCAGGGACACACACACACACAAAAGAAAAATATCCATTCAAACAAATATGTAGGAAACTTTGCGGGTTTGGGGGACCCCAGGTTCCCCGAGCGCCCCGGGAGACCCGAAACGGCACCAGACGGCCCCCGGACGCCCCCGAAACGGCACCTGAGCTCTGGGGAGCTCCGAGACGGCCCAAGGAGGCCCCGAGACGACCAAAGACAGCCCCAAGATGACCCAACACGGCCCTCCCTCGTCCCAAGACGGCATCATTTCCCGCCAAGACGCCCCGAGACATCTCCGAAGGGACACCCTACAGGGCGCCAAGAAGCCGAAATCGTAAATACTCATTTGGTGTTCCACGAATTCCTCCAGGATCGCCCCGAGACGGCCCAGGAGACGGCCAAGAGAGCCCCAAGACAGCCCAGGAGGGGCCCAAGGAGGGTCCAAGAGATCCCCAAGACGGCCCAATAAACTCCAAAGATGCCCCCAAGATGGTCCAACAAGTCCCCAAGAGACCCCGAAGACAAGCCATGAAGGCCCCGAGTCTGCCCACGAAGGCATCAAGACGGCCGAAGATGCTGTCAAGACGGCCCCAAAGGGCCAAGACGGCCCAAAAGAACACTAAACGGGCCCCAAAGAAAGCTTGAAGAGGCGAATCGCACACCGCAGCTTGCTGGCATTTGCGCATCAGAAACAGGCCCACACGAATTATCTGTATATCTATACACATACGCATATATATATATATATATATATATATATATGCATACATGTATATATGTGTGTATATTTGTACATATGTATATATATATATGTGTATATATAAATACATACTTACTAGAACCATCGCGCGCTTCGCGCGGGCTCAAGTTTTAGCTAGGCTTGATGGGCGAATACATGGGCTATCATCCTTGTAGTTTCTTGCATCCAGGGACTCCCTTGGAGGCCCTGCGCAAGCCTCGGATTCGTATAGAAGGGGACCTGCGGAAACGCAAAAATGATTAATTGCCGTTAGGTGTTCAACGATTTGGGGCCCTCGAAGACGTCCTGGGTTCTCTTCTGGGGCCTTAACTGTGGTCTGTTGTGCAAGAGTAGACAGGGGGCGAACTTGGGGAAAAAATTGAATGGTGGGATTTTTCTTTCTGTTCGAGTTGTGGTGCCTGGGCTGTGGGTTTGACGTTTTCTGCATGCAGGCCACGGTCTGTTGGGATGCCTCTCGGGGTCTTCGTGCAAAAATAAACAGGGGGTGTGTTTGAACAAAAAGGAATTTCAACATCCCACTGCTTCAACTCATGAGATCATGGGATCTCGATTTCTACAATGGCTTCAGGGGCAGCCAAGAGGACACGAAGACGATCCAAGAGAGTGCCAAGACAGCGTCAGCGAGTTCAACAACATTCCCGAAACACTTTTGCATGTGACCAGCAGTCTTGATGCGGCTCGAGGAAGAGGATGGGTAGTAGGATTCCCAACTTGAAAAACATGGAATCTCTGTAATTACCCTTTTTTCTAAATTCCTTGGTCTTGGAGCGTTGGAAGCGGGAAAACGTGAGAAGGCGAAACACGTAAACAAAAACACTGAAAACCAACGTTTTTACTCTCTTCGGGCTCTCTCGGGACGGCTCACGAAGCTCTCTTGGGCTATTTGGGGGGCCTCGTCGGTTTTTTTGGGGGCCTCTCGGGGGTCTGGGGTGTGTTGAAGGCCTCTGGGTGGTCCCGGAGTCCTCTCGGAGGTCTCTAGCGGCCTCCTTCTCCCGCTCTTGGGCTCATCTGGGGCCTGTTCTTGCGTGGTCTGGGGCTGTCCCGGCGCTTCTTCGGCAATCTTGGACCCGTTTTGGCCCGTCTTGGGGCCGTCTTGGGAGCCTCTTGGGCGGTCTTGGGGGCCTCTTCGGCCGCCTTGGGCCGTGGAACCATGAAATGGTGAGACAGCCAAAAACCTTGCAAAAACGACAGAACATTCACGATTTTGGGTTCTCCGGGCACTCTCGGGAGGCCTTCCGGAGCCTGCTTGAGGTCTCTTGGAGGCCTCCTGCGAGTCTGGAGTGCCACACGAAAGCTATCCTGGGTTGCTTGGGAGCGTCGTGGGCAATTATCCTACGTTGTGGGGGTTTCTTGGGGTCGTCTTGGAATGCATTTGGGCATTGTGGGGGTTCCCCAGGAGGCCGGGAAACGCGGTGCCCGGAGCGTGCACAACATGTTCCGGGAATGTGGGACCCCCGGGAGGAGGGGGCGCGCATTTCTTGTGTTTGGAAAAAAGAAATATCTGAAATCCCACCAGCCCTCTGGGCGTAGGTGGTCTAGAGCAGATCCTCTTCCACCCCTCCCTCTTCCCCCTTGGGGAGGGGTTTACCCCTCCCCCTACCCCCTCCCCTGGACCTGGACGGGGGGGGCCGCGGCGCGTTGGAGCGTCCAAGATGGCCAAAGATGGCTTCAAAAGCGCCTCAGAGAGCCCAAGATGAGCTCCAAGATGGCTCAAGATAGCGCAAGATCGCTCACGATGGCCCCCAAGATGCTCCAAGAGGCCCCAAGACGATCCCAAGACGGCTCCAAGTGGCCAAAGAGCTCCCTAAGGAGGCCCCGACGGGGCCAACATCGCCCTCAAACCTAAGGAAAAACAATGTTTTTTGCTTTCTCGCCTTTTCGCTTACGATGGACATCCGAGGCCTCAATATGGCTCCAAGGTGGCCGAAAAGGGCCCCACGAGAGGCCCACGAGAGCCCCAAGACAGCCCCAAGAGCGCTCCAAGAGGGGCCCAAGAGGCGATTTATGGGGCTCCCGAGGGGGGAGGCTAATTGGAGCTCCCCTCTTTTTTGATCGATCTCCTCCAAGATGGCCCCAAGAGCGCCCCTACAGCCCCCAAGAGCGCCCCAAGAGCGCCCCAAGAGGCGCCAAGACGTCCCCAAGAAGCGCCCAAGAGGCCTCCAAGAGGCTCCCAAGAGACCCCCAAAGAAGCCTCAAGAGGATTCCCGAAAAGGCATTCAAGACGTTTCTGGTTCTTCGGTTCGCCGTGCTCTTCCTTTTCCTCTTCCTCAACCACCTCTTCCTCTTCCTCCCTCCTCCTCCTCCTCCTCCCCCTCCTCCTCCTTCTCCTCCTTCTCCTCCTTCTCCTCCCTCTGCTCCTTCTCCTCCTTCTCGTCCTCCTCGTCCTCGCCCTACTCCATATCCTCCTCCTCCTCCTCCTCCTCCTCCTCCTCTTCCCCCCCCTCCTCCTCCTCCGACGACGACGACGAGTCCTCTTCCATCCTCCCCCTCTCGGGGTCTGTGACAGCTTCCCCCGCCCTTTGTTATTCTGCATGCTCCCCGACTTCCCTGATCACCTCAACTCCCCTGAGCATCGTCTCTGGATGGGCTGGTGGGGATACGCGAAGCGTCAACAATTCCCTTTTTGGGGTTCAAGCTCCTCGGGGTTGGAGCGTTGGAAGCCGCAAGACGTGAGACGGCGAAACATGTGACACAAACCAGCGTATTTACCTTCTCCGGGTTCCCTCGGGGGACAGGTAAGGAATTACCCCGTTTAAAAGCACCCCCTCTAACTGAGACATCAATACAACAAAGCCCCACAAGAGTTCTCAACGCCGTGGACGGCACTCGCGCACTCGCGCCGCGAAGGTGGCACTGTGACGCTCTGAGGTCTCACGCAATCAAAACGAAAGCTGCATCTCTGCCATAACTGCAGCACCATCATAGCCATAGACGCGCGCTATTCGATGGGGCGACCATCTGCCTCCCAACATCACCTTAGATCTGATCTCCCGAGGACAGAATCTCGCGGGTGGCCCCCCCTCGCAGCAGATTATAAGGCGAGAGCCGAGGGCGACTGCGCCCGATCCCACGCAGGGCTCTGCGGAACAGCTGATGAACGCACGAGTCGAGGGGGGCCACAAGCGGGCAGATGTGTCACGACGCCAGCGCCAGTGGACTAGGGCCCCCGCGCACGGGGTCGTCGAGCGCGACATTCCCACGGGCACCTTTGTGGCACGATGTCTTCGTCCAAGGGAGGCCGACGACGCCGTGCCCGCCCGGGCGCGAGGACATGAAGGCCCCGCAAAGGTTGCGGGCTTCCCAGCGCGGAGGCGAAGGTGGAAAGCGGCCATCACGACTGACGCGAAGGCCAGCGCATCCGCGGCAAGGGCCCAGCCCGCGAGCGGCGGCATCGGCGGCGCTCGAGAAGGGACCTCAAGGCGCCCCCAGACACACATGACACGCCAGGCCCCAGGCACATGCATCCTGGTCTTCAGGAGGCGCTGGGCACCGCTCGAGGTTTCACTAGCCTGCCCCTTCATGGCGCCATGCGCCCGCAGGAACTCAAGATACTCTTGAAAGGTCAGGTCCATCTCTCCCCAATCTGTCGACAGTGGCACGTGAGCGGCGACTGCGTTGTCATCGAACTTTTGAGCGGCCTTGAGATGGCGCCTCAATGTCTGGGTACCTATTCTGGCGCCAGTCAGTCGGACGTCCCAGGCAAGCTCGGGTGGCGCGGCGATCTGCAGGCCTCGCGCGCTCAAGCGTCAATCGAGACGGGGTATCTGCGGGGTTGCGGGGCGAGCTCGCGAAACCGAACGCAGTCCGCGCCCCCGCCGCCAGCTCCCGGGCAGAGAAGCTGCGAACCACCTCGTTAAATTGCCTGCTGCTGAACCGGTGCTTCGACAGCGCGCTGATGTTGAGCGCGCCGCAGCTCGGGCTCGCCGCCGAATCGTGATCAGCGCGCCGCGGCACAGCAAAATGTTGACGCGCTCTGCGCCCCCCCAGATCACTCGCCTCGCCTTCCGCCACTGCCGCATGCCAGCATCAATCTCTTGCCGGGTCGGCTGTCAGCCCCCAGGTCGGCACATGGCAAGCCGGCGGGCGTCGACATCGCGACGCTCGACCTGGTCGCCCATGGCCAGTTCCGCCAGGATGACGTCGGCGTGGCAAGCTTCCTCAGGCACGCAGTGGCACAGGAGACGTCGACCCGCCGGCCCCCCTGGCCTCTCCAGCAACTGCGGCTGCGAGCGGAGCCAGGGGGTGTAGAGCGCCGCGGCCGCCTCTCGCGGGCAGCCCCCAGAGCGAGCCCGGGCGCCTCCCAGCCGCGCCGCAGCGAGGCAGCGCCCCCCGCCCAGCTCCGCGAGCGAGGGGGGGGGGCGCGGCGAGCAGGCCAGCGGCCGCCGCCCAGTGGCTCACGAGCCAGACCACCACCTCGCAGTGGAAAGATTTGCCGACGAGGGACATCCGCAAGGCCTCGTACTTGTCGGGCTCTGCCTTCGCGGCGCAGCGCGGCAAACGCGGCGCGGCGTGGCCCTCGGGGGGGGCCATGGGCCGCTCTCGCGCCGAGGCCTGCGGTGGCGCGACCTGGCCATCCGCCGAATGCAAGCGCCACCTGTCGCAAAACTGGCACGGAGGCGCTGCGTAGCCTGCGTCCGCCCAGCGCGCCAGCTCGGCCTCGCTGCATTCCCCGATGCACGCGGGCCGCGGCCTCGGCTACTTCCCTGGGGCCCACCGCGCAAACGCGGGCAGCGGCTAGCCCGCCATGGCCCCCAGGCAGAGAGCGCCGGCCGGCAGCCGCCCGTCCAGGAGACGGTCGTCGACCACGGAGACGCACGCGCCAAGCGCGCCGAACGCCTTGCACCAGCCTCGACATGATGACCTTGGAGCTCGACTCTCGACTACACGCAAGAGTGACCCCGGGTAAGCATGACCTTTGGTGCGCGGTTTTTTGGGGGCCGCGGGCGGACCAAACCCGGGCGCGCAAGCAGCTGCTACTGCTTCGTTTTAGGTCACTCTGGCGAAAGGTCACTCGCACGCCAAGTCGAGACTCGCGGTTCGGCGGCGGGCCCCACGAGCACCGGCGCAGCCTGGGGCCCGGGGCGCCTCGCCCAGCCGGGGACGTCCTGGGCAGCTGGGACGCGCGGCTCCTCGGCGCAAGCTGAGCGGCCGCGGGCAGGCACGCCGGTGCCCCACCCCCCTACGCCCTTCCGGAGGGCCGGGGCCGTGCGCAGCGCGGCGTCTACAGGGCCGCCCAGCGGCATCCGGAGACCGCCCTTGCCTCCACTGCGGGGCAGGGGCGCGCATGGACGGGGGCTTTGCCCTGGCGCGGGCGGCCAGAGGAGGGCCTGCCGCTGCGACTCCGGGCTTGGGATCCCGGGCCCGCTGGGGGAGGGCCCTGGGGTTGCCAGGATCTGGAATTCTGATCCAGATATGTTCGGGGTGCCTGGATCTGATCCAACACGTTGTTTCTGATCCGATGGCGTCGAACAACCTGATTTTGATCCGACCTGCGTTTTCTGATCCGAACTAGTTTTTCTGATCCAAAAATGGGTTGGTGCTGCTAACATATTCGCTGGTCTGTATATCTTATGCATGCAACTGTATGCACAAACATGTAGATGATATGCGAATTCCATATATATATATAAACACATATGTATACATATGTTCGTGTAGTCGTAAACATGTATGTATGTATATACACACATATATATACATATATATATATATATATATATATATATATATATATATATATATCTATGTATATTCATATACACATACAGACATATATACACATACACCATTTGCATATACACATATCAATATGGTGCGACTATAATACATACATACATACATGATGATATGCACGCACGTGCACACATAATGGGATCATACGCCGATTGCCTTCATGGGCAGGCGATTTCCGCGCGATGATGCGGGCGCACGCGCCGTTTTGCCTTTTAGGCTGGCGGTTGCAGTGGCACGACCCAAACTTACACGCGCGCTGCCCCATGGGCAAGGCGGAACGCCCACGCGCGCGTTGCCCCATGGGCAAGGAGGAACCCTTACACGCGCGTTGCCCCATGGGCAGGGAAGAACGCTTACACGCCCCGTGCCCCGTGGGCAGGCGAAAGCTGCGACGTGATCCACATGCCTTTTGCCGCATCGGCAAGCTCGGCTCGGAACAACTAGAACAACAAAACAAACAAAACAACAACCAAAACACGGGTGCGGCTCTGAAAAAATGGCGTCGGAAAGCTGGGCGCGGTTCGAAAAAAAAATAGTTGTATCAGGAAAACAATTGCTGCGCTGAGCAACTGGATCAGGAAACTTGGCGCTGCTCGCAAAACTGGAACGGAAAACGTACATCGCGTAATCGGGCGCTGCTCTGAAAAACTGGATCAGTACATTTGGCGCTGCTCGGAAAACTGGATCATGACACTGGGCGTTGCTCGGGAAACGTCAATCATGAAAATTGGCGTTGAGGCCCGTCGTCGCCGCCGCGTCGTCGCCCGCAGCAATTTCGGAGCAAACGACACCAAAAAAGGAGTCCCAGGAGCCGCCCTCGCGAGTCGTTCAGGCACTGATCGCAGCGGTGACATCCTCCGCGCGGATCCCATATCGCGAGGAGTTGAATGGCGCCCGCGACACGGACAAGCTTCAGAAGCACGCGAATATCATCAAT
This sequence comes from Prorocentrum cordatum, assembly GCA_963575745.1. NCBI lineage: Eukaryota > Dinophyceae > Prorocentrales > Prorocentraceae > Prorocentrum > Prorocentrum cordatum. Next base: position 36,749 of record CAUYUJ010012348.1, on the reverse strand, counting down.
GCCGTGTATAAGGTGATTGGGCATCGGGCACTCTGGCATTTCTGCATTCCCCTCGACCCCTCCCCCATCGCCACCCTCTGAGAATTGGACGGTGAAGATAAGGGGAGGGGAGGGCTCAACGGCTCAATGGGAGCTCAACGGGGCATGCGTTGACCCATTGAGCTCGCTCTCAAGCTTCAGAAACACGCGAATATCATCAATGCCGTGTATTATGTGATTTGGCATCGGGCACTCTGGCATTTCTGCATTCCCCTCGGCCCTTCCCCCATCGCCACCCTCTGAGAATTAGACAGCGAAGATAGGGGGAGGGGAGGGTTCAACGGCTCAATGGGAGCTCAACGGGGCATGCGTTGATCCATTGAGCTCTCGCTCCTCCTCGGAAGGCGGAGATCAGGGGCTCAATGGATCAACGCCGTAGCTGTTGAGCACCCGTTGAGCTGTTGAGCCCGTCTGCGTGGCAAGGTGGATTTGCATTTACGGTGGCGGGTCAGGGGAGAGAGCAGTAGTACTCATATTGTGTAATCCCGCCAGCCCTTTGGGCGTGAGTGGTTTAGCGAGCTCTCTGTTCTCAACCCCCCTTCTTCCCATTCGGGGAGGGGTTTACCCCTCCCCCTACCCCCTCCCCCTGGACCTCGAGAAGTCCTTTCGCTCGTGGTTGGAGGGTCCTTTTTTCGACTCTTGGGATGGCTAAAAAAAAACGACACCCCTCACGAGGATTCTGGCCCCGACGGGGGGGCCGGCAAAAATGTTCGCCCCAGCTGTAATCGATCGCGCGAAAGATGGCCCCAAGAAACCTCCAAGAGGCCCCCAAGATGCCCCCAAGAGGCCCCCAAGAGGCCCCGATGGGGCTCCTCCGAGGCACCCAAGACGCTCCTGGAAGCCCCTGGGGCCGCCAAGGGGCCCCCAAGACGCCCCAGACGGCCTCCAAGAGAGGCCCGAAGAAGCCCCCCCAAGGCACCCGAGACGCTCCTAGAAGCCCCTGGGGCCGCCACACCAGGACGAGGCGCCCGAACGACTACTCACACACGAGGAGCCCGAAATCACCTCTTCGCCGACCCCGAGGCCCGAACGACTCACACCACGAGGAGCCCGAACGAGTCACACCAGGAGGAGGGGCCCGAACGACTCACACCAGGACGAGGGGCCCGAACAACTCACACCACGAGAAGCCCGAACGACTCACACCAGGACGAAGAGCCCGAACGACTCACACCACGAAGAGCCCGACACCCTCACACCAGGAAGAAGGGCCCGAACGACTCGCACCAGGACGAGAAACCCCAAACGACTCAAACCACGAGGAGCGCTTTCTCCCCCTCCTCCTCCGCCTCGCCCTTCTCCCGCCCCCACCACAAGGAGGATGTGCAAGGAGGCGGGGGGAAGGAGGGGCAGGGGAGATACGCGGGGGCAGGCGGAAACGCGCCTGAAAAACGCGGCTGTCGGCATGCTTCGCAAGAGTTGTTGTTTTGAGATGGGCTGGTGGGGACGCGCGAAGCGCGAAGAATTGCAGAGGGGGGACGAGAGAGAGAGAGAGAGAGAGAGAGAGAGAGAGAGAGAGAGGAAGAGGGATGCCAAGAAGAGAGAGAGAGGAGAAAAAGGAAAAGAAGAGGGAGAAGGGCGAGGGCGAGGGAGTGGAAAGCCATGATGAGAGGGAGAGGGAGAGAGGAGAGGGAGAGAGAGGAGGAGGAGAGAGATAGAGAGAAAGAGAGAGAGAGAACAGAGAGAGAAGAGAGAGAGAAAAAGAGAAAGAGAAAGATAATAGTAGAAAGAGAAAGGGAGAAAGAGAAAGAGAAGAAAAGAAGAGAGAGAGAGGGATAGAGAGAGAGGTAGGGATAGAGGGGTGAGGGGGGGAGGGAGGGGGAGAGGAGAAGAGAGAGAGAAGGGGAGAGAGAGAGAGAGAGAGAGAGAGAGAGAGAGAGAAGAGAGAGAGAAAAAAAAACAAGAGAAAGGGTAGAGGGAGAGGGAAAAGAACAAAGAAAAAAGAAGGGAAAAAGGGAGAGGGAGAGGGAGAGGGAGAGGGAGAGGGAGAGAGAGAGAGAGAGAGAGAGAGAAAGAGGTGGGCAGTTTTGTTGCTATCGTTGCACCGTACTCGAGCCCAGGTGAAAGAGAAACCGCTCGAGTTGGCGCTCAGGGCGGTGGCGGCCCATAACGAGACGCAGTGGGCATTGGGGCCGGAAGCTACCAGCTGGAGTTCGAAAATGTCACGAAGGGCCAGAGCGATGAGACGAGATGTAGATCAAGCCTTGCTGAAAGCTAAGGACGGCCCGAAACCAAGCTGGCTGGTGAACTTCACTGAGGCATCGCTCCTGGACTCCGATGGGCCCGAGCAGACGGCAGCAGCGCCCGCCGCTGCGTCAGGCGCAGGTCCAGCGGTGAACGCCAGCGACTACAGGTGCTGCAAGCTGAACAGGGATGAGCAGGTCGTCTACCGCGTCGCCACCGGCTCGACGAAGCCTTGCGCTGGGGAGGCCAGCAAGCCGCTCAAGATGGACGAGAGCAAGGACGCAGATGACAGTGTCATCGCGTACTGGAACGACGGCATGCAGTGGGAGGTGCCGAATCTGACGCACGGCATGCTCGCCACTTGGGCCGCGAACGAGGCTAGCCATAGGCCCGTGCACTGCACGGTCGAGACCAAAGAGGGCAGTTCGTGGAAGTTGTTCGAGTACCAGGACGGGCGAGACGGCTCGAGCCTCAAGCTCAAAGGCAAGAACGCGCCACCGTTCCAGCTGATCATCACCAGGCACAGCAGCGACGAGAAGGCTGCGGCGATAAAGGGCATGACGGCGATTATCAAGCAGATGGCAAAGGGCAATATGACAAAAGAGCAGGCCGAGAGGGCCAAGGCGCCGTTCGTCAAGGCAGCGCCGAAGGCAAATGCAAAGACAGTCCTGAGGAGGCCGTCAATGGCGGAGGAACCTGCCGCTGCCAGCGTCTCTGGCGCAGCAGACGCGGCAGATGACGACGCCGCAGAAGAGGAAGAGGAGGAAGAGGAGGAAGAGGAGGAAGATGACGCAGAGGAAGAGGAGGAAGAGGACGCAGAGGAAGAAGAGGAAGAGGAGGGCGATGCCATGGACGGCGCTGCGAAAGCGAACAGGAAGAGGCCATCAGCAGCGACTGGAATCGACGGTGCCGACGATTTCGGGCCGAAAGCGAAGAGGCCAGCAGCAGCCACTCGAGATGACGGCGGCGATGGCGAGGGAGAGCCCCCATGCAGCAAGAAGCCAGCAGGAGCGACTGCAGATGATGATGAGGGCGAGGGAGAGCCCCCATGCAGCAAGAAGCCAGACGGATCGACAGCAGAAGATGATGATGACGAGGGCGAGGAAGAGCCCCAGTGCAGCAAGAAGCCAGCAGGAGCGACTGCAGAAGATGATGATGACGACGAGGAGGAGGCCCCATGCAGCAAGAAGCCAGCAGGAGCAACTGCAGAAGATGGCGATGGCGAGGAGGAGGAGGAGGCCCCGTGCAGCAAAAAGCCATCGGCAGCCCCTGCAGCAGTGAAGTCGCCAGAAAGAGCACCAGAAGGCGCCGCCAGCGCCCCAGCAGCAGCGCCACCAGCAGCGGCGCAGGACACGCGTTGAAAAATGTCTTACGGAGAAAAGGTGCAGGGGGGAGGAGGAGGGGAATATCGGAGGAATGCGTAGGGGGAGGGGGAGTCCGGGTGCGGAGGGCGGGGGCTCAAGGGCTCAACGGCTGCATGGGGGCTCAACGGGGCGCGCGTTGATCCAGCGAGCTCTCACTTCGCCTCGGAGTGGCGGAGAGCAGGGGCTCAATGGATCAACGCCGCCATCGTTGAGCACCCATTGAGCCGTTGAGCCGTTGAGCCCGTATGCCAGGTAAGCTGGATTTGCGCCCCCGCCAGGATGAGGACTTCATGGGCGAGGGCCCGCCTGGTGGCTTCATGATGAACGAGGCCCCTCCCATCTCATTCAATTCCTCCTCCTCCTCCTACTCCTCCTCCTCCTTCTCCTCCTCCCTCCTTCTATCCCTCCTCCCCTCTCCCCTCCCTCTCCCCTCCCCCTCCTCCTTCTCCTCCTCCTCCTCCTCCTCTCCTCCTCCTCCTCCTCCTCCCTCCTTCTCTCCCTCTTCCTTCTTCCCCTCTCAATCCTACTCATCATCTTTCCCTCCTCTCCATCCGCTTCCTCCTCCTCCTCCTCCTCCGCCCCTCCTCCCCCCCCTCCTCGTCGAGGCCCAGGTGACGAGCAGCCCGATCAGCATCATGCTGGGCTTCACCAATGGCAGCTTTGGGTGATCCAGGCTCTGGGGGGCGGAGGTCGAATGAGGCGGGGGGGCGAGGAAACAACGAGGCGGGATGTAAAACGGAGATGGGAGGGATGGAGGGAGGGAGGGAGGGCACGGATGGACGGGAGGAACGGGTAGAGAGGGAGGGAAGGAGGAGGGTAGAGGGCAGGGGGGAGGGAAGGTGGGGGAGGATTGGAGGGAAGGGAGGGAAGGGGGGCAGGGTAGGAGGGGGGAAGGGAGGAGGGAGGGGGGGGGAGGGGGGCTTCTAAACCCCAGACAGGCTCGCCACGGCCGCGGGCGCCGCGGCGCCGTCTGGAGCGACGAGGGCTGGAGGCGGTGTCCAAAGAGTCCTCCTCCCCCTCCTCCTCCTCCTCCTCCTCCTCCTCCTCCTTCTCTTCCTCCTCCTCCTCCTCCTTCTCCTCATCCTCCCTACCCTCCTCCTCCATTACCTCCCCCTCGTCCTCCTCGTCCTCCTCCTCCTCCTCCTCCTCCTCCCTATCCTCTTCCATTGCCCACCCCTCGTCCTCCTCCCTTTCCTGCGTTTATTTTAACCATTATCTACTCCTCCCTACCATCCAACCATTGCCCACTCCTCTACTCCACACTAGAAGTTTTAGACCCTCCCAGACCATCCATGAAAGGGCCGCCCTTTGCCCAGACCCCCCCGAACCCTCCGAGACAGCTCAAATCAGACCCCCCCCGAAATGAGAACCCACCTCCTTTTATTGCGAAGTCTGGAGTACCGTCCTCCGCAACAGCAAGGGCCCCCCACGAGGGCGCGAAGATATTCGCGCTTCGCGGTTCGCGGCCCTCATTCTCTCCCCCATGGGGGGGGGGGGGGGCGGCGCGAGAGAGCGAAGTTATTCGCGCTTCGCGCAGCGCGAAGCGCGAAGTTTGGAGCCACGGCAACAGCAACCATGCCACGCTGGCCGAAGCACTTTGGCCCATGCCGACAAAGCTGCAAGGGGTGCCCGTCCCGAAACGGGCGTGGTACACACCGCTCGGCCGCGCGTTCCGTCGCTCGGGAATGGCTGGTACGGCCGCGGCCCCGCCCGTCTCTTGTGCGACGGTTGCGGCCTCGTCGGATGCGGATCGCCAGGCAACTGAAAATCTTCGCCCCCACCCCCCCACCCCTGGGGTCAGGATCCTGGCAGATCGGGGGTCGACATGGGGGCAGCGCAATGTTTCGCCCGCCTCCCAGGACAGCGGCGACGAGAGCAGCAGCGCCTGCGAGCCGTCCTGCGAGGTGCTGCGGGCCCACCCAGAGGACGCGGACGGCGTCCTCCAGGCTCGCCGTGCCCGCCGCCGCCGCCGCGCCGAGCCGCCGTCGTCGGCGACTGAGTCCGCGGAGGAGGACGAGCCCGCCGCCAAGGCCGAGGCAAACGCCGAGGCCGACGGCGACGCGGGCGCCACGGGTTCGGCAGGCGCGAGCCGCGCCGAGGCTGGCGCCGAGGCTGGCGCCAAGGCTGGCGCCGAGGCTGGCGCCGAGGCCGGCGCCGAGGCTGGCGCCGAGGCTGGCGCCAGGGCTGGCGCGAGGGCGGGCGCAGAGGTCGCCGCGTCGGAGAGGACCGACGAGACGGCGGTCGCCTGGCGCATGATGGGATTGCCTGGCGAGCCGCCCCGCCATATTCCCGACAGCGACTACGTGGCCATGATGAAGGAGAAGTTCAAAAAGGAGGCGGCCGAGAGGGAGGCAGCCCAGGTGGCCCAGGCGCAGGCAGCCCAGGCGGAGGCAGCCGAGAACGAGGCGGCGGTGAAGGAGGCAGCCCAGAAGGAGGCAGCCGAGCAGGAGGCAGCCCAGGCGACGGCAGCCCAGGCGGAGGCAGGCAAGCAGGAGGCGGCGGCGAAGGAGGCAGCCCAGAGGGCAGCCGAGCAGGAGGCGGCGGCGAAGGAGGCAGCCCAGAGGGCAGCCGAGCAGGAGGCGGCGGCGAAGGATGCAGCCCAGAGGGCCGCCGCCCAGGCAGCGGCGCAGCCAGCGCAGGCTGCGCCCCAGCAGCAGCAGCAGCAGCAGCAGCAGCCGCAGGCTGTGCCCCAGCAGCAGCAGCAGCCGCCGCAGGCTGTGCCCCAGCAGCATCAGCCCTTCGGATTTGGCATGGACTTCTCCGACTTCTTCAACACCAGCGGCGGCGATGATCTCGACAATAAGATAGCCTCGCAGGCGGCGAAGCTAGCAGCAACTGTCGACGATGATGATGTGCAACGTGCTGGGCGAGATCTACAAGCCGCCTTCTTGGAGCTCCTACACGCCCACGGAGGCCGAGCTCGACGGGCAAGAGGTCGACCCCGACAACTGCACGATCGACGCCGACATGAAGGACGCAGAGCTTTGGGAGAGCATGCGAGCCAAGAACTGGATGTTCAACGCGAGGGGCGCCGCGGGCACTGCCGCAGGTGGGACGGAGTGAGAATGACGGGGATGGGACGGGTGAGGATGAGGAAGATGAGGAGGATGAGGAGGGGGATGAGGAGGATGAGGAGGATGGAGGAGGGGGATGAGGAGGATGCGGGTGATGAGGAGGACGAGGAGGTCGAGTCAGCAAAACCAATATGACACCACAGGTGGCCGCTGGCAACGGCACATCACGGGGAAGGGCGCTCAGAGCAAGGCCGACAAGAAGGAGTGCGACAAGCTGAGCGGCAACCAGGGCGCCCAGGCAAAGTTCAGGGCGCAGTGGCCCAAGAGCACCTTCAAGCATAAGGTGCAGGAGAGGGCCCACACGAAGCAGTTCCGCAAGCGCGTCTACAAGGACGGCAGGTACCTGACAGCCAACAGGATCATCGTGGAGGAGGGCGGCGGCAAGCGCGGCTCCAGGAGCTGCGCCAACTACTGCCTCAAGTGTTTGAGGAGAGCGACGCCGCGACGATCGATCTCTTGGACACCGCGCGCCAGCAGGGCAAGGCGGAGGACGAGGCGGCGCTGAAGCACGAGGAGGAGCGCCAGGCAACGGAGCAGGCGGCGCAGAGGCGCGAGGCAGAGGAGCAGGCGGCGCGGGAGGCGTCCAAGCGAACTGGCGCTGAGGACGCTAGCTCTGGCCCCCGCTCGAAGCGCGCGAAGAAGAGCGACGGCGCGGCAGGAGGTGCCCCTGTGGGGGAGCCTGCAGCCGCGCCAGGAACCGACGCCGCCCCCCACAAGAAGAAGGCGAAGAGGGAGCAGACGCCGCTCCAGAAGGCGATGGCCGAGGCGAAACTGGTGCCCCAGATGCGCGGCCAGGCGACGGCGTCTGCAACTACCTTGAGCAATGCGATTGCCAAGGCGGATGCGAAGTGGGCCTTTGCCAATTCGCCCGAGGTGCTCAAGCCCTTCACCAAGGCGAACGACAAGCGGAGGAGGACGATCGACAGCAAGCCCGCCTTCACGGAGTTCCTGCGCGCCCGCGACCTCGGCGAGCTCCAGGCAGTGGCAAAGAAGAAGGCCGGCCTGAATGAGTTGCAGGCCGACCTGGAGTCGTTCGCCAAGCTGGTCAACCCGTGTTTGGAGGAGATCCAGCTCGAGACGAGGCTGCTGGTCAGCACGGCGGAGACGAAGGAGGAGGAGAAGGCCAAGGCGGCCGCGGCCAAGGCGGACAAGACCGACAAGGGCCCCAAGAAGCCTCGCAAGAGCAAGGCGGCGACGGCGGAGTCGTGAGCATCGCCAAGGACTTGCACCGCAGTTCTGGGTGCCGAGTGGTCTCGTGCATATCGTGGCCTGCTGGGAGGCGCGGTGCCCTCTCGCCCCTATCCTCTTCCTCTTCCTCCTCCTCATCATCATCTTCCTGCTGCTTATCCTTCTCCTTCACCTCCCCCTCGCCCTCGTCCTCAATTATGTGATGCCCCTCCTTCCTCCTCCTAAGACCTTTTCTGTTCAACTCCTCGGCCTCGTCCTGGTCCTCCTCCTCCTCCCCCCCCCCCCACCTCCTCCTCCTCCTTGCGCGCCATCCCCGAGGAGAGGGGGGAGGAGGAGGAGGAGAAACATGAGGGAGTAGGGAGTGGCAGGCAATATACCTCGTCAAGGGCCACGCGGCGAACTATCGAGTGCTGCAACTTTCACGCGCTCGCTGGGCTGGGGAGGCTCGGCGACGGTCGTCTAGGACAGGGGGATACTTGGAAACGCTGGCATCCCGTTCAAGCCTCTTGGACCCCTTGGACCCCTTGGAAGGTCCGAACCCGTTCGAACCCCTCGGATCCGTTGGAACCCCCTTGCACCCCCCTGAACTTGCTCCCATCTCAGACGGATCAAGGTGTCAACGAATCAACGGTCAACGATTTCTGGTATCGGGGCTTCGGCTCCCTCCGAACCCGCCCCAGACGTCCCAGACGGGTCAACGGGTCAACGGGTCAACGGGCGCGCATGCCCGGCCCCGGCCGCCCTGGGCCCGGCCCCCGCCGTCCTGGACCAGCCAAACCAGGCTCAACGCTACCGTTGAGCCCCCCCCCCCCGTTGACCCGTTGATCTTTGCAGGAAAACCATATATATATATATATGTGAAAACATACACCAACACGAAGCTCAACGCCCTACCGTTGAGCCCCCGTTGAGCCGTTGAGCCCTGGGGCGCTCTGAGGGCGGCGGCGCTTCGAGCTGCAAGAGTGAGTAAACGCTGCGTCGGATGCAAGAGGGCATGCCAATCTCACGTTGCCCTCCTCGGGCGTAGATCTGCCCCAGTATTCGGGCAGATCGACCAAGGGGGAACAACGTAAGATTGACATGCTCTTCCCCTCAATATTCCATAAAGTTCAATGCGAGGAGGAGGCGGGGGAGGGCGGGCGCCTCGTCGAAACCCGCTCAGGACATCGGCCGCTGCGCAACTTGAACACGCAGCTCGCTGAGATGCCCTCTGCCGCACAGCTTCGCGCCCCGAGCGCCCCAGACATTTCGAGGGAGGGGTCGAGAGGGGGGGGGGTGAGGAGGGGGGAGGGATGAGGAGGGTGGAGGGATGGAGAGACAGAGGGGGGGCGGGAGGGCTTGGGAGGGAGATAGTGACATGGGAGAGATAATGATAGTGATGGGACGCACGGATCTGGACTGGCCGCGCCTTCGTGTGCGCTTCGGCCAGAGCTTTGGCTAGACGTTCACCGCCACCATGGTGAACTGCAGTGCGCGCGCCCCGCAGCATCAGACATCAGATAACATATCCACAGAAACCAGCGGGGTTCAAGGTTCAATGCGAGGGGCGCTGGGCTGCTGGCTCGGGACGCGCGCGCGTCGCTCTTTTGAACGTTTTGCGGCGGTGCAGTCAGCTGCGCCTCCGTCTCGGGACAGGCCCCGCTCGGGGCAGCGTGCGCCCAGTCGTGCGAGTGGATGGTAAACGAGCCAACATGCAGCTGGCACGAGGGTTCAGAACAACAATGGTTTCGGAGGTGCGCCCTTATGTCCTTCGCCCCCTGCCCCCCCTTGGAGATTTCTCGTCTTTGGCATCTCGATGGGCCCGCAAGGGCTCGCGTTCTCGATCCACTTTCTTGTGGCCATGTCTCGACCGCACACACGCGACGGTGGGTTAAATTGCGCGCACGTGGATTACTAACGCACACCCATTACGAACGCACGCACGCACGCACAAACACGCATCACACTTGCTAAGTACCGATATCTGTAGACTGGGTTGCTCAAACGCAACGCGTGGTCCCACATCCCTTGCGCGTGGCTACTGAACACGCCCAGCGCCGCATGGCCTCTCGCCCTGTCAAGAGAGGCAGGCGACGACGAATTAGTTTTCGCGGCTTCGGGTCGCGCATCCCCGATCATCAGATCGACGAGTTTCGTGAACACGTTCAGGGCATGAGAGTGGCGGGAACAAAGTTACTGTCTCACCTTCAAACACTTTACGCGTTTGGAAAGATAAGTGCGCAAGATTGTTCGGTAGCGTGCCACTGGGCCGACGAGGCAAACTGCTTGGGCGGGGATGTTTTCAGGTTCTCTTAGCCGCCAGGGCTCCAGAGTGGTCGATGCCAACAGTTTTTGGATTCGACGTTCATGGGTTCAAACTTGCACACGAACATAACGGTTCCAATCGCTCAGCCAAAACGCTCGCTCGAAGATACGACGGAGCTTCAGGTCAGCTTAGCATTCGAAAATGTAGCGGAGGAGCTGAGGGGGCATCCAGAACTGTTTCAAGAGTGTCGGGGAACTGAGTGGCCACCATGCTTCACGCAGCACCCTGTGTATACGCGCTGCAGCGCTCAACAGCGGGAACGCCTGATCCCATTCGCCATCTATACAGATGGGGTTCGGTACCAGAGCCCCACAAGCTCGAACTGCGACACTATGACTGGTGTGTGGTTGATCAACGTGGCGTCTAAGAAACGGCATTTAGTTTCAACTTGGCGAGCTGGTCGCAGTTGTCGCTGCGGGTGCAAGGGTTGGCATTCTAATTGGGTTATCTTGAATTATCTGAAGTTTTGTTTGTCTGCAATGGCGAGCTGTCGCAGACCCGATGTATACATGAATGGCGGCGCATGGGGTGGCGGGCATATCATGAGGAAAATGCTGGACCAGTTTGGTCCGAACCTCGGCTTTTTCGGGGCTGGCTGCTGGCTTAAAGATGACCTGGCTGACGTGCGCACAACGCACGGGCTTCCATCGGTTTCGTCGAACAACAACCCATGCTTGTTGTGCAAATGCACGTCAGAAGATATGCACTTGTATTATTCTGACATGTTGGATGAAGAATGGCCCTGGGAGCTAATACAAGACGGCGAATATGAAACACATTGCACTACATGCGAACGCAAGGTGCACGTAGCAAATGCTCAGGATTTAAAAACAATATCAATATCAGAACACATACGTTTTCTGAAGGGTAGTGGTCAACACGGGCCCACGCTCGTGAAAGATTTAGTGGTGGGAGGCACGGCACTCACCAAGGGTGACGCGCTATCGCCGTCAGACGAGCTTCAGAACCCGCAAGATTTCCACGATGCCACACTACCAGCAACATTTACATTTTGGCGTTACCAAAAAGATGGCAATGGTATCAGGACGGGCTTAGCTGTGCATCGGAATCCGATTTTTTGTGACGAAACAGGTCTTCAGCCGCATAGGGCGTGCGCAGTCGACCTGATGCACGCACTTTGCTCTGGTTTGATCATGCGGGTAGCGAGCTGCATTTTGTGGCGCATCATTCTGGCAAACCCTTGGCGTGCGACAGGTAATAAAACAACGAGGCTCGAGGCATGTGTGAAGCAGCTTCGGGGTGTCATGTTCGACTGGCAGGATGCGTCTAAGTTGCCGTGGGAAGACAGGCTGGGGGATCTCACTCTGAGCACTCTGGGGGGCGAACCATCCTGGAAAGCACACGATGACGAAGGTATCTTCGTTGGCCAAGTGATGAGGCTCAAGGCTCACGAGACGTTGGTCATGTTGCGGTTTGCTGTCCACGTTGCTGAAAAATACCAGCAGTTTCAGTTTCGCATGCACGTGACTGCGGCAGCCCAATCACTCCTATCCTTATATGACAAATTGAAAGAGGCCCCGATGGCAGTGCCACCAGCTACGCTGCAAGGGCTCTACGAGCTTATGACAAAGGCCTTAGTGCGGTGTGGGTGGGCTCGGGTACGAGATGTTCTAAAGTTTCATTTTGCTGCGCATCTGGTGCAGAGGTGGCATCGAGGCCCAGGGAAACTAACAAAGGAAACCCTCGACCCCTCCCCCATGTGACAATTGGGGAGAGGGGGGGCTCAACGGCTCAACGGGGGCTCAACAGGGCACGCGTGGACCCATCGGGCGCTCGCTCCTCCTCGGGAAGGCGGAGAACAACAGCTCAACGGATCAACGCCGTGGCCGTTGAGCACCAGTTGAGCCGTTGAGCCCGCATGCCTGGCAAGCTGGACTTCCGTGCCACCCCTGAACCAGATCCGCCAGGATCGAGTACCAAGGCAATCCAACACTATATGCAGTTTGGGTGGGCGAAAGTCTTAACCTCATGTTCCGCGCGGTCGCGGAGCGCGCCCACCCGGTCAAATTTGAATACAGAGTATTCAAGCACACGAATATCATCGCTCATCTCGGCTTAGATCACACGTTGTTTTCGCCATCCATGTACTGAGATGGGATTCGCAGTGGGCTGCCCCTTCTGGATCCAGAACGCCGGCGAGAACATCTGCAGGCGGCTCGGTCGACCTCCGTCAGACGCTGACCGCCCTGGCGCGCTTCCAGCGCATATTCTGGTAGCTGAAGTGTCCGCTGAGGTGGCGGGGGGCAACGAAACGTGGAGTGAATATGGCGACGGCGGCGGCGCAACGTTGACGGGGAATTGTGGGTTCGGGGGGGAGGGAGGGGAGGCGGTAGGCAAGATAGGGAGGGAATGGAGTGAGGGAGGGGAGGATATGTTGGGGGTTGGGAATGGTGGGGGGAAGGGTTCCCCCTCCCCCTCCCCTCCTGCTCCTCCTCATGCTGGTGCTCCATACTCGGCGCCTCGGCACCTCTCGTCGTTGTCGTCGTTTCCCTCCCCCTCCTCCTCCTCCCCTTCCTGACGCCCCCCCGCCCGCTCTCGCCTGCCGCCTTGCCAGGCGGTCAAGTGGAAGATCCCCAGGGACCATTCCCTCTTCCTCCTCTTCAGCGGCAAGGGCGAGGCTGCCGCGCATGCGCGGCGTGCTGGGATGGAGGCGCTTACGTATGATAAGATCGATCACCCAGACCAGAATATAGTGACGCTCAACGGGGCGCTGCAAGCAGCGTGGATGGCGATGCAAGTCAGAGAGGGGGGGGGGGGCTCTTGCGGGCATCTCCTGAGTGTAAGACGTGGCTTTCCTTTCTGATCAGGGCGACATACGAACGAGTCACTCGCGGAGTTAACATTTTAGGCAACTGCCAACATGCAGTTGCAGAGGCCGCCAACACCACAGCCGTGGTCCTCTCATGGCTTGTAAACTTGCGCATTGTACGCTCAGTATTCATAGCAGTTGAACAGCCACTTAAAAGGATGCTGTATCACGTGCCATGTCTTTCGCGTTCGCTCATCATGGCCGACGCGCGTCGGTTTGTTACGCACCTCTGGAAGTTTGGCGGGTCGAGCTCCGAACCCCTCGAGTTGTATTTGAATATCCCAGCCTCGATAGCAAATGCGACGCTGAACAATCGTTCACTTCGCCTGCGCAAGAAGACTAAGTTTAAGAGCTTAGCGCCCACGGAGGGAATTTGGGTCAACGGCAAGAAGCCAGCTCTGAAATATTCCGCAGCGTATCCTAATAAATTTGCTCTTGCGATCGCCGAGACAGCACAGCTCTGCGTTGCGTCGGTGTCAGCGGCTAGCGCGTCTGGGGGACTGGCGGACTGATCGGAGTCATCCTGGAAATGCCAAATGAAGCGAGATGCATTCTGCCTCGGGGCGTGCGGCGCTTCCTGCGCTCAACGGCTCAACGGGGGCTCAACGGGGTGGGCGTTGATCCACTGAGAGTCGCTCCGCCACTCGCTCATATCGCGGGGAAAGCGGCTCGATGGATCCACGCCTGCCCCGTGGAGCCACCGTTGAGGCGTTGGGCACTCGAGGGTTTGCCTCTGAGCGAGTGTGGGCTCCTCAGCGCCCGCCTGGGAGTTCAACGGTTTGGGTGCCCAAGAGGGCCCGCGCGGGGCCCCGCGCAATTGCGGCGGCTCAACGGCTTCAGGGGAGCCCAACGAGATAAGAGTTGTTTCGTTTGACATCTCGCCTCGACGCGGGCTCACGAAGCCCTATGCATGGGAGCGGCTGGGACGGGCGAAGCCCTCGCTATCTAATGGCCTCCGGCCTATCCCGCCACCGTGCCTGGGTTGTACGTCAGACGATGTTTAAATCGCCGTTGGGATCTCTTGGTGCGCCTCTTGGGGGCACCTGGGAAGCAGCCTTGAAACCTCTTGGGTGCCGTTTCGGGGCCTCTTGAAGTCCTTTGGAGCTCTCGCTGCATTAAAAACTATTCCTGATGTTTCTCCAGCTGGCTGTCTCTTTTGGCCCGCGAGGGTGTGTGTGTGTGTGTGTGTGTGTGTGTGTGTGTGTGTGTGTGTGTGTGTGTGTGTGTGTGTGTGTGTGTGTGTGTGTGTGTGTGTGTGTGTGTGTGTGTGTGTTGTGTGTGTGTGTGTGTGTGTGTGTGTGTGTGTGTGTGTGTGTGTGTGTGTGTGTGTGTGTGTGTGTGTGTGCGTGTGTGCTGCGCGTGCGGCGTGTGCGTGGGGGGGGGGGGGGGGGGGGGGGGGGGGGCTGACATGCACGTGATTGCCAACGCCAATCAATGATTCAGCACGCTGGTAAGTATGAAATCCAATTGCTCGGAGTTATGCTGGATGCTTGAGCGGCCCAGCATGCAGACATCGCAGCTGCTCCCAGACTAACTGCTCGTAAACCGAGCTGCCAAGTTTAAATCCAACTGGCATCAGGCGGGCAACTAAACGCTGCACGAGTCTCGCATGGGCTGAACGCGCCGTGCAATCCAGCTGGCGTGCATCGGGAAACGCGGCTGCTACATGCGCTGCGCGCGCGACTCGCGCATGTCCTGCTCGACGAACGTGTCGCCGTAGCCGCCCACTGGAGGCGAGTCGTCAGGTGGTGGTTGCGTCTCAGGCTGAGTGGGCCCCCAAGGCTGCTTCGAACTCGAACTCGAACTCCAACCTGGCCCTTGAAACACAGGAAGCGGAGCTGGAATCGTCGCGCGCTCCGTCGGGCGCTCTGGCGACGGCGGATCGCTATCCACGGCAATGACGTCGATCTCCTCGGCCATCTCGCGCACAAATGCCTGCGCCCAGTCCATGTCGCCGCCGCCGCCCAGGCCCATCGCGAGGTCCAACGTGTCGCTGACCGCCTGCAGGTCGGCCGCGCCGCTGCCCGCGACCATCGGCGTGGCCTTGTCGCGCCTCAGCGTGGGAGGATCGCCCTGCTGCTCGTCCGCCAGCGCGGGAGGAGCGCCCTTCTTGGCCGTCAGATTGGCCGCGCCGCTGCCCGTGCCCTTCGCAGGCGGGGTGGCCTCCTCCAGCGGCTTGCCGCTCTGGTCCACCTTCCTGTTCACCAGCTTCCCTGGCGTCGTCGGGGCGCGCTGCTGCTCCAGGGCGTCCATCTCCTGGCTGCCGCCGACGAGTGCTTGGTAGGACTTCCTTCGCCATGTAGTCGTCTGGCGGAGGAGGCCCTACCAAACCCTCGTCTATGAGACCTGGGTAGCGCGCGTCCAACGTCCACATGGGGGGGGGGGGGCAGCGGTTTTACCCGCGGCTCCTTCGTGGGCTGCTTCGTCGGCTCTTTCGTCTGCTCATCCTTCGTCGGCTCCTTCGTCGGCTCCTCCGTCGGCTCCTGCGTCGGCTCCTTCGCCTGCCCCTCCTTCGTCAGCTCCTTCGTCTGCTCCTCCTTCATCGGCTCCTTCGTCGGCTCATTCGCCTGCCCCTCATTCGTCAGCTACTTCGTCGGCGACGCAGTGGCCGCGGGGTGGGGCGCCAGCGTTGCGCTGCCTGGCACGACGACAGCGCTGTACTCATGGCCCGTTTTCGATTTCTTCATGACTCTGTCCGACTCTGGATGGTTATACTCGCGAAGCTCAACTGTGATCGGGATGTTGAATGTAAGGTCGAGCTCTTGAGCTGACCCAGGTGGCGGGCGCGTCACCCTGATGCGGAGCGACGGCTCCTGGTGGCGACTACTGTGCGCCATCTGAACGAATTGAGCCCAAACGGCTACGCTTATATACAATGGATGAGCGAGGAGGGAACGATTGGTTTACCATCGAGCCCTTGCGTAGGGTTCCCTCGGCGCTCTGTGAAACAATACTCCAGTCTTCGCAATAAAAGGAAGGCGGTCTGGACCCTCCAAGACAAGCCTTTTCAGACCTCCCCCGTGGGCGAACCCTCCAAAACATCGTCCCCAGACCACCCCGGGCCCTCCAAGATAGCCTGGAAGAGACCCCCCCCCCCGAAATGAGACCCCCCTCCCTTTATTGCGAAATCTGGTGCGACTAACTGCGACACAAGTGTCGAGGCGTTCAACGCTCCGCCAAGCCTCTTGGGCCCGTGAGGGCCCGCGAGGAGGGGCGACAATTAAGGGAAGGGGGAGGGGTAGAATAAATAAAAAGGAGGTCATGGAGCATGGGGGGGTAGGATATGGATTTCTTAGCGTGGGGCCCGCCCAGGGGTGGGATGGATCAACGTTGAGCCCCCGCTGAACCGTTGAGCTGGATGGCCCTCGTGTCTGGAACGCGTGATCACTGGGGGTCACGCGAGCCACGAGCAACCGATAACCTCAGAGTGGCTTCGCCGATTCCAACGCCCCGTCCGCGCGAGGGGGCGCGCGAGCCACGAGCAACCGAAATTCTCAGGATGGCTTCGCCAATCCGACGCCCCGTCGGCGCGAGGGGACACGCGGGCCACGAACAAGCATAATCCTCAGAGTGGCTTCGCCCATTCCGACGCCCCGTCCGCGCGAGGGGACGCGCGAGCCACGAGCAACCGATACTTTTTGAGTGGCTTCGCCAATCCGACGCCCAGTCGGCACGAGGGGGCACGCGAGCCACGAACAACCGAAATCCTCAGAGTGGCTTCGCCCATTCCGACGCCCCGTCTGCACGAGGGGACGCGCGAGCCACGAGCAACCGATACTTTCTGAGTGGCTTTGCCAATCCGACGCCCCGTCGGCACGAGGGGACACGCGAGCCACGAACAACCGAAATCATCAGAGTGGCTTCGCCCATTCCGACGCCCCGTCCGCACTAGGGGACACGAGAGCCACGCGCAACATAAATTTTCAAAATGGTTTCGCCCATTCCGCCGACCCGCCCACCAGCCCTCTGGGCGTGAGTGGTTTAGAGCCCGCTCTGTTCTCAACCCCCTTCTTCCCCTTCGGGGAGGGGTTTACCCCTCCCCCTACCCCCTCCCCCTGGGCCTGGAGAGGGCGCACCGCGGGTGGTTGGAGGGGTCTTTTTTTCGACTCCTGGGAAGGCTAAAAAACGACACCCCTCACGAGGATTCTGGCCCCGACGGGGGGAGGCAGAAAAATGCCCCCCTCTTCTTTGAAACCAGAATCATTGCTTTACTACGGTTTTGGCCCCATTTTGGCATTCTGAGGGGGCAGCGCTCATTAAAGCTCCCTTCTTCTTTCAAGCCAGAATCATTGATGTTACTAAGGTTTTGGCCCCATTTTGGCCTTCCGAAGGGGCAGCGCTAACTAAAGCCCCCCTCTTCTTTGATCGATTTCCTCCAAGATGGCCCCAAGAAGCGCCCAGGAGGCACCAAGAGGCCCCAAGATGGCCCCAAGAGGCCCCCAGGAGGCCCCCAAGAGGATCCCAAACGGCCCAAAGAGGCCCCCCCGAGGCACCCAAGACGCCGAAAAGCCAATCAGGACGACCCTCTACTCGCCTGGGCGTCGTTTCTGGACGGGCAGGAGGAGGGGCCCGAACGACTCGCACCAGGACGAGGGGCCCGAACAACTCGCACCACGAGAAGCCCGAACGACTCACACCAGGACGGAGAGCCCGAACGAACACTCACACCACGAAGAGCCCGAACGACTCACTCGCACCAGGGCGAGAAGCCCGAACGACTCAAACCACGAGGAGCGCTTTCTCTCCCTCCTCCTCCGCCTCGTCCTTCTCCCGCCCCCACCACAAGGAGGATGTGCAAGGAGGCGGGGGGAAGGAGGAACAGGGGAGATATGCGGAGGCAGGCGGAAACACGCCTGACAAACACGACTGTCGGCATGCTTCGCTAGAGTTGCTGTTTTGAGATGGGCTGGTGGGGACGCGCGAAGCGTGAAGAATTTTCAGAATGGCTTCGCCCATTCCGCCGACCCGCCTGCGCGAGGGGGCCGACGCACCGTCAGAGTGGATTCAACATCCCTCGCCCCTTACTCGGGGGCACATGCACCGCGACAAAACACACGCAACTGTTTTATGTGTGATTCGTAGTGACCGCGGCTTTGCTCACGAACTATGGTTGCAAGGGCCCCCGCTGGCGCACGCTGACATCAAGCAGCGTTCAACGCATGTTATTTCCAAGCCGAGCCTGGCACTTGCATGTTCGACTGAGATGAACAATATATTCGTGCGAAACAGACAAAGAAGTACATACCATGCGCACGCATATGCACGCATGTATTACTGGCAGGCGATACATGCAATTGCGCTATAGGTATACGTGTATGTGTATGCATGGAGCGTGTATATATATATAGCTATATGCATGGCTGTGTATATGTGTATGGATGTCTATATGTGTATATCTATATGTGTATATGGATGTGCATATACGTATGTGTATTGATATATAGTAATATATATATATACACGTATATACATGTGTATGTATAAAGATATGAAGTCTGCATGTCCATACATATATATGCGTATATATATACATGTATATATACATATATATATACATATGTATATACATATATGCATATGTGTGTATGTACAGAATGCGTATGTACTGTGTATTGCGCGGCGTAAAATCTGATCCAACGTCCAAATTCTGATCCAAAATATAAATTCTGATCCAGACTGGTTCGACAGCTCGGATCTGATCCGCGGGCTCGGATCTGATCCGCGTGGCGCCGATCAGAATTCCTGATCCAAGCAACCCCAGGGGGGCCGCGCGACGCGCCGGGCTCCTTTGCGCGCGGGGCTCCTTGACGCTTCGCGCCTTCCTCCCTGCGCCCCAATCTACACTGGTTGTGCTGCGATCTGCCGACGCCTGGTTGCTGGCTCCCCTTCCGGGGGGGGCCTGGGCATAAGGCGCGCGGATCCCCGCCGGCGTGGCGCGGCTCGCGGCTCGCGCAGGGGATGCGGCTGCGGAGGGGGGGGCGTCCCGTGTTGCGGGGGGTTCGGTTCGTCGTCGTCTTCTTCTTCGGGGGGTTCGCCCACTCTCGGCTTGTATAGCCTACACCTAAGCGCGCCCCTTACATGACTCATCAGCTTGACAACTGATATCCCTGACTGCGGCTGGCGATTTGGCCACCGCCTTTCACGCAGACGGGGGCCAGGACCAGTGCGGCGGCCAGTTGTCTCCTCCTCGACTGCTGGTTGCCCTGTTTGGCTTTTTCAATGTCGATTCCACCCCGGGGTGGCCTCGCGGCGGCTCCAGGGCGGTCTCTTCCACACCTTTTACTACTTTCTCGGCCTCCGGCCGAGGGCGTCAAGGCATCGTGAAGCCTGTCAGCCACATCATCCTCTTCTTCGCCTCGCCCAGCCTGACTGGCCCGCGGAGCGCCTGGCTGCCTTCGCCTCTGTTAAGGTGGCGGGCATCCCGAAGCGCGGCTCCGACGAGTCTCGGCCGGCTGCTGTGGCGCCGGTCTGGCCCCGGGCCTGGCACTCGGCCCTTCTCCCTGACCTCCCCCCGCCCCCCCCGGAGGCTTTTGGTGAGCGGGGTGCCGTTGCGTCCGCGGCGGACTGGGCAGCCGCCCCGGGCCGCGCCGGGGCCGAGGTCGATCTCACTAAGGCTTGCGATTCGATTTCGCACTCGGTGGCTGCTGAGGCCCTGACCCACTTAGGGGCGCCTCCGCCGGTCGTCCGGTGGCTCAGGCACACGTGGGCCGCCCCTCGCGTCTGCTGCGTCGCCGGGGCCACGGCCCCGGCCATCCACCCTACGACCGGCATTCCTGCCGGTTGCCCCTGCTCAGGCCGGGTCCTGGGGGCCGTGTTGCTTCCCTGGCATTTCGCCATGCGCACGCTCACTGAGGTCCGGTCCGGTCCTGGTCCTACGTCGACGACCGGAGCCTGAAGAGCTCCGACGTGGAGGCCCGCCAGGCCCTTGGGGTGACGGCCTCGCTCGACGGCCGCCTCGGGCTCCTGGAAAACGCCGGCAAGCGGCAGCTCTGGGAAGAAGACGAGGACACGGAACACCTGGGCACCCGGGCCTGCCCTGGGAGCCATCTGGCGCCCCCCCTGGACCCGGGGCCCCGCGACGGTTGGGGGGCCATCGAAGATGCTACGCGCAAGCTGCTGCTCATGCCCGGCAGCTCTGGCATCCGTTCCCTGAGGTTCTAAACCAATAAGAATTAAAGGTGCGCCTTACAACTGCAAAAAAATACAGATATGGCGGCAACTGCAAACAAATACAGATATGATCATGTTGACAATGATGGACACAACGCCAACATATATTAAAGATATATGTTGCAACTGCAAAAAATAACAGATATGATGACACATGTAAAAAACATATATTATAACATGTATCTTGTATTAACATATATATATATATATATTGGGTTAACAACTATATCTTGGATTAACACATATATCTTGGATTAACATATATACCTTGATCATGTCCATGCATGTAACTACGAATGTCCGCGGCGCTAAGGCGGTAGGAATGTCCGCGGCGCTAAGACGGGAGCTACATTTTGAAAACTATCATTTTTCCAAACGTTCAGTTCAGTGAGTGTTGTAATCTGGGATGCCATCCGTCAGCCAGAAACTCGACGGCTTTAATTCTGCAGAGAAGTGCAGTCCGCGGGTGCTCCCACGCTTGCGGGCACCGCGCAACATTAAAATAGTGAGGTCGCATAGCATAGCGTGGCGCGTGATCGGCATTCATCGGCGCTGCCGTCGCGCACTGGTTCCCATTCTAGGTCGTGAAGGTGCTAGAGCCCGCTGCGCGCGCGCGAAATATTAATCTCGCGCGCGCGCAGAGCACTCTAAACAGTTCGGAAGTAAACATTAAATTAATTAAATAGGGTGGGGGAGGGAGGGGAGTAGTATTCATCGGGTAGGTCGCAGTTCTGAGTTTAGAGTGGATCTGAACGTGAATGAGTCTGCGTGCTGACGTTGGCGGGTTTGAACGGGCCTGAGGGCGTCGAGTGCGCGCCTGGACGTGAGCGGGTCAGAGTGTGAGCGAGTCCGAGTGCGAGCGCATTCTGCGATGAGTTTCCGATGAGTTTCCGATGAGTTTTGATGAGTTTCGGGGCGGTGCGTAGTCGTCGCGATGCTATGCTATGCAATGCGGTGTAGGCTAGTGCCGAGCCCAGTGGAGCCCCCGTCCAGCGTCCTCCCGCATCCGTTCTGGCCCAAGCCTTTCGCGCGACCAGCAGCAGGTTCGCGCGCGACGAGAACCAGCAGCACCTCGCGCAGCACCAGCGCAAACACCAGCGCAGCACCAGCGCAACCAGCAGCACCGCGCGCAGCACCAGCGCAATGGCGGCTTGGATTCTGCAGGAGGGCCAGAAAATGATGAAGGTGCCAATCTTCACACGCGAGTGGGGCAATCAGGGCAGCTGGTTCCCGCTCTACGTGAGAACGATGACGACGGGCTCGTGCGCTGGCGAGTTCCCGACGGTCGAGGAGACCAAGAAGGAGGCTAAGCGCTCGCTCAGCTTCATTGACGAGGGCGGCAATATCGACTTCTGGTTGGTGAAGATGCCCCGCCCAGGGGATGCTATGCCACATGTTCCCGAGCTGTGCCACAACTACCCGCTCAGCGACGACTGGATCATCAACGACAGGTCGGCGCTCGTGATGAACGTCACGTATCCACTTTCTTGCAATTTTGAACAGAACGAGCAGGGCAGCGAGGGCGGGCCCACTGATGGCCAGCAGGCGACGGCGGACCAGCAGGCGACGGAGCCACCCACAGTGGGCAAGCCAGCGACGGAGGACGAGGGCTACAACCAAGGGCGGTGCCAGCAGCAGAGCAGTATCGAAATTTCGACGCCAGCGAGCGACGCCAGCATCAAGGACTGGGTGGCGTCGAAGGCCTTCAAGACGAATATGACGTTGGGCGAGATCGATGGCTTGAACGCCGACGACATCTACAAGATCGGCTACGCGGCGGGGCTCCAGGCGAAGCAGGCTCAGAAGGACCAGCGCAGCAGCCAGCAGGACCAGGACGCTGAGGCCAATACGCAGTCCCTGGACAGCGCGGCGTCGTGGCAGGACGCAGGCGAGCAGTACCGCTAAGTGGCCGTAGACGGCGTGAACGCCAGCGCCTACAGCGCCTCCAGCGCCTACGCCAGCGCATGCGCCAGCGCCTACATCAGCGCCTACACCAGCACCTTCGGCGCGAACGCCAGCGCCGACGCCAGCGCCTACACCAGCGATACGGTATTCGTGGGCGCCTGGCAGCGCTCGTTTTCGCCTCGGCTTGCCCGAGACGCCTCGGCCCGCCCGATACTTATAAGCGTGTTCGGCTTCACGGCCACTGGGAAAACTTTCGTCCCGATTCAAATGGGTTGCGCTACGCGTGTCCGCCGACACCCCTATTGCGACGATGGTGGAGGTTTCGGTTGACGTCCGATGAGTTCCCGATGAGTTTCCGATGAGTTTCGATGGGTTTCCGATGCTCGTGCCTGAGTGTGAGCGGGCCTGAACATGGGCGAGTCCCAATGTGAATGGATATACATTCGAGCGGTCTGAACTGAGTGTGAGCGAGCCCGAGTGTGAGTAGGCCTGGACCTGGGCGGCCCCGAGCGCGCGTGAATCTGATTCTCGTCGCCGAGTCCATGGACCCAGGGGCGCATCAGAGTTGTTTTCAGCCCCGCGCCAGCTTTCGAGACGGTGGTCGCACCCGAGCACGCGGGGGCGGCGCAAGGAAAGGGTCGCAGGTGGAGGGAGATGTGTTTGGACTTGCGCGGGGGTCGAATGCGGTGGTAACGGGAGCTCCCCTGCCCAGCATTCCAAACGCGTCTTCCTCCGCCCGCGACCCGTTCCACGCGCCGTTTGCCCCTAGGGCGGGGCGCTATGGCTCGAGGCGGCGTCGCCTCCACCCAGCCCCTGATTCGGTGAGAAATCTGGCATCTCATGTTCGAGAGCTCGAACGAAGCCAAGTAATTCTGACTCTAATTCGGGCCCCCACTTCCTAATCCGCTCAGCGTGGAAATCATCGATTGCGTCCCAAACCAAACCGTCTATGCCTTCTCGGGTACGGTGCCATTCGATATGTTCGGCCATGTGCTCACGTTCGGCATAGTCGTGCATTTGCATAGCAGTCCACCTGGCCCTCTCCTCGGGACTGAGCAAGATTGGAACCCCGTCGATGATGTCAAAATGAGCCGTGCCACCGTGCACTGTGGTCCCTGGTAGCGGGTACGACGGGCGGCGCAGTAGAGCAGGGCGGGGGCGATATAGTGTTGTTGTCTCCTATGGGGTCACGTCGTCGTCGTCGCCGTCGTGATCGTGATCGTGGTCGTCGTTATTAGTCATCAGTTTCCTGTTCGGTCAGCGGCCGCGAGCGAGTCACCTCGAAGCGATCGACCCAGAGCAGGTGCCGCGCGTCACACGCCCATCTAAAGCTAATCTTAGCCCCTGGCTGGGGCTGCGGACTCTCCGACCTGGGGCTGCGTCGGGGGGGAGGTCTCCGAGCGTTCCCGCTTCATTGGGCCTGGGCTTGAAACAGCGATGGGGCGAGACAGATGGCGGGGCCGACAACGGGAACGATATGGAGGGCGAAGAGGAGGAGGAGGAGGAGGAGGAGAGGGAGGAGGAGGAGGAGGAGGAGGAGGAGGAGGAGGAGGAGGCGGACGAGGATGAGGGAGATGAGGAGGATGAGGCGAGGAAGAGGAAAGTGGCGAGGTCGAGGAGGAAGAGGAGGGGAGGGCGGGGGGGAGATGAGGAGGACCGAGAGCTGGATCCACGGCCCGCCCCAAGCTGGCCGAGCGGGGGGGGCGTGCGTCTCTTCTCACCCTCTCCCCCGCTCACCCTCCCGAACGCTCCCGCCCCTCCCCCGTCCCCCTCCCCCTTCCCCCATCCCCCTCCCCCTCGCATTCCTCATCCACCTTCTCCTGTTATCATCCTCCTCCTTCTCCTACAATTACTCAATATGAATGCTACTCTCCCATCTCGACCGTGCCGCGCCGATTTCCGTCGCTCTGGTAGGAGTTTCGAACGCTGTCGATCGCCCCGTCGCCGCTCCAACGTGTCGGACCATTGGCCGTCGACGGAGTCAGCGCGCAAGCGCGTATTGAATCTCGAGTTGGAGGAGAGCTTGCGTTCGGTGAGACGCACTCGGCCGCGCGCGGATGGCGCGCTGTCTGCAGCGCGCGGCCGCATCGGCGACGGATCGCACAGCGCGCGCTCTCGGGCGGCGCAAGCACTAGTCCGACTCCGAGTCATTGACCAACACTGCCTCGAACACTGGATGCGGCAACTCGGCGGCTGCCGCGACCACCGCCACGAGCTCCTTCGCGAAGCCGTCGTAGAAGAACGTCCACTCGTTGAGCTCGTAGGTGCCGTCGCTCCACTTGACGACGCCCCTCCCGCACGAACTGACCTCGTCGATGTGGGTCGAGTCTGGAAGGGGGCACTCGCACAGAAGCCTGGCCATCTTGTCCTCGGCGGTGTTCGAGCTCACCAGCGTCCTCTTGTTCGTAGAGATCCTCTGCCAATAGCCCTGGTAGGTCGTGGTGATGGCGGCGCGGCCCAGACGCAGGGCGCTGTTGACCGCTGGGCACTCGAAGAACGACTGGCAGTCGAACGGCATCACGACCATGAAGAACACATCCCTCGCGACGCACATGGCGATGACGTGCGCGACTGCGAGCGCCAGGTCGTTCGCCTCCATGCCTTCGGCCGATATCTTGCCATTGGCGAGGTCGCCCCTCCTGTTGATGCGCAGCATGTCGCCTGCCCACTCACGGGGCGGAGGGGCAATCACGAGCGTCCCCTTCGGCTTGATGCTCAGCGCTATCCGACACGCAAAGGCCATGCCAGCGAGGGTGCAGACGCCCTCCGACTCGCCCCTTCCGTACTTGTCGAACTCTGGGCACTGGAGGCCAGCCCGTCTCATCCAGCGCGCGAACCTGCCGCTTCCGCTGAACATCTCCGCTGCGTCCATATAGCGAGGGCACGACCAGAACTCCCGTGTCAGCGCCTCAGCCGCCCTGATGATCTCTCCCTGCGATGCGCTGTCGGAGAGACCAGCTTGAACCGCCATCGCCTCGAACGAACATGGGACGCCAACCGCGGTTGACGCGGCGCCAGGCCTCTTCATGGCAGCGGCTGGCCGCTTCATGGCCAATGGGTAAGGGCGGCCCAGACGCGGCGCCAGCACTCGGCCAACGCTCTGCCTGCCGATGCACGCATGCTTGAGCCAGAACGTCACCGCGGGCAACGCTGGCCCAGGCCACCTGGGAAGCTCGACGAATGGTAGGGCAAGCCATGTCCACGAGCCCGCCTGGGCTGGAGTGCCCGAGCGCCCGCCTCGAAACACATCGACGTCGCTGTGCCCACGCAGCGCGATTATTTGCGCCACCGATCCGAAACTCATCAAAACTCATCGGAAACTCATCGAAAACTCATCGGGAGAGGGCGGTTGGTTTTGAACATGGAGCTCTCGCTTTGGTGCCGCGCGCATTCTTCTTAAGCGTTTGCAACGGTTACATGGGTGGGGGGCGGCTCCGTTTCAAAATGACGTTCTTGCTTGACGCTGTGCGACCACGCAATGCAAAGTGCACGGGGGGCTGGAGGAGCACCATGCGGACAGCGCGTCGGTCCGAGGACCAACCGCTATGGTAACGCAGCGGGGCGGCCCACCACGCGCTAGACGCCGCAAGCCGTCGCCTCCCTATGGTGATCGGGACTCCGACGAGAAATCGCGCTCTCGCTTGCGACTTCCTCACGCGCGCCCGCGTTCGTCGGGGTCTGGCGGCGTCGGCGCGCAAGCGCACCTCGAATCACCCCGAACGGAGGGAGAGGGGGGGATGGTTTGTGAATCGTGGTCGTGTTTCCCGCCCTCCCTCCCCATGTCTTCACGAGAACCAATCGCACCGCCTATGCCACATCGGCGCCGAGCATGCCCCGCGCGATGGCGAGGGGCTGGCTACGCCCCGCCGCCGTAAAAAAAAAAACGATGCTGACCAACCGCCATATCCCCCTGCAACGACACGCGTTCGAAGAGCCGTTTCTCCCAATTTGACCGATGCACGCTCGAGGCAGCCACTGCCGCTGGCAGAATCAACGATTCATCCAGAAACGTGGCGCACCGAAGCGGGTTGCCGTGCCTCAAGGAACGGCGCACGAGGTGTACAAAAAACATGTTTTTGAACAAGTGGGGGACGTCTGCTTCTGCCATGTAATGGTTGTGCTGCTTGCACAGGTCCAGCAGCATGGACCCCGTCTCCCTATCGACGATGGTGGGTGATGCCTTCAGGAGTTGCATGAACGCCAGCAAATTTCTGCACGCCTCAGCGAGCGCAAACCCTTTCCCCATGCTGGCAGAAAACGTCTCGCACAAATGGAAGCCCATGGGAGGATCGCGTTTGTTTCGGACCCCATTGTTTTTAGCCCTGGGAAGTCCCTCGTGCCGATCATACTCACTGATAGCTCATGCACTCTGTAGTTTTGCGGCACATCCGTGTCGTCATACCAATCGTTCAGCATGCCCGAGAGCCTCTCCAGAGAGGCTGGGACAACGACGTCTTGATGAGGCCCTGGGATCCCGAAAACATTCACATCCATAATTGCCCAGATCACTGCGGATATACAACGGCCATGAACTCCCAGGTACAGAATGTGGAGCACGTCTAACGCGAACGTGAGGGATGGTGACGTATACAGGGCGGGCGAAAACACTGGATTGCGATTCAGCAGTGGGTCCATGCAAGCCTGGCCGCGATAGGTCGCGCGCCAAAACCTCACGACCAGGGGCAATCAGGCAGCGGAGAAATCGCCGATATCGCACAATTGCTCGGACGGCGTCAATCGATCACCAGCTTTGAGACCTAGTGACGGAACATCGTTTAGGAGCGCCCTCCCACGGGATCCAGATTTCCGCCGATCCCAGTAAAACCTACCCTCAGTAAAAACCTTGTCGGAAACCGACGCGCCTGCGCGACCGCGGCGGGCAACCCCCGAGATCGCTGCCACCCGCCACCCCGTCGCAACCCTCTCCGCCACACGCGCTCCGTGGCGCGACCGCGCGCTCTCGGGGGCCACCTTGCGCGGCCGCGCTTGCGCGTCGGTGTCGCCTTAAGTCGATCGGCTTCGGTGTGAAGCACAACGACGTGTTCAAGCCGCTGACAGGAAACTTCGTAATCATCCAAATCTGACTTCTGGCCCCAGTGGTCACTGTCCAACTCAACAGGGTCATAGTCATGTAAATTCTCGAGCAGCGACTTGCACATACAACACGGGGAAAACATGCTGCCCAAACCCCGCAAACCGAACGTGACAGCCTGCTCCATTAAGTCGCCTTTCATCCAAACCACAACGCCTTTCCTGAGAGGCATGCCCGCCAAATCACCCCTGTGATCACCCGTGACAAACGGTGAGCCGTCGTGCATGGCCGAGGGGTATCGGCCGTCAATCAACGCCCGCATCGACCATGCTATCACGAGCATGACAGGGTAATGGCTACACCACCCTCGGCACCCGCACCTGCAGAATTCAGATTTCCTTAAGAATGCGACCGAATGTCTCCGCGACTGCGGTACTAAATGCATAAAGAAACCCAGCAGCGAGTCGGCTTTTCCAGTTCGCTCGCTCCTAGTGAATCGAATACCATCGGCGTGCAGCGATAACAAAAGCGGAACATCTGGCCTGCACGCGCGAACGCCAGGGTGCCACCTGTATATTTGCTGCCACTCCTGAAAATCCGCATCATTTGTCAGGGGCCCAGGGTCCAGGGACCGAGTAGTTTCCCACTCGTGTTGCAACGACTCATGCAATGGCAGCATGGGGATCCTCTTGGTTGTCCTACCAACACCTTTCTGATATATTGGAATGTCCAACCAGTAGTAATCGCTATCTTGCTTTCGGGGAATCGTTGAGTCCATTTTTCTCTGATGCGTGCCGCCTGTGTTTCTCGGGTGCAGAGCGAGGTCACACACGCCGCCCTCGCAACCAGCTTCCTTAGCGAACCAGCTTATGATGCAAGCGTCCTTTGCTGTCATTGGCCTCGACCCTGCATACATGGCAATAATATAATTAAGCAAGTCATTGCCTGCTTGCTTGCGTTCAGCTGCTCTCAATTGCTCGGCCTGCCAGTCTTCGCCCCACGATTCCCCAGCCATGGTGCTACGACACCTGGCGCGTGTATCCTGGGAACTGGGAGCCCGCCCTCGAGCCGAACCCTACGGGCCCCTGCCCCCCGCCCCCTGGCGCTGCAACTACTAGCCGTCGGGCCCGTACCAGCGCCCCCAAGACGCCCTGGAAACCGAAACGGGCGCTCCACGGACAGCTGCGCCTCGCCGAGGTGCCGCAGCGACCCCTCGGGCCCGTGCCAGATCCACCCGAAGCGCACCCGAAACCGAAACTGACCACCCGAGGCGTCTCCGAAGCGAAACGGGGGGTGCCCGACCGCGATCGGAGTGGCGCAACACAAAATTCTGAACATTTAAAACTCATCAAAACTCATCGGAAACTCATCGGAAACTCATCGCTACAATCCCTGTGAATTTATAGTGTTTGAGCGAAACTCATCAAAACTCATCGGAAACTCACCGGAAACTCACCGGTATTTCATCGGTGGTTTCGTCGCCTCCGATCGCGGTCGGGCCCGAATTGTTCGGTCCGATCGGGTTCGAGTTCAGAATTTTCGCATCCGATCCGAGATTTTCGCATCCGATCGAGCTTTTCCCTACACAGCGCTTGCTGTCTCACCGCAGCAGGCTGTTAAGTGTACCCCGAATCGCGGGCCCGCCGCCAGCTTCTGGTTTGCCGTCCCCTTCACCTCCACCTCCCCCCTTCCCTCCCCCCCGTACTTTCCCCTACCCCCTCTCCCCCAAGGGGGACTCCCCTCCCCTTCCTCCCTCTCCCTCCTCCTCCTTCTCCTCTCCTCCTCCTTCTTCCTTCTCTCCTCCTCCTCCCTCTCCTCCTCCTCCTCCTCCTCCTCCTCCTCCTCCTCCTCCTCCTCCCCTCCTCCTCCTCCTCCTCCTCCTCTCCCCCAACTCTCCCCTCCTTAACTACGCGGCACTGGTCGGCGGGCGAATCGACCGCTCTGCAGCCGAACCCTCGTCAAGAGGCCTCGTCAAGAGGCCGTCGTCAAGGCTGCCTCCGACTACCTGCCGCCCTGTGCCTTCTTCACAACCAGAGCGTGCATCTGGTTCAAGGCGTCCACCTCTGCGTTGAGCTCATCCACCTTGGGCTTCAGGATCGACGTGATCTGGCCGATCTGCTTGTCGAAATCTGCCTCCCCGACGTATGCCCTCACCGCGTCGAACTTCTGCGTCACCAGCTGCGCCACGAGCGCGTTGGTGGTGCTCGTGTTCTCCAGCGCCTCGACTGCCCTGCGGAGATCCCCGCTCATCCTCTCGTCCGCCAAGGGCTCCCACGAGGCCACCGTGCCGATGTTGCGCAAGATCATCTTGCCAGACGTGAGCTCCTGTCCGTGCAGGCTAATCAGCGTGCGAAAGTCGTCGAGCTTCTTCTTCGCGTCCTTCTTGGCCTGCTTCGGGTGGGGAGCGTCGTCACCAGCTGGCTCAGGTGGCGGCGTCGCCGTGCCGCCGCGGTCGCCCCTCGTCCGCTTGGTGCTCCTTGCAGCGGCCTTGACCGCTGCCTTAGCCTTCGCCTCCGCCTCCTTTGCTTGCTTCTCCTCCGCCTCCTTTGCTTTCGTCGCCTCCGCCTCCTTCTGCTTGGCAACGGCGGCGGCTTTCTTCTCGTCCGCCGCCTGCTGCTTGGCCTCGCTCTCCTGCTGCGCGGCTGCGCCGGTCTGAGCCTGGCTCGGCTGGCCACAGCCCAGCGTGTCGAACCCCCCCCCCCCCCCCCCTTCAGGAAGTCGAGCGCCAGGTCGTCCTGCGCGCCCGTCTGCTCCTGGCACTGCGTCCACGCCGTCTCGAACTTGTTCTTGAAGCCCGACTTGCAGTAGAGGTACTCGGCGCGCTTGGTGAAGCTGTTCCACTGCACCCAGGGGTACCCCAGCTTCTGGCACGCCAAGACTGTGTTCAGTGCCGCCATCGCCCCCGTCTCTGTGATGCCGACCCCCGACTCCTTGCCTGCGATGACCTCGAACGGCTCGTGGGTCCCCCACTCCAGGTGGGCCTCCGTGTTGGTCTTCCTCTTAGACCTGTCGTCGTCGTCGTCGCTCCCAACCTGCGCTCTTGGTAGGCGTTCCACTGCTTGTCGACCCACTCGAGGATGCAGTTCTCCTTGCCGGTGTGGCCCTGCGCATTCTTGTACTTCGCCTGCTCCTCTGCGCTGCCCTTCTTGAAGCGGTCGTACTTGCTGGCAATCGCCGTCCTCGACTTCGCGATCCTCGTCCTCCACGCCTCCTCGATCACCTTATCGGGCTGCTCGTCGTCGGGGCTTTCCTGCGCCCTGGTCGCGGGCGGCGTCTCGCAGCCCTTCGCCAACTCGTTGAGCCTCTTCGCCAGGAAGCCGAGCTGCAGCCCGCCTGAGCCCTCGGACGGGTTCTCAGGCAGCGAGACGCCTAGCGACGCCCCGCTCGGCCCCGCGGCGGCGTCGCCCAGCTGGCTGATGCCGAGGCCCTTGAGGTTCGCCTGCTCCAGCCCGATCGCCGCCCCGTCGATCTGCGTGATGCCCAGCGCGGCAGGGTCGGCCTGGGCCAGGCCGATGGCCCCGAGGTTCGCCTGCTGCAGGCCGATGCTCGCCACGCCGTCCAGCGCAGGTCCTGCCGACGATGCCGCTGCCGCCGACGATGATTCAGGCGGTGCATCAGCGCCCTCATCCGCACGCGGGGTGTCCTGCCGACGGCGAAAACCACCGTCGCCACGACTCCTCCCACGCACCCATGTCCGAACCCCCCACCCGAGTATCGGGCGGGAGGAAGGGGCGGTCTCAGCCCTCCACATCTCCTCCTCACCCCTCATTCCCTCCCCCGTCATCAACCTCCTAACCCTCACCTCCTTCCTCGCCACCTCACCCCCTCCCACGGCAGCTTTCGACTGCACCGTCCTTGCTGCGGGCCCAGCGCTCTGACCAGCTGTCCTGGCGGTCGGGCAAGTCCTCGACGTGCAGGCCGTCCTGCATCGGCGAGGGGGATGCTCCCTCCCCTCCATCAATACTACCAACACGACAGAAACACTCGAGAGTCGAGGATCGAGGATCGAGACCCGAGGTGTTTTGTACCCGAGGAGCGCGTCGATTTCAATTTCGAGGCGGGCCCAGCCGTAGGCACGAGGAGGCCCCTCGAGGCCCGAAACGGCCGTCAAACTCGAGAGTCGGTGATGGGGGATCGAGGCTCGAGTTGTTTCCCAGGAGGGCGCTTCGATTTGAATTGCGAGGCGGATCCAGCCGTAGGCGCGAGGGGGTCCGAGAGGCCGCGAAAGGCAACAACCGAAAAACATAATCGAGGATCGAGGATGTCTCGGTGCCCCCCCCCCCCTGCCGCGCCTCGCTGGAGGCAAGTCTGAGGGCGCCCGCATCGTCCCGAGCGACCGCTGGAGGCCACTCGGACCGCCTTCGGCCGTTCCGAGGGGGCGCTCTCGCCTCGGTGCGAAGCCTGCCGTCCGTATTTATTTCGGCTACTAGATCCCTGGGCCCCACGCGCGCCTGATGTGGAGCCCTGGACCCCGCACGCGCTCAAATACCGCAGAGTGCTCAAGAGCCAGACGGGCGACGGGCCCAACGAAGGCGACGGCGACGGCCCCAACGAAGGCCACTGCCCACGGTCGGCATCACGGTCGGCATCAAGCTCGGCACTCGCATGCTTGATTTGCGGAGTCTACCAGGGTGTCTCTGGGAGGCCAAGTGAAAGCTGCCCGATCAAGCTCGGACAGCCCTGCCAGTTCGTGACAGACGGCCAGAAGGGCGACGGCGACACGCAGCAGGGCAAGCAGAAGGGCAAGGGCAACAGTGACGAGCAGAAGGGCAAGGACAAGCTCAGCATCTTGTCACAGGACGAGATTAGCCTCTTGAGCCGTCTCCCATCGTGGCTGCACGACAAGCGCTACACCGACGACATCACAGAAGCCGACGCGGTGGCGGCAGATCTGCTCACGTACAAGGGCAAGAACAAGAGCAAGGGCAAGAGCGGCGACAACTCGACGGGCAAGGGCAAGAGCGGCGACAGCTTGACGGGCAAGGGCAAGAGCAAGAGCGGCGGCAGCTTCGACCCCGACACGAGCAGCCCGCGCTCGCAGGCTTCGGCGCTCCAGGAGCAAGACGAGAGCCCCGCGAGGCCTTTGAGGCGCTGGGCCAGTGGCGTGATGACGTCACCCACTTACACCACGATCCCACCGACGCCAGAGGGCCCGCTCTTGTCGCCCCACACCCCAGAGGACCCGCTTGAGGCGACAGACCCCAACAACTCGCACGAGGTGCCAGGCCCGCAGGAGAACCCGCCCGCCGAGGGCAACCCGCACGAGGACTGAGGCCCGCAGGTGAACCCGCCCGCCGAGTGCAGCCCGAGGTGCCAGGCCTCCAGGAGAACCCGCCGCGGGCAACGCCCTAGGCATCCTTCCTCCTCTTCCTGCTATGCATGAGGGTCAGATGCGACACCCGATTCGGTGAGAGGACAATTAAGTAGCGCAATGGGAAGGGATGGGAGGGAGGGGTAGGATGTCAGATGTTGACGCGATAACAAGAATAACAATAAACAACGACGTGACGACGACGACAATGACGTTTCCCATATCAGGCGGTGGGGTGGGGGGCTCGCCGACAAATATTAATATATATATCGATAAACGCATCGGAGCCGAGGGGAAAACCCATCGAAACTCACCGGGAACCCATCGGAAACTCATCGCGATTATCTCCGCTTCCACGCCGTGCCATGCGCAACGTTATCCTCGCGACCTCGGAAACTCGTCGCGGTTATCTCCACTGCCACGTCGCGTCATGCGCTGAGTTATCCTCGCGACCCCCGCAATCGCTGAGTCGAGGGAGTCGGATCGCCGCGGAGGGCGGGGGTCCGAGAGGCCAGGGCGGAGTGGGCTACATGTTTTTTCCGATCGTGGCTCTCTGAAGTCGGAGCCCGTCAGTCTACTCGGCACCGTCCGACGAGTCATCCTCCGCCAGCTGCTTGCGCGCGTCCCCCATGAGCGTGCCCGTCGGCCCCTTGATGGCCGTCTGCGGGGAGGTGCCCTGCGCGGACTTGGAAGCCCTGGCGCCCGTGATGCCCTTCTCGATGCCGATGCGCTGGATGGGGACCTTCGAAGTCGAGATCTTGCCTGGTGCGGCGCGCTTC
This sequence comes from Prorocentrum cordatum, assembly GCA_963575745.1. NCBI lineage: Eukaryota > Dinophyceae > Prorocentrales > Prorocentraceae > Prorocentrum > Prorocentrum cordatum. The sequence goes on along the minus strand of CAUYUJ010012348.1, from coordinate 3,568 downwards.
TTGCCCTTGCCCTTCTGCTCGGGAGTGGGCGGCGCGCCTCCTGCAGCAGCGTCTGCCTCCCCCTCTCCTGCCGTGTAGACCTCCCCGTCCGAAGCCGCCTCGGCGTTCTCGCCCATGCCGTTGCCCGACGCCGCCTCGGCGACGGAGGCCGCCGCCTCCTCGTTGGCGGGCTTAGCGGCGGCGGGCCTCTTGCGAGCTGCAGCGCCCCGCTTGGGCGCCGCCGCCGCATCGGCCTCCTGCTTGGCCAACTTCACGGCCTCCTTCTGGCAGATCGCTTCGACAGTCTTCTCGATCTCCTTGAGGAGGTCCATCTTCGCCGCCATCGCCTGCTGCTTCGTAGTTTTCGGGTCGCGGACGAACATCTCTAAGACCCGCTCGGTCATCACCTTGGCGCCATGCTCCTCGTTGTCGAAGTGCCTGGTGGTCGCCTGCGTCTGCTGCTCCTTGGTGCCGTCCTTGAGCTTGCGCATGATGAGGATGAGCTTGTGGTTCGGATCCCGATCTCTCTTCAGCTCGGCGTAGACCTTTGAGCCGTCAGGTAAGTATTTAGAAGGAATCCCACTCTTGGCGCTCTTCGGCTTCTCCTTCTGCTGATGCAGCGCCTCTGGGTAGCGCCACTCCTTCCCATCGGCCCACGTGGCAACCATGAATCCGCCCTGGTCGGATGACCGCGAGCTGTCGCAAAGCTCCACCCGCCGCGTGCTCGGTTGGATGCGCACTGCCGAGTTCTTGTTCTCGTCGAATTTGTAGACGTACTGCACCTCGGAACCTGCGCTGTCACCTGCAGGCTTGGCCGCGGCGGGCCTCTTCTTCGCGGCCCCCGTGCCCTCGGGCTCGTCCTCGCCCCCTGCCGCTGAACCTCCTCGCATTGGCGGCCTTCGCCTGACGGGCGCGCTGTCCTCCTCGTCCGCGTCGTCCTCCTCCTCGTCCTGATCCTCGTTCAGGTTGATGCCGTCGGTGTAGCCCTGCTCCGCGATGACGGCCCTGTGCCACTGAGGGGGGCCGAGCTTGCGGCGGTAGAAGGACCCCGCGTGCATGCGCAGCGTGCGCACCCTAGCCGTCATGTCCCTCACGTAGCGCTTCCTGGAATCGCCCTCGAACAAACTCCAGGGCGGCTTTCCTGTCTTCGCCTTCTCGGTGACCAAGAACTCGATCGCGTTCTCGCACGCGACCTTGCCGACGTTCAAGTTCGGCGCTGCCTGCTGCCTGATCGACTGCGCGACGAGCACCGCAGCGTCGGCACTTAAGGGCGCCTGGTCGCCGGACACAGGGAAGGAGGAGTGGTCGCTCTTGTACACCACAATATCTGGTTTCGTCATGACAGGGCGCAGCACCTTGGTCAGCAACTCCACGTCCGTGCACACGGCGCGGGTCGACTCGGACCCGTCGCTGGCGCCATCATCAACCATACGGTAGAGCCGAGCGTCGGATAGGGCCGAGCGTCGGGCATGGCATCTGGCAGCTGGTGCCCACTGAACTTGTGGAGCCAAAACGTTTACGGACACATAGATCGGGGCGCTGCGGATTCAACACTCACCGAAACTCCCTCCAGGAATGCATCCAGGGCCCCGCCCAGGGCCCCATCGGAGCTCATCGGGAGCTCATCGGGAACTCATCGGATCGATCTTCGGAAACTCATCGAAACTCATCGGAAACTCATCGGAAACTCATCGAAACTCATCGGAAACTCATCGGGAACTCATCGGGAACTCTTCGGAAACTCTTCGGAAACTCTTCGGAAACTCATCGTAAACTAATCGGAAACTCATCGAAACCCATCGGGAACACATCGTGAACTCTTCGGAAACTCATCGAAACCTCATCGGAAACTCGTCTGAGACTCATCGGATCCCAATCGGAAGATAGTCGACGACGGGGGGGGTCGGCGAGCCCCCCACACCTGAGCCCCCCCTCCGCGCGGGGCGGCGGCGGTCCACGACACCAGCCAACGCCTGCTCGAGCGTCTCGTTCGCGGGCACCAGCGCCGCGTCGTCGTCGGCAGCCTGGCGACGACGACGACGACGACGACGACGACGGCGACGACGGCGACGACGGCGGCGGCGGCGGCGGCGGCGACGACGACGACGACGACGACTACGACGACCACCCATGGGTGGTCGTCGTAGTCGTCGTCATCGTTGTCGCCATCGGTGCCGGAACGACGGGGGAGGACGCCGACGACGACGACGACGACGACGACGACGACGACGACGAGTAGAGATGGCCTCCGTGGCCGTCTCCTACGCCGTCTCTGGCGGCGGCGAGGCCGTCTCCTGCGCCGTCTCTGGCTGCGGCGTGGGCGCAGCCGAGCTGGCCACGCTCTCCACCGCCGACGCCGCCGCCGTCGTCGGGGGCGTCGGCGGCTCCGCCGACTTCCCCGCGCGCGGGGTCGCGGGCGGCGTGGCAACCTCGAAGGGTGCCATCGCGCGCGCCCCGCGGAAGCGCGCCAACTGGGCGCGCGGAGGAAGGTTGACCTTCCTAGTGGCCTCGAAATAGCCCAACATGCGCGATCGAGCCAGAACGCCGATCGCGATCGATCGAGCCAGAACGCCGACGACGACGACGACGCCTCGCGAGGCGTCGTCGTCGTCGTCGTCGTCGGACGATGGTTTCCGACACCGCGTGGGGCGTTCGCCCCCGAACATCGAGATTTCGCGCCGCGGCCCCGTGCCCGCGAGCACTGGGGCCCGAGATGGGCCCCCGTAGCGCGTTCAACCTTGATCGCGCGAGGCGCCTCCGCGCCGTCCGCCCCCGCCCTCCTCCTCCTCCTCCGCCATTTCCTCCTCGCCCGTCCTCCTCCTCAGTAGGGTTCGGGGCATCTGGGGCAGTGAACAACTACACGGATGGAGGGCGGGTACTTTCAAAATGACGCTCTCGCCCCGCTCACTGTTTCACTTACTTTTTCATGTTAAGCGCGGCGCCCGTTTATCTAACGAGCCGCGTCCCTAATTGTCTTAACCCGCGCCGCCTACGGGCAGCGGTGTACCCGACGGCCTCGTGGCAGTGTTCAACACGTACCACGTGATCGGGCATTATTTGATACGTACGCAGTGCAAACTCATCGGAAACCATCGGAAACTCATTGGTAGTGCATCGGAAACTCATCGGATTCGATGGGCAGGCTTAAGGGTCGTTTCACCTGCGGCCCACTAGACTGCTTCAAGACGGCTCAAGATGGCCCAGAGACGGCCCATGATGCAGATACGACTCATAACTGCTATGTTTAAAACAGATATTTGTCATAACTGCTATTCTTGCAGATCTGACTGTTAACTTCTATGTCTTACAGATCTTTGCCATAACTGCTATTTTTTGCAGATATGGGTTATAACTGCTATTTTTTGCAGATATGACTTAGGACTCTTATGAATCTACAGATATGCTCAACATGATATAAAAATGCGCATAGCTGCTATTTTTTGCATATATGATTCACAACCGGCATTTTTTGCATATATTTTCTGCAACTGCTATTTTTACCGGTATCGAACCTCAGGGTTCCCTGACGGCTGTCATGTCCGTGGCTTCGAAGTACAGGTGGGCCGTTCCCTTTGTGGAATGTCCCCAC
>CAUYUJ010012347.1:7500-15000 GCA_963575745.1 Prorocentrum cordatum | reverse complement strand
GAGGAGGAGGAGAGATAAGAGGAGGAGGAGTGAGGAGGCAAGTGAGGAGGAGAGGAGGAGGAGAGGTAGGAGGAGGAGGAGGAGGAGGAGGAAGCAGGAGAAGGAGGCATAGGAGGAGGAGGAGAGGAGGAGGAAGAGAGGAGAGGAGGAGGAGGAGGAGGAGGAATCCGTAGCCATTTTGGCTCATGCCTTTCCGTACCCCCCCCTCCTGGACCCTGCCCCTCGGCGTACCCTGCGACCCCAGCTTCACGGGGCAACGCGGCGGGCGTGAGGGACGGGGGGGAGGGGGGCTTTGGGCTCGCGGAGTGATGGCAGCGGGACGCGCCCCATGCGGTGGCGCCATCGGCTCGACTCGTGTATCGCGGATGTCACGTGCGAGCGAGCACGCACGTTTTTCTGCAGATCGGCTCATCTCTCGGCTCCAGGTAGACCTGGATGCGGCTGTGCATGACAGGGACGAGGTGCTGCAGATCCTCGAAATGCTCGTCGGCGACTAGGCCATCTTGCAGAGGGTCCTCGCGGGCCTCCCCGCCCTGGCCGCCCTGGTCGCGGGCCGCATCCCCAGCTTCGAGGACAAGCTCAGGCGCAACGTCGCCTGGCACGCCGAGGCGGAGGGCCTCGACGTTCGGCGCTGCCCGGTGGCCGACCTCAAGCGGGCCCAGCGCGGCCCCCGTTTGGGAGCGCGGTCACCTCCGGACCCGATCCTCGACACAGTCGGGTTGGCTGTTCCTTCGCCCGCGGTGCCGCCGTTCGATTTCGCGATGGTTGTCGATGCCCCCGATTTCGTGCCGAAGCTCGGTCAGTCGCTCTACCCCATCGAGCTCGTCAAGGAGGAGCCTGGGATGCGATGCACCTGCGGGGCATTGGTCTTCTCTTCGTGTTTAGACGTCTCAGATGGACCTGGCCTCTCTTTATCCCGAGCTGTACGTGACGTGCGGATCCAGGGAACCCAGGACTTGATCGACATGGCCTTCGGAGATGATCAGCCAGAGCGTCTGTGGCTACGAGGTCTCATGCCCGCTGAGCTTGCCCTGAAAGCCGTAGAAGAGACCACGCCCCGGCGCCCCGTCCTGCAAGGGGCAGGGGCCTTCCTGGACCCCCCCCGCGCCCAGCGGCGGTTGGCGGCTAGGCGTGGTGGACGGTTGAGGGGGCCCCAGGTTTAGTGATCCCCGCCTCAGGCGACTGGGATGGGGCGCAGGGGTGTGGTCTGAAGATTTTAACCTCCTTGGGGCGCTCCAGGGGAATGCAGTCGGGTTTCAGATTGTAAATAGGGCCGAACTAAAAGGGGCCATAGAGCTCCTCCGCCGCACCCAAGGGAACCTCATTATCGTCACCGATTCCCGCTATCTGTTCAGAGGGCATAGGAAGGGGCCCAGTAGGAAGCAACCTTCCAATCGACGGCTTTGGCAGGAATTCTGGTCAGTCTTGAGTGCTCGGATCGGCCAGATTTCCGATTTTAAAGTCAAGTCTCATGTGTCCACGCCAGCGGAGCGGGCGAAGTATCCAGCTTGGGCGGCCCTCGCAAATGAGAAGGCCGACGAGTCAACGAGCGAGCCAATGAGTCCGCTGCGCGGGCCGCCGCCCCCCCCGACCTCGTTCAAAGGATCAAAGCCTTGGATGTATTCGCGTGGCAAATCCGAGGAAGGCTCGCTGCAGTGCAGATGTTGTGGTGGACGCACTACCCAGTGCAGCAGGAGGCCGCCGACTCCACGAGAGAGCGACGGCAGGCCATATCCGAGGCTGCATTCAATCATCTCCTGGAAAGCACTCCCCGCTGGCCAACTCTCGAGGGTGAGTGTGTCAGGTGCAGCAGGTGTCAGAAGCGGGCGCGAAGATGTTGGGCTGCACGCTGGTTGCGCCTAGATTGTGTCAGCCCGAAGCCCCTCCCTGCCCATCAGCAAGGCAGTCGTGATTTCAGCCAGCCTGCCTTTCCGTCCGCCAGCAGACCAGACGGACAGATTGTATCACGGCCAGTGGGAGGTGTGAGTAGCTTAGATAGAGGCTCGAATATCCACCCCAGCCGCCAACCCCACCTTGCGTTCTGTCGGGGGGTCCTGTGGTGTCGGAGGTGTGGGTCCTGGAACGTTCGGGCTTCCCTGCCTGCCAGCCCATTCCCGTGCGTCAGATCGCAGGGCGGAAGGCAACTAATAAGCTCACACAAGAGAAGCTCCCCCCAGGCCTCAAAGAGTTGCCTGCTGGTGACCTGTGAGCACAGGCCGGGTCCCCTTAGAGAGTAAGGATCGAGGACCGCAGATCGCAGCCGCTCGTGGAGGTGGAGGAGGAGGACGAGGAGGAGGAGGAGAGGGAGGAGGAAGAGGAGGAGGAGAAGGAGGAGAAGGAGGAGAAGTGAGGACCGAGGAACGAGGAGGGAGGAGGGAGGATGAGAATCAGGATGGGGATGGTGATGACGATGATGATGATGATGATGATGATGATGATGATGATGATGATGATGATGATGATGATGATGATGATGATGATGATGATGATGATGATGATGATGATGCTGATGATGCTGATGATGCCGATGCTGCTGATGATGATGATGATCATGATGATGATGATGATTGTGATGGTGATGGTGATGATGATGACGGTGATTATGATGCTGATGGTAAGGATGATGCTGATGATGATGCTGCTGATGATGATGATGATGATGATGATGATGACGATGATGATGATTATGCTGATGGTGGTGGTGATGATGATGATGATGATGATGATGATGATGATGATGATGAGGATGCTGATGCTGATGCTGATGCTGATGCTGATGCTGATGCTGATGCTGATGCTGATGCTGATGCTGATGCTGATGGTGGTGAGGAGGATGATGATGATGAGGAGGAGGAGGAGGAGGAGGAGGAGGAGGAGGATGATGAGGAGGAGGAGGAATAGGAGGAGGGAGGAAGGAGGAAGAGGATGATGATGATGATGAGGAGGAGGAGGAGGACGACGACGATGACGACGATGGTGGCGGCGGCGACGATGGTGGCGGACGACGACGAGGATTTGCGACCACTTGTGAACCCTACCCCTGCGGGCCCACGCGTCGCAGGAGTATCGGACCCTCCCGCTGTGGTTCGCTTGGCGGCGGACGTTCCTCGGATGCTGAACCCCAGAGAAGGTTTTCAGAAATCTGATCTGAAGGGGTCGAGCTCGCATGTGGTTGCTACGGCGACGAGGTCGACGGCGGCGGCGGCGGTGAGCGGCGAAGACGACAGCGTCGGGCGGCGACGACGGCAGCAAATACCCAGAGCCAGTACTGCGACCCTTCCCGCGTGTCGGCCTCCTGGGCCTCCTGGGACGCCCTCGGCGCCACGGCTGGACTTTCTTTGAAATTCTGGGCAGAACGCATCCTGGGACAGGTCCGGGGAATTGTGGTATCGTTTTTTTTTCGTTTCCCTAGGCGAGGACGACGGCGGCGGCGGCGGCTACGACGGCGGCGGACGACGAGGACGAGGACGAGGACGATGACGAAGGCGAAGACGAGGACGGCGACGAAGTCGACGGCGGCGGCAGCGGCGACATCGAAGGCGGTGGCCGCGGACGACCGCGACACGGAGGATGGGGACAAAGACAGTCACGAAGTCGGCGGCGGCGGGCGGCGGCGGTGAGCGGCGACGACGACAGCGGCGGCGACGATGAACACAGCGGCGACATCGACGGTTGCGGCGGCGGCTACGACGACGGCGACGACGACCTCCTCCTCCGTCATCCCTCTTCCCTAATTGCTTTCTCTTGTGGGGTTGTCTCCCGTCGCACCAGCAGGCGTGTCCGTGGGCCGGCCCGGGGCGTGTCGCCTGGGACTTCCTCGACGATTAAGTCATTCCTAACGCTCCCCTCGCCCTTTTCTCAGCTGCCTTGCCCACTCTCCTTTCACATGGTGTTGGCAGGATTGACGAGTGACGCGGAGGGACTTTCTCTCCGCAGCTGTTCGCTCATTCAAAGCAAAACGCGCGCCCGTGCGGCCCGGCCGACCGGCCAGCAGTTGCACGGGTGGAAGGTGGCAGTCTCTCGGAAGGGGGCTCTCGGCTTTAGCGCTGCGCGCGTTCGTCTTCACATCTTGCAGCATTTGCGCATGTAGGCCCGTCGCTTTTCAACGTCTGACCCTCGCTTCAGACGACTTCCTCAGTGCTAGCCAGCGTGGACCCAAACACTGTGTTCTGGCATATTAGGTGATGCAATCCATGTGGTGCAAGGCATGTAATACAAGCTACGTAGTGGAAACCACTTGGTGCAATATACGAGGTGCAAGCTAAGTGTATGGTGCAATCGACGTGGTGCAACCGATGTGGTGTGAGCTATGTGGTGTAGATATGTGGTGCAATTTATGTTGCAGGTGCTAACGTAGTGTGAGCCACGTGATGTAGGCTATGTGGTGCCATACATGTGGTGATTTATGGGTTGTGCGCAGTGTGGTGCAATGTTTGTGGTGCAAACCCTGTGGCGCGATCTATGTGGTGCAAGCTATGTGGTGCAAAACAAGTGGTGCACTATTTTGTTTCGCATTGACCACGCACCACACGTCAATGCGAGAGGACGCACGGTTTGTAGGCTCCCGCGGGAGCCCAACAAGGAACCTCTATTGAGACCAGTGCTACCAGCAGCTATCCGCCACCATTTTTTGGAGTGCCAAGCAACGCACAGCGATCATATTATAATCATGATGGTAAAGCCCGAGCGAGGCCGCTCTCCCAACGTTCCTCGGGCGCCACCCTCAGTCGAGCGGCTGCCGCGTCGTCGGGTGAAGGCCTGCCAGGATGTTGGTCGCCCTCTGCGTGCGCTTCCTCTCGATGGCCGCCGGCTTCGCTGGCCATCCAGGGCAGGCCCGTCCGAGCCCGTCCGTCTTCCTCCTGCCGTAGGCGCCGCAGGTCACGCAGACGATGTACCCGTGGGCTTGCCTCACTGAGTGGGGTTGGTCCACGGCACTGCCGGCATCCGCCAGCGTGGCTGCGCGCGCTGCCGCCCTCTGCCCGCCGCTGCCCGCGGCCGCCCCCGCGCTGCACTCCTCGTCGCCTGCCAGGTGGGGGGGCCTCTTGGCACCGCATCTTGGGGACACCTGGACTGGGCCGTCCTCCAGCTCGCCACCTGCAGGGGACACCTGGATGGGGTCGTCCTCCAGCTCGCTGCCCCGCCCCTCGGGCCACCCTGCTGGTGTTGGCTTGCGACCCACGACCGCCTCCTCGCCTGGACCTCGCTGCTGCCTGGAGCGGGCCCGCCTGGGCGCCCCTGCCCCGCTGGCACAGCGCGCTTTGCTCCGCCGCTGGCCTCTTGCGCTCCTGCCCCTCCTGCCGTCGGCTCTGGGACTGCGCTGCTGGGGCTGCCTCTCCATCTTCGTCTCGCCCAGCAGCCCGTGCGCTGGCCGCCGCTGCAGCTGTGGCTGCCATGGCCAGGGCCAAGCCAGCTGCGGGCCCCGTGCGCGTGCTGGCTGGGCTGACGTCAGGGGGGGTCCCCGCTGAAGTGGGTGCTGGACTCGGCCGCCCCAGGCCTCACCCTGCGTATGCCCCGGCTGCTGCTGGCCGAGGCCCATCTGTCGCCCGTGGGGCTCTCACCGGACGACATCGTGCTGCTCAGCCCAGGACCCGCCCACACTGACGGCTCGCCCGGCTCCCGCCCAGCTTCTGGGGCCTCGCCTTCCTCCTCCTCGGCTGCTGGCTGAGCCTCGCTGGAGTTGGTGTAGAGCGAGGTGTGTGCCCGTCCTCGCGCATGCCCTCCACGGCATCTGCCCCAGGTGCACCTGCCTGCTGTGCCTCCTCAAGTTGACCCGCCGACCGGGCACTGGCTTCCCGCCGCCTGGGGGACCTCGACCTGCTCCTGGCCAGGGCCTCCATCAGCGCCATCTCGTACATCGTCGCGTCATCTGGTCAGCTGCTCGCATCCCGGCCGCTCATGCAGAGCCTCGCGACCCTTTCCCGCGCCTGCATGCTCCCGAGCACCCTGCTGTACTCTGCTCCGTCCAGGTGCTGCAAACGGCTCCACCTGTCCGCCCGCTTCTGGGCCCCCGCTCTCCATGCCGTCTGGCATTCTTCGTCCGCCCTTCGCCTCCGCTCTCTGTCGGCTGCCTCGTCCGTCAGCCCGTCGAGGTACGCCGCGTACGCCCCTCCTTTCAAGACAAGTGGTGCAATACATGCAGTGCACTCCTGTGGTGCAGAGCAGTGCAAAGCAATGCGATTGCACTGCAAAGCAACGCATAGCAGTGCAGAACCACGCAGAGCAACGACATGTACAAGGCAGAGCCAGAAGAAGCGGTGCGAAGCGAGGCCACTCGACTGAAAAAGACGTGCGACTGCGGTGCAGCGCACGGCGACCTCGGTGCGGTGCGATTGGCACTGCTTGTGCGATGGCACAAGCCGCCGGCCAGACCGAAGAGCACATGCTCTGGCGACGGTCGGAAGCCGGGCAAGGGCTGCTAAATCCGTGGCTGCTAAAATCGACCTCCGGGAAGTTGTCTTCGTCCTTCCGGGAAGAAGCCCGATGATTGTTTCGGGTGCCGCGCCTCATTCCGGGAAGTTGTCTTCTCCTTCCGGGCTGGCCGTTTTAGCACCCACGGTTTTAGCAGCCTTCGCCCGGCTCCCGAGACGGGGCGAGCGGCGACGGGCGGCCGGCAGGCAGCTGGCCCAGCCGGCAGGCACGGGCCCAATGAGTAGGCGACGAGGCGGCTCCCGACGGGGCGAGGCGGAGAAGCGCGGCCACCGGCCGGCCAGAGCGGCGAGCAGGCGGCCAGGTTTCCGGAGGCGAAGAAGAAGAAGAGACGCCACGAGCAGAGACATCAGCCAGCGCTGGCTCCGGATAGATTCGGGACGACCGACATGGGTACGGAAAGAATGGGTACAATGCCCAACAGCATTTCCAGTCCATTTTGAACAGGGCTCGCTGTCCGCGCCGCCGCGGCCTGAGTCTATTTGAGACAGAAGGCCGCCTGCCCAACAGCGGCCGCTGTTGATTTGGGACAGCATTTGTTGTTGGGCATTGTACCCACTTTTTCCGTATCCATTTCGGGCGTCCAAATAGATGGGAGGACAGGAGGAGGACGAGAGGAGGATGGGAGGAGGACGGGATGAGGACGGGAATTGGGGGGGGGGGCATAGGAGCCAGGAGGGGTGGCAACGGACCAGTTAGTAGGGTTTGAGTTAGAACTCCTAGAGGGTAAGCCTATTTGGAGAACCGTTTGTGCTCCGCGCGGATTTCTGGGATCCGCGCTGGGCCCCCCTGGCGGCCCCTCCGGCGCCGACCCTGGCGCGCTCCGCGCGACAGGGAGGGGGGTCCAGCTTAGATCCGAGAAATCCGCGCGGAGCGCCAAACGTGTATGTTTATGGCGTTTCTACTTCTTCTTCTTCTTCTGCAAGTGCAAGCGCTGCTGCTGGGGGAACAGATGCTACCACGAGTGCAACAGTTGCACATGCGGAGGGCTGCTCGTTTACAACATGGGGCTCTCGCTTGAGGCGTCCTCGAATTTAACGATCAGGAGCTTGAGCTCATATTTAATAGCCGTTC
>CAUYUJ010012347.1:0-2500 GCA_963575745.1 Prorocentrum cordatum | reverse complement strand
ACGCCCTTCATCGCGTTAGCCCTCGTGGGCCTTCTGGGGGGGGTGGGGTGGGGGGGGCCCTCGATGTCACGGCCGGGCATCCTCCGGAATTCCGATCAGAGCGCATTTGTCGCTGTCTGTTCCTCCAGCCTTGCTGCTGTCAGAATCGGTGTTTCGAGCGAACTTGGCGTGACACCAGGAAGGGACGCTCGGGGCGCGCGGGCAAGCTGCAGGCAAGCTGCAGGCAAGCTCGAGGAGGTCTTGGGCAAGTGAACGGCAGGCTAAGCAGTGCATGAGGGCGGTTTTGAAGATAGCCTACAGCCAGGAATCAACCACATAGGGTACAACATGGAGGCGAACGATCCGCAGTCCAAAGGCAAGCATGCATCACGCATTCGACGGTAGTGCGACGGACCTCCTTTCTCCAAGACGGGCCGCGTTGGCCTCAAGACGGCTTCAAAACGGCCGACGAGGCCGTGGAAGCGTCTCAAAAGAGCCACAAGTTCGAGGACCTCCCCCTGGTCTTGTTGGCGCGCGCGGACGGAGGAACCCGCCCGGGCAGCGCAGAGCGGCAAGCGCAAGGGCGACACCGAGGTATCGGAGGCCAAGGAGAAGAAGAAGCAGTAGAGGTAGCTGGAGGCTCCGGGCGCGGAGGCATCGGCGGTCCAGAAGATAGGCGTGGGGGGCGGCGTCCTGGCGCTCTCTCTTTACCCATTTCCCCAGACCTCCTCCTCACCTTCGTTCTCGCCCCCCCTTGTTCATCGTCCCTCCTCCCTTCTGTCCTCGACCCTCCTCCCTCCTTTCCCTGAGGCGGAGGAGGAGGAGGCGATGATGATGATGATGATGATGATGATGATGATGATGATGATGATGATGATGATGATGATGATGATGATGATGATGATGATGATGATGATGATGATGATGATGATGATGATGATGATGGATGATGATGATGATGATGATGAGGACTGATGATGGATGGTGATGATGATGATGATGATGATGATGATGATGATGATGATGATGATGATGATGATGCTGATGATGTTGATGATGATGATGCTGCTGCTGATGGTGATGATGATGTGATGATGATGCTGTGCTGCTGATGATGAATGTGATACTGATGATATGCTGATGATGCTTATGCTATATGCTGATGCTGATGATGATGATGATGATGACTGATGATGATGATGAGGGTGGGATGAGGATATGGATGAGTAAGGGTTGAGACGGATGCTTATGAAGATGATGGTGATGCAGAAGTGATGATGATGATTGTGATGATGATGATGTGATGATGATGATGCTGAGTGATGATGAGCTGATGATGATGAGGATGAGGATGAGGAATGAAGATGTGGTATGAGGATGATGCTGATGATGATGATGATGATGATGATGATGATGATGATGATGATGATGATGATGATGATGATGATGATGCTGCTGCTGCTGCTGCTGATGATGATGATGATGATGATGACGCCGATGATGCTGATAATGATGATGATGAGGATGAGGATGAGGATGAGGAGGAGGAGGGGGAGGACGCGGAGGATGAGGAGGAGGAGGATAAGCATGAGGAGGAGGAGGAGGAGGATGAGGAGGAGGAGGAGGAGGAGGAGGAGGAGGTGATGAGATGAGAGCAGTCGCGAAGCGAGTCTGTGTGTGTATATATATATATATGTATATGTATATATATATATATATATATATGTATATATAACGGCCTGGCCGCACGTTCAGCCTTGCTGAGTACTTTAGGACCAAGATCTCTCTCTAAACGACGGAGGTACTGCCTGGCAGTGGAGGTGATGTGTTGACACGGGGCCGCCAACTTCTTACTTAGAAGGGCTTGACCTGTAGACCCGCAGTTGCCACATAGCGACACCAACAACTATTCGTGAAACCCCATACTGTGGGAACAATGGACCACACCCCCGCGAGATTTTACACTCGACCTCTGGGCAACACAGACACTTTATCCGTAACAGCTACAAGAGAGCAAAAACACGGGGTCCCGAGCCAACTCTTAAGGTTGGCGTCCGCGGATGGTCCCCTACAGACCAAACATCTTTTCCCACTACAGTCGACTCGTTTTGCCGAACTCATTAAAGCCTGGGCACGAGGATGAGGTGGGTGCATGGCAGGAGCCTCAGATCTTTTCCTCGGTCCGCCTCCGATGGCGGTCTGGAGGCAAATCCTCAACAGCCTGAGGCGGACCAACTGTGCGTGCGCCTCCACCTGAAGTACTCGTGCACGCTGTTGTTCTGGAACCCTGGCCTCTCGAGCAACATGCCCGCCAGGATATCAACATGCGCGTTCCCCGCCACCATCCAGGAGGGAGCATTCAATTCGACCACTTGTTGCCCATCCAAGTGCGACGATACTTTGAGGGCAACAATCTCGCTGCATGGGCGATCCTGGAGGTGCTTCTTGATGGATCTCCGGAGGAGGAGGAGGAGGAGGAGGAGGAGGAGGGAGGAAGAGGATGAGGAGGAGGAGAAGGAGA
>CAUYUJ010012346.1:0-17219 GCA_963575745.1 Prorocentrum cordatum | reverse complement strand
CCGCCTGGAGGGTTAGTTTTCGGAGCCTCTGCAGGCGGTGGATATGGACAGATTCGGGCCTCCTGGGGTCGACGTTTATCCGTATCCACCGCCCGCTGGGGCACCAGGACGTCGGTTCCCAGGCGGTGGATTCGGATAAATCCCCGCCTCGCACTCTGAGGCCTCTGGGGGCCTCGTTTGGGCCTTTTGGGGCCTCTTGGGGGCCTCGAGGGCGCCTGCCTGGCGGTCTGAAGTCCTTTTGGAGCGGGGCGCTCCAAAAGTCTTGGGCCCCTCTTGGAGCTGTCTTGTGGCCAACTTGGGCAGTCTTGGAGGCCTCTTGGGCCGTCTTGGGGCTCTCCTGGGCCGTCTTGGAGCCCTCTATGGGGCTTCCTGGGCTTTTTTGTGGCGATCTCGGGGGCCTTTTCGGGTCGTCCTGGAGGCTGTGAAACTTCAAGGGGGCGACTGTGTTGAACATGCGTGTGTTCCTCTGGGATTGTGGCGGCTTTCGCCTCTCGGTGCCCTCTCGGGAGTGCTTCTATTCATGCTCTCCTGGCGCGCCAGGCGTCTTGGAATGATGCTTCGGCGACTCGGGGTCCCCTTGGATCGTCTTTCGGGCCGAACGACGGGGTGGGATAGGGAAAGGGGGGGGTACGAAATCTGCTGCATGCAGCTGGTTTCGGCCCCGCCGCTGGGCCCATTCCTCGATACATGGGCGCCTCCCGGCGCCGGGAGGCGCTGGGAAAATCAGCTGCGCGAGCTGATTCTCTACCGTACCCTCTGCTATCCCCCCCCTTGCGTTCCCCCCGAGTCTTGGGGGCTCTTTGTGGGGGCTCTCGTCTACCAGCCTGGAACCTATCCCTATCCCTATGTTGGGCATCGCCTCATCACGATGGCGATCTCAGGGATTCCCCCCGTTTCTGAGGGCGCACCCCTAAGATTGTCATCGCCTTTGGGGCGTGCCAATCCTAGGGATAGGGGTGAGTTCGAGGATGGTTACTCGTGGCCCCTTCTCTGGGGCGCTCTCTCCAGGGGCCCGAGCAAGCACGTCACACGACGCGGGGGCACCCGCCGGGGGGCCCCGAGGGGCACGCCCGGGGGGTCCCGGGGCAGACTCTGAGAGTTTGGGGCCCGAGCCCCACAGGCATCCTCGGAGGTGGATAGACCTCCTACCCTGACACGTCGATTTTAAGGACTTGGCCGTTCTCGATTCGCGAGAGGGCGTCGCGGCCGTCGTTCCTGCGCGGCCAGGTCTGTTGGTTTCGGTCCCAGGCCGTTTTCACTGAGGGGAGGTTTTGTTAAAGGGAGGTTTGTCCACCGCCGATATCCACAGTCCTGAGGACTGAGGGTTGAGGGTTTCTCCGACGGTCTGAGGCGACCCGTCCTCCTGCTCCTCCTCCTCCTCCTGCTCCTCCGGCTCTTCCTCCTCCTTCTCCTCCCCCTCCTCCTCCTCCTCCTCCTTCTCCTCCCCCTCCTCTTCCTCCTCCTCCTCCTTCACCTCCTCCTCCTCCTCCTCCTCCTCCTCCTCCTCCTCCTCGGGTCGCCTACGGCCCCGGGGGGAACCGTGCAGCTGAGGGACTGGGGAAAGCTCAAGGGACCAGAGGACTCTCCAACTCGTGCCTCGCCGCACGGTGGCGGATTTGCGTAAGCCTACAAGGGGTGTGCGCAGTGCCGCCTCCTGCACGCACGCGGCGGGAACTGTGATGGTACACAGTTGGGCACATGCGCGGACTGCCAGCGCCGCCGAGACGGGTGCGCAGTACCGGGAACCTCGGCAGCGCGCAGGAAGGTGGCAGGATAGTTTCAGGAACGTGCCATTTTCGCGCGTAACGGTGCATGAAAATGACAGGAAAGCGCAATTTTCCTGCACCGACCAGAAAGGTCCCGTCTGCTCAGTGCTCATCTGGGTGGCGCTGAAGATGTGGCATGTGCGGGTGTGCAGGTTGGGGCCTGCACTGGCACCTATGACGTCGCTCACTGGAGTCGAGCGGAAAACCGGGCGCACGCACGCAGTGGATCGGAGACACGGTGTAAACGTGTATTTTGAGGTCTTCGCGGGTTTCTTGGATCAGTGCTGGGCCCCCCCGCCTTGGCGCGCGGAACGCGCCATGGAAGCGCCGATACACGAAATTCTTGACGCTCCGCGTATCACCACCAGTTGAACGCTTCTGACTCCGCTTGCGCTCTCGCTGGCGGACGCGACCGAAAAAGTATCACCACCAGTCCATCCAGACACGATCGCCAGGTGAGTTGCCTTGATGAGGGCAGCGTTGAAGCATACAGTGCGACAGTCGCCTTGGATTCCTTTCGGGGGTGCGGGGAGGGCGGGAAGATTTGTTGTATGAGTCGTCAAAAGGTAGGTTGAACAGGCCGACCTGACGCCGTCTTGGCTCAATGGGGGTTTTCTTGGGGTCCTCTTCGACACATGTTGACCTGCCACGATTATGTCATCGGGGAGGGGCTCCTGCACCACTATGTCGCCAATGCTTTTCCGAACGGGTCTAGACAACCATCAGGTCATATCGGCCAGAATGTGAGAGGAGGAAGGGGAGGACGAGGAGGAGGAGGAGGCGGAGGAGGTGGCGGAGGAGGACGAGGAGGCAGCGGAGGAGGGGGATGTGGAGGGGGGGAAGGGGAGGAGGAGGTGGGGGTGACGCATGCGAACGCCGCCACTGGGGCCTTCGTTGGAGTTCCTTTGGGGCCACGAAGCGCTGCACTGGGCGGGGGTGACGCATGCATGTGCATCCACTTGGGCCTCCCGTTGGGTTCCTGATGGGGCCACGAAGCGCTGTACTGGGTGGGGGTGACGCATGCGGGCTGTGCCACTGGGGCCTTTGTGGAGCGCCCTATGGAGCCACGAAGCGCTGTATGTACTGGGTGGGATTGACGCATGCGGGTGGTGTCACTGGGGCCTTCGATCGAGCTCCGTATGGGGCCACGAAGCGCTCCACCGGGTGGGGGGTGACGCATGCGGGCGGTGCCACTGGAGCCTTCTGTGGAGTCCCCTATGGGGCCACGAAGCGTTGTCCTGGGTGGCGGTGACGCATGCGGACCCTGCCACTGGAGCCTTCGGTGGAGCTCCCTATGGGGCCACGAAGCGCTGCACTGGGTGGGGGATGACGCATGCGGGCGGTGCCACTGGGGCCGGCCGCGCATACCTGTACTGGGTGGGCGTGACGCATGCGGGCGGTGCCACTGGGGCTTCGGTGGAGCTCCCTATGGAGCCACGAAGCGCTGCACTGGGTGGGGGTGACGCATGCCGGCGGTGGTACTGGGGCCTTCTGTGAAGCTCCCTAACGAACCACGATGCGCTGTATTGGGAGAGGGTGACGCATGCGGGCGGTGCCACTGTGGCCTTCGGCGGAGCTTGCTATGGGGCCGCGAATCGCTGTACTGGGTGGGGGTGACGCATGCGGTGGGGCCCTCGGTGGAGCTCCCTATGGGGCCACGACGCATTGTACTGGGTTGGGGATGACGCATGCGGGCTGTGCCGCTGGGGCCTTCGGTGGAGCTCCCTATGGGGCCACGAAACGCTGTACTGGGTGGGGGTGACGCATGCGGGCGGTGCCACTGTGGCCTTCAGTGGAGTTCCCTATGGGGCCACGAAGCGCTGTACTGGGTAGGGGATGACGCACGCGGGCGGTGGCACTGTGGCCTTCGGTGAAGCTCCATATGTGGCCACGAAACGCTATACTGGGTGGGGGATGACGCATGCGGGCGGTGGCGCTGGGGCCTTTGAAGCGCTGTACCGTGTGGGGGTGCCGCATGCGGGCGGTGCCGCTGGGGCCTTCGGTGGAGCTCCCTATGTGGCCGCGAAGCGGTGCACTGGGTGAGGCTGACGCATGCGGGCGGTGTCATTGTGGCCTTCGGTGGATTTCCCTAAGGGGCCACGAAACGTGTGAGGTGTGTGCCGAAATGTGTGTGGGTGACGCATGCATGCGGTGGCACTGGGGCTTTTGGTGGAGCTCCCTATGGGGCCACGAAGCGCTGTACTGGGTTGGTGACTCGCATGGAGGGGGAGGAGGGGGAGGAGGGAGGAGGAAGGAAGGAAGGAAGGAATGAGGAGACGCCGGGCGCTGTCTCTCCAACGCGAGGACCCAACACCACCACAGGATGGTTGGGAACACCATGTTCAAATGTTTGGGTTCCGTTGACATGTTGGTTCAAGCCGTCTTCGAGTGCTATCAGATCTTCGCCTCGGTCTGCTAAACCCATCTTTGCGGCACAGCTCGCTCCCCATAGACTCGCGCAATGCCTTGTGCTCTGGCAGCAGCGTGGACTGCTTGTCTCCTGGTCAGGGGAGCAGCTGGCGCCCGAATGAGTGGCGGCTACAAAGCTGTTTTGGAAGATGATTCCGATGCCAAGGCCACCGACTCCACGAACGGTACCTTCGAGAACCAGGTGGCGTCTGTAGACGAGAGCGTTGGTGATGTGACGAGCCTTGGCGGTCCAAAGTGGAAAGACCTACCGATGGGCATCCAAATGAAAATGCCGAACCTTGCCTCACTGCAGCTGGGGTTGCCTGGGGAGGCTTTGATTCCCTCTCTGGTGCCTCCCCCTGGTGTGGTCTACCAGCTGAAGAACAAGGAGAAGACACAGTTTTTGGAGACCAATGAATACAAGTGGGAGCTTGATGAGGTCGAGCTTGGAGGGCGCGAGTTTGGCATCGATGCAAAGATTGCTCGGCTGAAAGGCAAGTGGCAGTCCAATTCGTTTGGGCACAAGAGCGTGCATGTGTACGACAATACTGGCACGGAAATCTTCAAGATTCGTTTGTCGAGCAACGTCTGGAATCCCCTCCAGCGGCGCTGGTCGTTCCGGATTTTGCCCCCTGGTTCCAAAGACAACGACGAGGCACTCTTCACAATTAACAAAGATCAGTTCGGAAGGGGCATCCCCATTTTGTGGGAGAAGGAAGAGTGGCGAATATACCGCGGACGTGAACGCGACAGTGACATGATCTACTATTGCGTCGGCTCTTGGCTCGGCTGGGACTTCAAGTTCTACAAGTCGATGGAAGACTACGACCATAGCGCCCGACCAGTAGCGAAGATTGAGCAGAAGATGAACGCTGGGGCCATCTTCGATAACGATTGGCTCCCGGACAAGTTCAAGCTCAAGGTGCAGCCTGGGGAAGACACCGCGCTTCTCCTCGCCGTGTCTTCCATCATCGACATGACGCACGATTCAAAGCCCGACAATAACAATCACCATCAGAACTGGTGACGCGGCGTCGTTCACAGTGTTAGGAGTGGCGCGTGATCGGCTAGTCTCCATCTCTCCTCCTACTCCTCAGCCGCTCCACCAGCAAGTGCATTGCCGACCAGTCGTGAAATTGACCTGACGAAGGACCCAACCATATGCAGCTGCGAGTGTCGCATTGTGGGTACCGCTTTCGGTGGAGCTATCTATGGGGCCACGGGGCGTGCGAGGTGTGCGCCGAAATCGGTGGCGGTGACGCATGCGGACCCTGCCACTGGAGCCTTCGGTGGAGCTTCCTATGAGGCCACGAAGCGCTGTCCTTGGTGGCGGTGACGCATGCGGACCCTGCCACTGCAGCCTTCGGTGGAGCTCCCTATGGGGCCACGAAGCGCTGTCCTGGGTGTCGGTGACGCATGCGGACCCTGCCACTGGAGCCGTCGGTGGAGCTCCCTATGGCGCCACGAAGCGCTGTCCTGGGTGTCGGTGACGCATGCGGACCCTGCCACTGGAGCCGTCGGTGGAGCTCCCTATGTGGCCACGAAGCGCTGTCCTGGGTGTCGGTGACGCATGCGGACCCTGCCACTGGAGCCTTCGGTGGAGCTCCCTAGGGCCACGGAACGCTACCCTTGGTGGCGGTGACGCATGCTGACCCTGCCACTGGAGCCTTCGGTGGAGCTCCCTATGGGGCCACGAAGCGCTGTCCTGGGTGTCGGTGATGCATGCGGACCCTGCTACTGGAGCCTTCGGTGGAGCTCCCTGTGGGGCCACGAACCGCTGTCCTGGGTGTCGGTGACGCATGCGGACCCTGCCACTGGAGCCGTCGTGGAGCTCTCTATAGGGCCACGAAGCGCTGTCCTGGGTGTCGGTGACTCATGAGGACCCTGCCATTGGAGCCTTCGGTGGAGCTCCATATGGGGCCACGGAGCGCTGTCCTGGGTGGCGGTGACGCATGCGGACCCTGCCACTGGAGCCTTCGGTGGAGCTCCCTATAGCGCCACGAAGCGCTGTCCTGGGTGGCGGTGGCGCATGCGGACTTTGCCACTGAAGCCTTCGGTGGAGCTCACTATGAGGCCACGAAGCGCTGTCCTTGGTGGCGTTGACGCATGCGGACCCTGCCACTGGAGCCTTCGGTGGAGCTCCCTATGGCGCCACGAAGCGCTGTCCTGGGTGTCGGTGACGCATGCGGACCCTGCCACTTGAGCCGTCGGTGGAGCTCCCTGTGGGGCAACGAAGCGCTGTCCTGGGTGGCGGTGGCGCATGCGGACCCTGCCACTGGAGCCTTCGGTGGAGCTCCTTAGGGCCACGACACGCTGCCCTTGGTGGCGGTGACGCATGCGGACCCTGCCACTGGAGCCTTCGGTGGAGCTCCCTATGGCGCCACGAAGCGCTGTCCTGGGTGGGGGTGACGCATGTGGACCCTGCCGCGGAGCCTTCGGTGAGCTCCCTATGAGGCCCGAAGCGCTGTCCTTGGTGGCGGTGACGCATGCGGACCCTGCCACTGGAGCCTTCGGTGGAGCTCCCTATGGGGCCCACGAAGCGCTGTCCTGGGTGGCGGTGGCGCATGCGGACCCTGCCACTGGAGCCTTCGGTGGAGCTCCATATGGGGCCACGAAGCGCTGTCCTGGGTGGCGGTGGCGCATGCGGACCCTCATTGGAGCCGTCGGTGGAGCTCCCTGTGGGGCCACGAAGCGCTGTCCTGGGTGGCGGTGACGCATGCGGACCCTGTCACTGGAGCCTTCGGTGGAGCTCCCTGGGGCCACGAAACGCTGCCCTTGATGGCGGTGACGCATGCGGACCCTGCCACTGGAGCCTTCGGTGGGGCTCCCTATGGGGCCACGAAGCGCTGTCCTGGGTGTCGGTGACGCATGCGGACCCTGCCACTTGAGCCGTCGGTGGAGCTCCTCATGAGGCCACGAAGCGCTGTCCTTGGTGGCGGTAACGCATGCGGACCCTGCCACTGGAGCCTTCGGTGGAGCTCCCTGGAGCCTTCGGTGGAGCTCCCTATGGGGCCACGAAGCGCTGTCCTGGGTGGCGGTGACGCATGCGGACCCTGCCACTGGAGCCTTCGGTGGAGCTCCCTATAGCGCCACGAAGCGCTGTCCTGGGTGGCGGTGGCGCATGCGGACTTTGCCACTGAAGCCTTCGGTGGAGCTCACTAAGGGGCCACGAAGCGCTGTCCTGGGTGGCGGTGACGCATGCGGACCCTGCCACTGGAGCCGTCGGTGGAGCTCCCTATGGGGCCACGAAGCGCTGTCCTGGGTGGCGGTGACGCATGCTGACCCTGCCACTGCAGCCTTCGGTGGAGCTCCCTAGGGCCACGAAACGCTGCCCTTGGTGGCGGTGACGCATGCGGACCCTGCACCTGAGGCCTTCGGTGGAGCTCCCCATGAGGCCACGAAACGCTGTCCTTGGTGGCGGTAACGCATGCGGACCCTGCCACTGGAGCCTTCGGTGGAGCTCCCCATGGGGCCACGAAGCGTCGTCCTGGGTCGCGGTGACGCATGCGGACCCTGCCACTGGAGCCTTCGCGGTGGAGCTCCCTAAGGGGCCACGCGGCGCTGTCCTGGGTGGCGGTGGCGCATGCGGACCTTCCCACTGGAGCCTTCGGTGGAGCTCCCCACGAAGCGCTGTCCTGGGTGGCGGTGACGCATGCGGACCCTGCCAGTGGAGCCTTCGGTGGAGCTCCATATGGGCCACGAAGCGCTGTCCTGGGTGGCGGTGACGCATGCGGACCCTGCCGCTGCAGCCTTCGGTGGAGCTCCCTAAGGGGCCACGAAGCGCTGTCCTGGGTGGCGGTGGCGCATGCGGACCCTGCCACTGGAGCCTTCGGTGGAGCTCCCTATGGGGCCACGAAGCGCTGTCCTGGCGGCCACGAAGCGCTGTCCTGGGCGGCGGTGGCGCATGCAGACCCTGCCACTGGAGCCTTCGGTGGAGCTCCCTGTGGGGCCACGAAACGCTGTCCTGGGTGGCGGTGACGCCTGCGGACCCTGTCACTGGAGCCTTCGGTGGAGCTCCCGATGGGGCCACGAAACGCTGTCCTGGGTGTCGGTGACGCATGCGGACCCTGCCACTGGAGCATCCGGTACAGCTCCCTATGGGGCCACGGAGCGCTGCCCTGAGTGGCGGTGACGCATGCGGACCCTGCCACTGGAGCCTTTGGTGGGGCTCCCTATGAGGCCACGAAGCGCTGTCCTGGGTGGCGGTGACGCATGCGGATCCTGCCGCTGGGGCCTTCGGTGGAGCTCCCTATGAGGCCACGAAGCGTTGTCTCGGTGACGCATGCGGACCCTGCCACTGGAGCCTTCGGTGGAGCTCCCTATGGGGCCACGCGGCGCTGTCCTGGGTGTCGGTGACGCATGAGGACCCTGCCACTGGAGCCTTCGGTGAGCTCCCTATGGGGCCACGAACCGTGTGAGGGGTGTGCCGAAATGGGTGGGGTGATACTGACGGTGACGATGATGATGATGATGCCGTCGATGGGAGGAGGGAGGAGGGGGAGGAGGAAGGAGTGAGGAACGCGGGACGCTGTCTCTTCAGAAGGAGGACCCTGCACAACAGGATGGTTGGACCCTTGCTGGCACCCCCGCCGTCCCTGTCAACAGCGATACAACGTGGTCGCAGGCCTGACGAGCACGACTCGAGACTTTGCCCCACAGTGCAATTCTAGACTCTGACTCGAACCTTCAACGGCGCAGGGGCAGGGCTTCGCGCGTGCCGCGGCCACGCCGCGCACCTCCGCGAGCGGCCTGGCGTCGGCTTCCGCGGCCCCCCGCGCGCCGCCGATGCCCGCTCACGACGCCGAGGCGCTGGCAGCGCAGGGGGCCGCGCTGGAGCTCTGCGAGGAGCGGGCGGCGGACCGCGAGGGGCGCGGCCAGGCCGAGCAGCTCGCCGCGCAGAGCCGGCGGCTGGAGCAGCTGCGGCGGGTCGAGGCGGTGGGCGCATCGCTGGGCGCCGTCGAGGAGGCGCTGAGGGCCAGCGTCGCTGGCTGGGCGCTCGTGCGGGCCCAGCTGCGGCAGCGGCGGGCCGCGGCGGCCAGGGCCTCGCCGGGCCGGGGGGCGCCCGCGGCGGCCGGCGCCGGCGGGGCCGAGGAGGTCCCCAAGAAGGAGGAGCAGGCGACGTTCGACCTGGCGCGGTACACGGACCCCGCGAGCCTCTTCGACGCGCTCGCGTTCACCGTGGATGACCTGCACCCCGTGCGCTTGGTCCGCATGACGTGGCTGCTGCAGCAGCGCGGCGCGGTCCTGAAGAGGCGCCAGGAGCTGCCGGAGGAGGCCTTCGTGTCCGCGGACGAGTTGCGGGCCGTCTGGGAGGCCGGCGGGCGAGGAGGGAAAGACCAGGTGGCGCCGATCATCGCCATCTCGTTCTGCTGGGACTCGCGCGAACACCCCGACCCCAAGGGGTTGCAGCTGAACTTGGTGATAGACACCCTACAGATGGAGCGCCTCAAGTACTCCACAGCCAAAGGTGACTTCAAGGGGTTCGGCGAGATGGGGATTTTTTGGGACTGGCCCTCGCTGCTGCAGGGCGACCCCGTCAAGGCCGATGAGGCGAAGGCCGCCGCCCTGCGGCAGGGCAAGAGCGAGAAGGACGCGCAGGAGACCGCGGACAAAGCCAAGCGGACCCCCGCCGAGAAAGCCGCCTTCAAGCACGGGCTGGAGGAGACGATGGACCTCTGGTACGCCCACCAGGCCACCACCGTCTTCCTGCTCACCCAACACCCCCGCGAGCGGGACAGCGCGCGCGAGTACAGCTACGACCAGTCCGGCTGGACGACGTACGAGCGCTGCTCCGCGGAGCAGATCAAGCAGGTTTGGCGTCGGCAGGCGAAGTGGCACGCCGTCGCCGACCTGGGGCAGGGGGCGGGGGGGCAGGCAGCCGGGAGGCGGTGGCCGGTGGGCCCGGACGAGTTCGACCGGCTCATCAAGGACAGGCATTTCACCAACGGCGCGGACCGGGAGGCGGTGAAGGCGCTCTTCCGCCGCATGAGCCTTGCGCAGCTGGGCGGTGTGACGACGCTGGACTTCGAAGGGATGCTGCCCCCGACCCCCGAGGAGGCCGCGGGGCTCGCCGGCTGCCTGCGGCTGTGCCACCGCCTGGAGACACTGGACCTGCAGATGTGCGAGATCGGCGCCGCGGGCGCGAAGGCCCTGGCGGGGGCGTTGCCCTCCATGACCGGCCTGACCGAGCTAGACTTGACCAGCAACAAGATCGGCACCGGGGGCGCGAAGGCCCTAGCGGGGGCGCTGCCCTCCCTTCTTGACCTGGAGACGCTGGATCTGGGCGATAACAGCATCGGCGACGAGGGCGCGCAGGCCCTAGCGGGGGCGCTGCCCTCCCTTGCTGGCCTGACAGTGCTGTGGCTGAACGGTAACAGCATCGGCGCCGAGGGCGCGCAGGCGGTGCAGGCCGCCTGGGGAGACCGGGATCGCAAGAAATTGCTCTTCTGAGCCGGGGCGCTCCCACAGGGGTGCCAGGGAGAAGCAGGAAGGCGCGCGGCAGGGAGAGCGATCAACATGCGAGCGTCGCTTTGGGATGCCGTGGCGAGACGCACACACATAATTGCGGCCTTTCACCGCGTGTGTTCAGGGTTTGCGCACGAGCCTGCAGACATGTCGCGCCCCCAACCAAAGAAAACCGCTCGCGCGTGAAGGGGCCGTCACTGTCGCCCCCCGCCGCGCGGCCCGGGGACCCCCGTCTCGTCCCCCTGAGACGGGGGCGCGGTGCCGCGCGAGGAACAGCGTAGTGTCTTTAGTCCGCGCTGACCGTGGAAAAAAAATGCTGGCCTCGTCGTGTGGTGGTTCTGTCCCTCCACCGCTCCGGGTTCGGCCTTTCCGCTCAAATCGCGGTTCCTCATCCTAGGCTAGCGGCCGTCCCGGCATCGTTTTGTCCAGCTTTCAGAGCGTGCGGAAGGTCCTCGTTCGGCTTTCGCTCACCCGAGGTACTCGTCCGCTCGTCATCACTTTGTGTGCTATTTCATTGCGTTGTGCCCAGTCGGGCCCGTGTTGGGTCAACCTGACACCCTCTCTCGCACAGGTACGTGGTGACCCGCGCCCTTTTGGCCGCGTCGCGGCTATGCCGCTTCCCCGCGCTCGTGCGTACTGCTGCCTAGGGGTCTCTCGGCTTCCGCCACCCTAGGAGTTGCAGCCTGCCAGCGCTCTCGCATCCTGGCGACAATTCCTTGGCCGACGGTCCTTTGGACCACCCTGGTTCTCGCGCTTCGCCGACGTCCGGGGCATCGCCTTTGCATTTCTCTTTCCTACCTCGACCGACGGTTCGTTGACCACGGCCACCCTGGTGCCCACGCAGTCGTCTGAGGTACGGTATCGCGTTTTCTCTCTCGGAAGTGTCCCTGGCCGTCGTTGAGTTTCCGACGTATGGCGCATCCGATGGACTTGCAGTTTTGCGCGCTGGATTTCAGATTCAGTCTACTCAGCCACCCACCTGAGGCCTCGGCCAGCGCTTAGCTGTCGCCTCGCGCGTTGTTTTGCTTTATATTTCCCGCGTTTCCTCTGCCTAATTAGTCTCTGCGTAGCCCGCTTTGACCTGACTCGCCGCCGGCGCGCTTTCCCGCGGCCGCCGGTTCAAAAAATATCCCCACCAGCCCCTCCAGAAACGATGTCCATGCGAGCTGAGGTGATCAGGGAAGTGCGGAAGCAAAGAGGGGGACGACCGAACCGTGCACAGGAGGGAGAAGGAGGAGGAGGGTGGATGGATGGATGAGGGAGTGGGGGGATGGATGCTGAATCTGATGATGATGATGCTGATGATGATGATGATGATGATGATGTTGATGCTGAGGATGATGCAGATGATACTGATGATGCTGATGATATGGTGATGATGATGACGCTGATGCGGATGCGGGTGATGATGATGCTGATGACGATGCTGCTGATGCTGCTGCTGCTGCTGATGATGATGCTCATGATGCTGATGCGGCTGGTGGTGGTGATGCTGTGGATACTCGGGGTGATGACGATGGTGATGATGTGGATGCCAATGATTATGACGATGATGTTGATGATGATGATGCTGCTGATGCTGCAGATGATGCTGATGATGAGGATGATGATGATGCTGACAGCATGTTGTGGATGATGCTGATGATGGTGCGGATGATGCTGAGTTGATGATGCTGCTGATGCGGATGCTGATGATGCTGATGATGGTGCTGATGCAGATGCTGATCAGGGTGGTGATGATGAATACGATGCTGATGATGCTGATGAGGATGATGACGATGATGAGGATGATGATGTTGATGATGACGATGTTGGTGATGCTGGTGATGCTGATGATGCTGATGCTGTTGACGATGTTGATGATGTTGATGATGCTGATGATGCTGACGGTGCTGATGATGCTGATTTGGCTGATGATGATGATGATTGATGATGTTGATAATGAAGATGATGATGCTGATGTTGATGATGGTTATGATGGTGAATATGATGGCGATGATGACGGTGATGATAATGCTGGTGCTGATGACGAAGATGAAGGTGCTGATGATGATTATGATGATGAATATGGTGATGATGATGATGACGGGGATGATGTTGATGATGATGATGATGCTAATGGTGATGCGGATGCTGATGTTGATGATGTTGATGATGATGACGACGATGCTGATGATGATTCTGATGATGCTGATGTTGTTGATGATGACATAGATGGTGATGCTGATGATGCTGATGATGCTGATGATGATGCTGATGATGACGATGATGATGAGGATGAGGATGAGGATGATGATGGGCATGATGATTCGGATGATGGTGATGATGATGATGATGGTGGTGATGTGATGATGATGGCGATGATGATGGTGATGATGGTGATGATGATTATGATGATGCTGATGATGATGGTGATGATGATGATGCTGATGCTGATACTGATGATGATGATGATGATAATGATGATGCTGCTGATGATGATGATGATGATGATGATGATGATGATGGTGGTGATGATGATGATGCTGATGATGATGATGATGAGGATGAGGATGAGGATGATGATGATGATGAAGATGATGATGATGATGATGATGATGCTGATGAATGATGATGTTGATGAATGGATGGATGTGATGATGATGATGAGGATGATGATGGTGGTGGTGATGGATGATGATGATGATGATGATGATGATGATGATGATGATGATGGGATGATGTGGTGGTGGTGTGCTGGGGTGGTGATGATGATGATGAGGAGGAGGAGGAGGAGGAGGAGGAGGAGGAGGAGGAGGAAGAGGAGGAGGAGGAGGAGGAGGAGGAGGAGGAAGAAGAGGAGGAGGGGGAGGACGAGGAGGAGGACGAGGAGGAAGAGCAGGAATAGGAGGAGGAAGGAGGAGCAGGTGGAGGAGGGTACGCAAAAGGGCCAGAGGTCTCTTGGATGCCTCTGGGAGCCTCTTGGGGTATCTCTTGGGCTCTTCTTGGTGGCCTCTTGGGACGTCCTGGGGGTCTCTTGGCGGTCCTGTGGGCCTCTTGGGCGTCGTGGGTGCCTCGGGGGGGCCTCCAGGGGGCCTCTTGGGGTCCCCTTGGGGGCCTCTTGGGGGCCTCTTGGGGGCATCTTGGGGCCATCTTGGGGCCATCTTGCGGCCTCTCGGAAAGGGGAAGACAGGGGTTGGAGGAGGAGCCGCCCCAGACCACCTACGCCTTGGTTGGATTTGTACTTCCCAGCCATCCTGTGGTGTTGGGTTTTCGTTTTGAAGATACGGTCCCCGCGTTCCTTCCCTCCCTCCCTCCTTCCCTCCTTCCTTCCTTCCTTCCTTCCTTCCTTCCTTCCTTCCTTCCTTCCTTCCTCCTCCCCCTCCTCCCTCCTCCCATCCGTGCCTTTGCCCTGCGCATGTCCTCAGCGTTCCGTGGCCACATAAGGAGCTCTACCTAAGGTCCCAGCGGCGGTGTCCATATGCGTCTCCCCCACCCAGTGCGGCGCTTCGTGGCCCCATAGAGAGCTCCACCTAAGGCCCCAGTGGCGGTGTCCACATGCGTTTCGCCCACCCAGCACAGCGCTTCGTGGTTCTATAGGGAGCTCCGCCTAACGTCCCAGCGGTGGTGTCCACATGCGTCTCCCCCACCCAGCACGGCGTTTCGTGGCTCAATAGGGAGCTCCACCTAAGAGCCAGTGGCGGTGTCCACATGCGTCCCCCACCCAGTACGGCGTTTCGTGACCACACAGGGTACCCCACCGAAGGCGCCAGTGGCGGTGTCCATATGCGTCTCCCCCCACCCGGAACAGCGCTTCGTGGCCTCATAGGGAGCTCCACCTACGGTCCCAATGGTGGTGTCCACATGCGTCTCCCCCACCCAGCACAGCGCTTCGTGGCCACATAGGGTGCTCCACCCCAGGTCCCAGCGGCGGTGTCCACATGTGTCTCGCCCACCCAGCACAGCGTTTCGTTGCTCCATAGGGAGCTCCACCCAGTGGCGGTGTCCACAGCGTTTCGTCGCTCCATAAGGAGCTCCACCTAAGGCTCCAATGGCGGTGTCCACAGGCGTCTCCCCGACCCAGCACAGCGTCTCGTGGCCACATAAAGAGATCCACCTAAGGTGCCAGTGGCGGTGTCCACATTCGTCTCCCCCTTCCAGCATAGCGCTTCGTGGCTCCCTAGGGAACTCCACCTAGGGCCCCAGTGGCGGTGTTCACATGGGTCTCCCCTGCCCAGAACAGCGCTTCGTGGCCACAAAGGGTGCTCCATTTAAGGTGCCAGTGGCAGTGTCCACATGCGTCTCCCCCACCCAGCACAGCGCTTCGTGGCTCCATAGAGAGCTCCACTGAAGGCTCCAGCGGCGGTGCCCACATGCTTTTCCAGCACTCAGTACAGCGTTTCGTGGCCCCATACGGCGCTCCATCGAAGGCCCCAGTTGCGATGCCAACATGCGTCTCCTCCTTCCAGTTCGTGGCCCATATGGATCTCCGCCTGAGGTCGCAATGGCGGTGTCTACGTGGGTCTCCCCTTCCCAGTACAGCGCTTCGTGGCCCATATGGAGCTCCACCGACGGCGATACCCACAACTGCGGCATTCACAACTGCATATGGTTGGGTCTTTCGTCAGGTTTTTTTGTGAGAGTGATGGTGGGGGGGCGCATCGGGTTGTCAACGCATGCTCCAAATGTGGAGGCAGAATGCGTTTTGTATGTCTTTTTGAGAGACATGGTGGGGGGAGGTCCGCATTGTTCCTGGTTGGCCGCCGGTCGCCTGGGGGAGGGGGTGTATATTAATGGGGAGCAGTGGTGAAATCGAAAAGGGGATCAACGGATCAACCCAGGCCACCAAAACTAAATCCCGGCCGACGGTCCCATCGCGGCCAATTCGACCAGATTCTGGCCGATTTTCAGAGCTTTTGAATGCCTTAAGAACTTATTAAGAGGTCTTAAGAGCGCTCTCAGAGGTTTTAAGAACACTCTTAAGCGCTCTGTGGTCTGTGTACTTGCGCAGAGCTTCTGACGAGCTTCTGATGAGCTCAATCAACGAGTCTTGACGAGAAGCCACTTTTGGGGAAGTTGTCGGACGATTCTTGCGCTGCCCCCGCGTCGCCGTCGTCGTCACCGCCGCCGCCGCCCCGACGACGGGGGGGAGAGGGGAGGCAGCGCGGAAATCTAGAGGAGGTTTCTCGGCGTTTTCGGCCTCTGGAGGTCGTCCTTGCCATTTGGCCCCGGGAAAATCAAATATCGGCTCGTGACGGAAAAGCCCCCCCTTGGGAAGTTGCGAGGTAATTCTCGCATTTTGTCGTCGTCGTCGCCGTCGCCGCCGCCGCCGCCCCGACGAGAGGGGGGACGGGGAGGCAACGCGGAAATCCACAGGAGGTTCCTCTGCGCTTTCGGCCTCTGGAGGTCGTCCCTGCGGTATGGCCCCCGGATCGTGAAATATTGAGTGAGAGCGAGAAAACACTCCTGGTGAAATTGTCGGATGATTTACTCGCGTTGACCCCTCGTCGTAGCCGTCGTCGTCGTTGTCGCCGTCGCCGCCGTCGCCGCCCTGACGACGAGTAAGACCACGACCCCGACCCCGACGACGACGACGACGACGACGACGGCGACGACGAAGACGACGACGACGACGACCACGACGACGACGACGCAGCGGCCGCCGCCGCCGCCGCGCCGCTGTCGTCCTGGGTGTGGCGAAATGGGCCAGGGGGACGCGTGCAAACTGTGCCATTGGGGCCTTCGGTGGAGCTGTTACTGCGACGACAACAACTACTACTACTACTACTACTACTACTACTACTACTACTACTGCTCCCACTGCCATTCGTACTACTACAACTACTACAACTATTATTGCTACTATCATTACCATTACTACTACTACTACTACTACTACTACTACTACTACTACTACTACTACTATTATTACTACTACTACTACTACTACTGCTACTGCTACTGCTACTACTTCTACTACCGTTATTATTTTACGAGTGCTAATATATTCCTTACTACGACTACTACTATTATTTAATCGCTTCGCTCATTCCGCCGGCCCATATTGTCGCACCGTTGTGGGCTAGCCGAGTTTTGGGGGCCGTTTTGGGGCCTCTTGGGGCCTCTTTTGGGCCTCTTGGGCGCCTCTTGGGGCGTCTTGGGGGCCTCTTGGGGGCCTCTTGGGGCCTTTTTGGGGCCTCCTGGGCGCCTTCTGGGGCGGAGGGCTCGATTTTTCAGTTCTCGGTTCCCCTCTTGAGCCCCTCTTGGGCCCGTCTTGGGGCCTCTTGGTCCGTCTTGGGCGGCACTTGGGCCGTCTTGGGGGCCTCTTGGGCCGTTCCGGGGCCGTCTTGGGAGCCTCGTGGGCCGTCTTGGAGCAGTCTTGAAGGCCTCTTGGGCCCTCTTGGAGCGTCCGGACGCGAAAAGGCCAGAACGCAAAAAAACATAGAAAAAAACAATGAAAATCAACGATTTTGGCCTCTTGGGGCCCTCTTCGGAGGCCTCTTGGAAGGCCCTTGGGGCGTCTTGGAGGCCTCTTGGGCTGTCTTGGGGGCCTTTTGGGCCGTCTTGGGGTCATCTTCGGCGTCTTCGAGCGCTCTTTGG
>CAUYUJ010012345.1:0-17228 GCA_963575745.1 Prorocentrum cordatum | reverse complement strand
TGTGGTGGTGGAACACAGGCCCATCAGTGGTGCTGGAGCCGCAGGGCCCCCCCCGACGGCGTCGTGCCCTGATCGGCGACCCGTACCGATCGCTCGCTGAAGGTTGGCAGTTTGTTGGGGGGTCCCAGACCCATATCTCCCTGGGCGCCTGCCTGTGCTTCAAGGATCGAGCGGCTTCACCTCGCCCCCCCCCCCTTTCCGGGGGCGGTCGGAAGCCCAGGCTACTTGCAGCGCCTTCCTATGTCATGGTTCTGCCTACTTTTCTGACCGATGGGTAAAGGTGACCATTCGCCAGAGCGACTGTAGGTGCGCGGCTATTGTGCCGGGGTCGAGGGGCGGGGGTCGATGCACGCGGGGGTCAGTCAGGGCGCCAGATCGTTCAGGACCCTGCAGTGCCAGGGATGCATTGGCCCGCGCGTGGGCGCTCCCAGGGGGACAGGAACTGCGGTCGCCGCGGGCGGGATCCTGAGAGCCCGACTCGAGCCCGGGCGTCTGGGCCGGCCAGGCTCCTCCTCATCCTCCTCCTCCTCTCCTCATCCTCCTCTCTCCTCCCTCCTCCCCCTCCCCCTCCCCTCTCCTCCTCCTCATACTCCTCGCGCTCCCCCCCTCCTCTTCCTCCTCTCTCCTCCTCCTACTTATCCTCCTCCGTCACTCCTTCCGCCTGCCCTCCTCCTCCTCTTCATCCTCCTCCTCCTCTCCCTCCTCCTCCTCCTCCCACTTCCCCCTCACTCCTCCTCCTCTCCTCCTCCTTCCCCTCATCCTCTCCTCCTCCCTCCTCCTCCTCCTCCTCCTCATCCTCTCTCCTCCTCCTCCTCCTCCTCCTCCTCCTCCTCCTCCTCCTCGGTAGATCCCCTGATTTTTCGGGGGGCGCGGGGAGCCCCCCAGCCCGAGCGCGCAGGCCGATGCTGCCGCGCAGCGTGCCGCGATCGGCGAGCCGTGCGTGCGTGAGGCTTGTCCTGCCTAGGGCCACCCTGGCGTGTCGCCGCCGAGGGTACAGCCGGGGCGTTGACCTAAGGAACGATAAATAAGGAACGAGGCCGCTTTTCCCCAGAAGTTAAATTCAGATTTCCCATGGAAGACCTGGGGACAACCCCAGGAGCGCTGCAACACAACTAAGGAGCACGGAGCCCCTCCCAAACGAAAAGGGTGCCTTCTTCAGGGCCCCGACTGTAAGGCGGGCCTGTCCCTCGGCAGGGAGCGCTCTCAAACATCGTCCAAGAACAGTTTGGGAACGAGGTCTCGGCCACATGTTCGACCATGCTTGAGCATGCTTGGGCTCTTTTTTAGTTGTCATCCAGAACTTCCCTGTAGGAGAACACGCCCGACCGAACGCCAAGATTTAAGTCGGGCGTGTCCCTCTACAGGAGAGGTGTTCCAACATAGCCAAAAATGGTATGGGGACGATGTTTTTTTTTTGGGGGGGGGGGGGTATTTTTGATCATTTAAACATACGTTTGGCTTGTAGGGGGCCTGTAGGGGGACACGCCCGACCTGACGCCAAGATGCGGCCAACTTTTCCGCGAACGAGCGCTGGGCTGGGCGCGTCGCGCGCTTGCCCCACAACGAGACATTCGCGCCTGCAGGGCGCTGGCGGACGCGGACAGTCACACTGGCCGCCCAGCGAGTACATGCCGACGCAGGCGATTCTCAGAGAAGGAGAAAGGTACCCATACCGCTACCCCTCCCTCGTTCTCCCCCGTTTGGGCCTCCTGGGAGGCCCTCGTCGCCACCGCTGGATCCGCCTCGAGATCCGGGTCAGAACGCGCCCCGGGAGAGGTCTGGGGAGCAGCGGTATCGGGACCTCTCGGTTTCCTCAGAGTGCGCGTCGCTCTCTCCGGGCCGCGGGCGCCTCACCGGGCAGGGCGGGCGCTGCCAGCCTGACCCGTGAGCGCAGCCGCCCTGCCCGACGTGGAGTACGGCTGGAGCTGCTGCGGCACTGCCAGGGCTTGCCGGGGCCACGTCTCGAGGCTTGGCGGATGCGTCTCCGAGTTCGTCCAGGCCTCCTGGATGTTACCAGCCTGGAGCAGATCCCTATCCCTATGCTGGGCACCTCCTCATCACGATGCCAACCTCAGGGGTTCCCTTATTGTTTGAGGGCGAATCCCTAAGATTGTCAACGCCTTTTGGCGTGTCAGTCTTAGGGGTAAGGATACGTTCGAGGCTGGTAAGGACGGGGTCGCAGCAGACGGGGTCGGAGGATCGCGCCGCCTCGCCGATGCAACGGCGGTGCAGCTCCACGCGGAGTCCGACTTTCTCCGCGCCTGCCTCGCCTGTGCATCGCCGATGCATCGCCGATGCATCGGCGATGCATCGGCGATGCCGCGCGATCCGTCGACCCCATATACTCGGCCCTACTGTATCGGGCCGAGCGACAGGGGGGACAGGGAACGGAGGGGTTACGACATCTGCTGCATGCCGCTGGCCTCGGCCCCGCCGCCAGGCCCATTCCTCGGTGCATGGGCGCCGGGAGGCGCTGGGAGAATCAGCTGCGTGAGCTGCTTCTCTACCCTGCCCTTTGCTATCCCGCCCTTTCGTCCCCCCCGACGCGCGGACCCCGTGTAGAAGGCCTCTGCTTCGGCCTCCGCGGGCCGCGCTCGGTGGGCGCGCTCCAGCGGCCGGCGCTCGTGCGGCTCGAGAGAGCTCTGGGGGGCGGGCGGTGCGGACCACAGGCGCGC
Organism: Prorocentrum cordatum; assembly: GCA_963575745.1. Taxonomy (NCBI): domain Eukaryota; class Dinophyceae; order Prorocentrales; family Prorocentraceae; genus Prorocentrum; species Prorocentrum cordatum. The sequence continues at coordinate 14,553 of CAUYUJ010012345.1, read as the reverse complement.
AGCAGCCGAGACGTTCCCGCTTCGCCGGCCGGGCCAGCAGGAGCGCAGATGCGCGGGCGCCGCAGGCAATCGCGCCCCGACGAGACCGGCGCCGACGGGCACATGGCGCCCGAGGAGACCCGCGCGCGGCCATGCGGCCCGTCCGCGGGCATCTTCTCCGTCGGGGTGGTGTCCCTCCACAGGAGGAATCTTCGAGCATAGTCCACGACGATTTGTATGTTTTTTGGCTTGGTCATGTGTGGGTAGTGTTCAACTCTTCTTTATTCCCAACCATCCTATGGTGTGGGGTCCTCGTTCTGAAGAGACAGCGGCCCGCGTCCTCCTCTCCTCCTCCTCCCCTTCCTCCCTCCTCCCGTCATCATCATCTGCATCATCAGCATCATCGTCATCGTCATGGTCATCATCATCGTCCTCATCATCGTCACCATCATCGCCATCAGCTTCGGCATCAGCTTCGGCACGCCCCACACAGGCTTCGTGGCCCCATCGGGAGCTCCACCGAAGGCCACAGGGCCGCCGCCCGCATGCGTCCCGCACACCCAATTCGGCACACCCCTCACACGCTTCGTGGCCCCATAGGGAGCTCCACCGAAGGCCCCAGTGTTGCCGCCCGCATGCGTCTGGCACACCAAATCTGGCACACCCCTCACACGTCTCGTGGCCCCATAGGGAACTCCGCCGAAGGCCTCAGTGCCGCCGCCCGCATGCGTCCCGCACACCCAATTCGGCACACCCCTCACACGCTTCGTGGCCCCATAGGGAGCTCCACCAAAGGCCACAGGGCCGCCGCCCGCATGCGTCTCGCACACCCAATTCGGCACATCCCTCACACGCTTCGTGGCCCCATAGGGAGCTCCACCAAAGGCCCCAGTGGCGGCGCTCACATGCGCATGCGTCCCGCACACCCAATTTGGCACACCCCTCACAGGTTTCGTGGCCCCATAGGGAGCTCCACCGAAGGCCCCAGTGGCGGCGCTCACATGCGTCACCCACACCCACATAAGTCGGCACACCCCTCACAGGTTTCGTGGTCCCATAGGAAGCTCCACCGAGGGCCCCAGTGGCCGCGCTCACATGCGTCCCGCACACCTAATTCGGCACATCCCTCACACGTTTCGTGGTCCCATAGGGAGCTCCACCGAAGGCCACAGGGCCGCCGCCCGCATGCGTCACCCGCACCCAATTTGGCACACCCCTCACACGTTTCGTGGCCCCATCGGGAGCTCCACCGAAGGCCCCAGTGGCGGCGCTCGCATGCGTCCCCGCCACACATCCCGGCACACCCCTCACACGCTTCGTGGCCCCATAGGGAGCACCACCGAGCGGCACGTACCTGCGTCTCCGCCACCCATCCCGGCACCCCCCCATGTTTCGTGGTCCCATAGGGAGTTCTGTTGGAGGCCCCAGTGGCGGCCCTCACATGCGTTTCCGCCACCCATGTCGGCACACCCCGCATGTGTTTCATGGCCCCATAGGGAGCGTCACCGAAAGGCCCAGTTGCACCCATCTCGGCTCACCCCTCCCACGTTCCGTGGTCCTATGGGGAGTTCCACCGAAGATGAAACCCACAGCTGCGGTACTCACAACTGCATATGGTAAGGTTCTTCGCCATGCTAATTTGTCGCCCAACATCCCCCTCTAGGAGGACCTGCCCGATCGAAGGTTTCTTGGGAGACGCGAGAGGCTTCTGCGAGGCCCCGCCGCCACGCGCGAAAGCCTGCCCCCTCTCACGTCTCCCCTGTCGGCGACTTGGACCCATCACGCGCTGCGCATCCGAGGAGGAGCTGAAGGAGGAAGAGGAGGAGGACGAGGAGGAGGATCAGGAGGAGGAGAAGGAGGAGGAGAAGAAGAGGAGGAGAAAGGGGAGGAGGGGAGAAAGAGGAGGAGGAGGAGGAGGAGGAGGAGGAGAAGAAAGGGGAGGAAGAGGAGGACGAGGAGGAGGAGGAGGAGGAGGAGGAGGAGGAGGAGGAGGGGGAGGAGGATCAGGTGGGGGGAGGGGACTTCGCATCACGTGTCGACGTCCCTCTGCCCACCCTGCGTCCGCCACCAGCCAGCGCTGCCCCTCGGCCTGGCCCTTCCCGCCCGCGCGGCGTGCCGCGCCGGCGGCACGCGTCGGCCGCCGCGCAGCGCCGCGGTGCCCTCGTGCGCACGGTCCAGCCACCGCCGTGAGGAGCGGCGACGCCTGCCTTGGTCTCACCAGGCGCCCCTCCTCCTCCACCTCCTCCTCCTCCTCCTCCACTCCTCCTCCTGCTGCTCATGGCGGTCGAGGAGATCCTGTGGCCATGCTCCTCCTCATCCACCTCCTCCTCCTCCTCCTCCTCCTCCTCCTACTCCTCCTCCTCCCATACACCTCGTCCTCCTCCTCCTTCTCCTCCTCCTCCTTCTCCTTCTCGGTGCTCTTGGCGACAGAGCACCGAACAGAGCCAGTGGAGCAGTCGTGCAAAGATTTCGGGAACGGCGACCCCTCCCGAGCCCGCGCAGTCCCCCCACTGCAGCGCCTTGGCTGTGGGCCCCTTGCTATCCCTCGCCACTCCCGTATTGCTCTGGCGGGGCTGGAGAGAGGTGAGCCCGCCGTTTCAGATGGAAACGTGGTCTCGAGGAGTTTGGCGCCGTGGCCGTTGGAAGCGCGCATCTTGCACGCCGTGCCCCCTCCTGCTGCCCCTTCCAGCCCCCCCAGCTCCATCATTCCCCTTCCCTCCACCTGCTGCTCCTCCTCATCCTCATCCTCGTCCTTCTCCTCCTCCTCCTCCTCCTTCTCCTCCGTTCCTTTCCGCTCCCTCTTGCTCCTGCTCCGCTGGGAGCCCGTGTTCCTCCCCTCCTCCACACTCTCCTCCATCCTTCACTTCTACCTCTCTTCATCCACCTCCCTTCTCCCCAGCCCCCCCCCCGTTCTCACTGCTCCTCCTCTTCCTTCCCGATCCATCCCCGCCCTCCTCCCCGCCCTCCGCCCCCTGACCTGCTCCTCGTCTTCCTCCTCGTCCCCCGCCCCCGTCTTCCACTCTCTCCTCCTCTCCACCCTCCTCCACCTCGCTCCTCCATCTTCCCCTGCTCCCCCCCCCCCACCGCCTCGTCCTGCTGGTCCGTGGGTGTGCACCCTATCCCCCCTCTCACCGCCGTGCACGCAGTGCTGTCGGCGGGGGCAAGCGTGGGGGGGACGCTGTCTTCCGCCCGGGCCCCGCCTTTCCTCGATGAGGAGTTCCCCGCTCTCCCGCGCTCCGAGACATCGGCGGAGGAAGCCCTTTCCCCCCACCCTCTCTTGCTGCTCTCGAACCACATGTCTCTCTCGAAGTGCCCGAGAATGCCTGCGCCGACGACGTTGGGGATGGCGATACCCGTTTGGGTGTGAAGTTGTTTGACATGAGCGATGCGGCAGGGTCACATGTCCTTTGCATATCCCCAGGGGGTGCGGAGAAATCCAGGTGGGGGGTGGGCGGGTGGTAGATCCCAGTTCCTGTCCATACGAGGAGAGCGTACGTGGTGCCACACGTGTATGTGTATGTTATTATGTGTACCTGCATGTGTACGTGCATGTAACCCCTTATGTATAATAGAGTTTGATGGTTTCTGCCTGTGCCCATGTATATGTGTGGTGTTGCTGATATTGGTGGGTAAGAGAATGTGTATATGCATACGTATTGATCTACATACGTGTACCTGTATGTGTGGACATGTAGCTGTCTGTGTATGTGCACGTGTCCATTTATCTATATATTTACATGTGTGCATATACATGTATGTATAACATATAGGCGTGTATACAATTTTATATGTAGACGTAAGTGTGTATGTCTACCTTTAGGTATATATTTGAGTATAAGTGTTTGGATGAGCATGCGCGAATGTAACTGTACATGTATAGTGTAATATGTGAGTGCCCTTGTTTATGTACGTGACGGTGGTGACGTATTTGTATATGTATATGTTTATGCATGTGTTTCTGTATACGTGTAGATAATATTATCTCAATTGGGGGTGGGGCGACGAGGCGGCGATGGGACGGCAACGGCGGCAACCTAGCCGCCATACCGCCACCCAGGCCCAGACGACGGGCGGCGACAAGGCGGCGACGCAGGGGCGATTGCGGAAACACAGCCGACAGACTGCCACGCAGGCCCAGCCCACGCGACTGACGGCGACGAGGCGGCGACGGGGCGGCGACGGCGGCTTTATAGCCGCCAGACCGCCTGCCAGGCATAGTTGACGGGCGGCGACGAGGCGGCGACGGGGCGGCAATGGCGACAACATGGCCTCCAGACCGCCACCGAGGCCCAGCCGACAGGCGGCGTCGACGGGGCGGCGACGGCGGCAACATGGCCGCCAGACCGCCACCCAGGCCCAGTTCTTTGGAAGAGAAGTAAGAACCCCTAAACACAGACACTGTTTGGGGAATGCATATGCTAGCGACCGTAGACCCCAAGCACTAAACGATTGCATCTGAATGTGGTGTAGTCTGCGAGGTGTAGCCTATGTGGTGCAGTAGACGTGGTGCAACTTCGCAGGACCAGTGGCAACGTTAGGAGGCGTGGCGGAATCTTGCCAGACCCGGTCCCGAGCCCATCACGGAGGCTAGCTTTCAACCGGGATTGGAATGTCCCAGGGCCCAGAAAGGAGCCTTTCGAGGGCGAAGTCGAAGATCAATTTCCGGTTTGGCACAATCACATGAGCGACGGAAGAAAAAGGGGGTCGTATGCGTCAACATTTGCGGGTGATATTGCGAGTAAGGCCGCGCGTACGAAGACTCCTTCTTCTCCACGCGGTGTATTACGCTGGCGGCCTGCGTAAGCCGCCGCGCAAGGTCGTTGTGTCCTCTCGCGTAAGACCCGATTCTTTTCGTCACTCGTGAATCGTGGGAGGTCAGGGTGTTTCGTAGCAAATCATGGGAGCATTGTAAGCCCTCGCAACTCCGTCTCTAGCGCCGACTGGCACCAATTCACGTCTGGGGGTCGATGAGGTAGCGCCGACGTAGCGTCGCTTAGCGTCGAGTGAGCCTCGACTAGCCTCGATTTGGCGTCGACGTGCGTCGATTCGAAAGAGCCGGCAAGATGGTATGGAAAGCCCCCATGAGTTTCCACCGAACTTCTTTTCGTCACTCGTGATTCGTCGGAGGTCGGGGTGTGTCTTCGACCATGGGCCGCTCTCGCCGCCCGCGGTGCCGCAGCGGCAGCGCCCGCACCCTTGCGCGGCCGCGCCCCGACGAGACCGGCACCGACGGGTACATGGCGCCCGAGGTGATCCGCGCGCGGCCGTACGGCCCGTCCGCGGACATCTTCTCCGTCGGGGTGGCGCCGTGGGGGCGCAGGTCTCCAGCGATCTGATTGGTTCAAGATGCCGAGGGAGAGCAACGCCATAAGATTCACCTTTTGGCGCTCCGCCCGGAGTTCTTGGATCCGCGCTGGACCCCCCGGGCGGCGCTTCCGGTGCCGCCCCTGGTGCGCTCCGCGCGCCAGGGAGGGGGGGTCCAGCGCAGATCCGAGAAATCCGCGCGGAGCGCCAAAAGTTTATGATTATGGTGCTGGGCCTGTTTCCCACCACCACCACCACCAGAAGTTGGATGGGGGGAGGGAGAAGGAGGAGGAGGAGGAGGAGGAGGAGGAGGAGGAGGAGGAGGAGGAGGAGAGGGAAGAGTGGGGGGGGGGGGAAGGAGGACGAGGACCCCCTCCCCCTCCAACTCATGGTGGAGGTGGTGGTGGAAACCAGGCACATCGTATGGCGTTTTTGTCTCTGCTTCCAATCTATGGGAGCGTTTCCTCGCCAGCGGCTCCCGGGGCGCGGTGCCCGGCTCCGGGGCCAGCAAGAGGGGCCCGCGCGGCGAGGGAGTGGCTCCTTGGGGGAGGGGGAGGGGCCTTTTGGGTTAAGTTGGGCGTGTCCCTCTGCAGGAGGAAGATTCCAAGTCTGGGGGGGATTGTTTGAGCATTGTTTGACTATTTGGGGGTAACTATGTTTTAACATTTTTTTGATTTGTCGTCCAAAGCCCTCCTGTAGGGGGACATGCCCGACCCAACTCTGGGGCGGCTCGTTGAAACAATGAGATCGTCGAGGGACTGGAGGGGGAGGGGCAGTCGCCAGGAAGAGAACGACGACGACGTCGACGACGTCAGCGTCGGACACGTGTGTGTGTGTGTGTTTGTGTGTGTGAGTGTGTGTGTGTGTGTGTGAATGTGTGTGTGTGTGTGCGTGCGTGCGTGCGTGCGTGCGTGCGTGCGTGCGTGTGTGTGTGTGTGTGTGGTGTGTGTGTGTGTGTGTGTGTGTGTGTGTGTGTGTGTGTGTGTGTGTGTGCGTGTTTGTTTTTCCCCGGCGAGACCATCGAGGAGCATCCTGGATCATCTTGCGACAAGGTGCACGCACGAAATCAACACATGCACGGGGAATGGACGTCCGAGCGATGGCAAGTGCTCTAAGGAAGCAGCAGGTCTGGAGGGGAATGGGGCTCTGAGGTTTCTCGGTGTCATTCACCGCGTGCCAGCACAAGGCAACGCCAAGTTCAAATTCCGATGAACATTGCAACAAAAGGCCATTCGTATACAATTCCGCGGGTGTCTTGGTGGTTTCGTGGGGCCGTTTGGGAGCTTATTCGGGGTCTCTTGGCTGCCCCTTGGGGGTCCCTTTGGGGCCTCTTGGGGACTCCTTGGGCGTCTTGGACCGTCTCGGGGCGCTCTTGCGCCGCCTGGACGCTTCCGATGCCGTCCAGGGGGCGTCTCGTGGCCGCCTTGGGGTCCTCTTGGGGCCCTCTTGGGCCGTCTTGGGGGCATCTTCCGTTTTGGCTGCCTGTTTGGGCCATCGTGGAGCCTTCTTTGGTGTCTCGAGGGCCTCGTGGAGGCCTCTGGGGCTCTTCTGGGGCCATCTTGGAGGCTGCTTGGGCTGTCATGGGCCCCGGGGAGTTGACAAAGGCGCGAACGCTTGAATCGTTGAAAAACCTATGGGAAGTAAGTTTTTGCACCTGCTTCTGGCCTGCAGACGCCCTCTTGAGGATCCTGTTGGGGCCATCTTGGGCAGTCTTTGGGAACCTCTTAGGCCTTCTTGGGGCCATATTGGCTGTCTTGGGGGCGTCTTGGCTCGTCTTGGGGCCCAAGACCCATCTTGAGGCAATCTTGAGCCGTCTGGAGGCACTCATGGGCCCAAGGGGCCCAGTAGGCCCAAATCCTACATGTTCTGTTGCTTTCGGTCGGTGTACGGGTCAGGCGCGATTCCAGTTGGGTGTGTTAGGGGGGCTACGTACAAATGTTGAAGAAAACCGCGCGTAGCAATCATGCCAAGTTGGGCTACGTTCTGCAATTGTGCATTCCTTCGATGAACTGGACACGTTGCATGACAGCATCCGCGGGCCTGCCTCTGGTAACACCGTCCTTCTGGACGTGGGTATCTGCCTCGCGGGTTGCACGTCCAGGGCGAACCAGGTCAGCTTGTTGTTAACAAAAGGGTGACCCCCCCTGGGTTGATGAATAGACCGCGGGGCGCGAAACTTTTTTTATATCACGCGCGCCAGGGGTTTGTCGCTGGCGCCGCCGAGGGGATCGTGTACCCCCCTGCACGACAGCCTTAAAACGATTGCCTTTTCGAATGGAAGTTGTTTTAAGGGTCGTACACATCCGAGGCGAATTGTTGTTCCCCCTCTCAGGCGTCGTCGTTGTCGCCGCCGCCGCCGCCGTCGTCGTTGTCGTCGTCGTTGTCGTCGTGTTCGTCGTCGTCGTCGTCTTCTTCGTCGTCCTTGTCGTCGTCGTCGCCTTCGTCATCGTCGTCGTCGTCGTTGTCGTCGTCGTTGTCGTCGTCGTTGTCGTCGACTAATTACAGCGGGCCTGCGCAGCCCCCCCCCTCATAGGGCATCCGCAGTGCGTCATCGTCGCCGCCGCCGTCGCCGTCAGCCGTCCGCCGTCCTTCGTCCTCGTCCTCGTCCCGTCGTCGTCTTCGTCGACGAAGAAAGCGGCCGCTGGAAACGGGCACAGTCAGGGCGGGGGGCGGCGGTGACGACGGCGACAGTGGTGGGGAGGAGGACTACCCGCCTTGCCCGGGTCGGACGAAAGGCTGGGGAAGGAAAGGGGGGGTTGCAAAGCCTGCTACGCGCAGGTGCTTTCGGTCGCCACGCCGAAGGGCCAGTCCTCGACGCATGGCCGTTTTCGGCGCCAGGAGGCGCTTAGAAAATCGGCGACGTGAGCTGTTTTGAAAATCCCCCCTCTGCTGCGCCCCAGTTTCATCCAGCCCGCCTTGCCCGCAGGGCGCCCTGGCACGCCCTTGCCTCCGTCGGCGCTAATCACCGGCGCCGCCCCGATGATTTCCAATCTGGCGGGCGCCACCCCGCGATTCGTCCGAGCAGTTTTTGTTGTTGCCCCCCCACGGATTTGTTAATCACAAGCTGACATTCCGGAAGGTTCACGCGGCATTTGCGCGATGGTGACGCCCGCGAAGGCGTTCAAGGTTGAATTCTTCGACGTGGAAGCACCGAGGGACACAGTGTCGCCATTGGACCACGGATTTCAACCTGTAAAGATCGGAGCCGTGTTCGATTCAAGGTTGAACGATCGACACGGTGTCGAAAAAATTTTGCGCACCGACGCCGCGCGAACCTACCGTACAGTTTGGGCGTTGGTTAATTTGCCTTGCTCGTCTGCCGTGTCGTTCTGCTTGCCCCAGGGCGCTGCCAGTGCCACGGGGGGCCCCGTCCACCCGTTTCAGCGCCAGGGCGAGCGTGCGAATGACCGCCAGGGCAATGGGCATCCTCCGCGTGTCAGCACACGCGCCGCCAATTTCAAAGTCCGACGAACATTACAACAACGGGCCATTTGTATGCAATTCTGCAGGTGTTTTGGTGGTTTCGTGAAGCCATTTGGGAGGCTTCTTGTGGGTTTTCGGGGGCCCCTTGGGGCCTTCACGGGGTCTTTTTGTGACCTCTTGGAGGCCTTTTGGGGCGCTCTTGCGCAATGTGGACCCTTCCGAGGCTGTTTTGGGGGCCGGGACCGCCATGTGGCTCTCTTGGTGTCCTCTTGGGCCGTCTTGGGGAGTCTTGGGGGGCGCTTAGGCGCCATGGGCCCCCGAGAGTTGAAAAATGCGAAAACGCCAACACATTGCAAAACCAATGAGGAACTTGTCATTTTTGGCCTCTGGCGCGTCTTGACGGTCCTGCTGGTACAATCTTGGGCGGTAGTGGGTCCATCGTGGCCCCCGTGAGCCCCCCAAGACGACCAAGATGGCCAAATCATATGTTATTCCTTCATTGCGTGTCGCTAGAGGGTTCTGAAGGTTCTGAAAGATCCCCTCCCACTCGATCCTCCGCATGGGGGGGGGCAGGGGAGGCGTCCGTTCGGGCGCGCGTGCCGACAGCGCTCACGACGGCGTTTTGGTCCGATGTGGCCTTGGGTTGCTTCTCACTGTGGTGTTCGGGCTCGATTTGGTCCAGAAGTGCAGCTCACTATCTTGTTTGGGCTTCGCCCGGGGGGGCCGGGGGAGGCGTCTCTCAGGCGTGGCGGCGGCCTGGCAGACTGCTGGTACCATAAGTTAGACGTGTGTTGTTATCGATTGTTCCTTTTCGAATCCTATGCGTTATACAGACGTTGGTTACATATTACCCGATCCCTGGTGTTCGGAACCCCAAGTGTTGTACGCATGTTCCTATATATTGCCCCCGCTCATGTGGCTGGAATCCTATTAGTTTTGCTTTAGATGGGCTTATCGACTGTCCATTTCCTGCGTCTCACATCCTGTGTGTTTACGCGTGTGCCTGTGTATATTATATTATAATATAATTTATTTTTTATATTATATTATATAATATTATATTATATTATATTATATTATATTATGTTATATTATACACATATATTATATATTATATATACATGCCTCATCCTATATGCTTATAAGCCCGGCGTGGGGACCCCCCCCCCAAAAAAAAAAGTGGACTCCCGGGATCTGGGGCTTTGGGACCCTCCGGACGGGCCTCGAAGCGGCACCCCGGGCTTCGCAGGGCGTGGCGCGCTCCGGAAACGACCCCAGAGAGCCCCAACACAGTCCACGACGACCCCCAAGAAGCCGTCATACCCCCAAAGATTGTCCCGAAACGCCCCAAGAGGCCTCCAAGAGCACTCCCAAGAAGGCCCCAAGAGGCAAAAGTCATTGATTTTTAAATGTTTTTGATGAATGTTGGGGTTCTCCTTTTTTCGGCTTTCCCAACGCTCCAAGACGGCGGTCTTCTGGGCGTCCGAAGCCGCCTGGGAGGCTCCAAAAACGCCCCACAACCATCCGAAAGGGCTTCCAGGCAGTTCAAGAGAGCTTCCAAATGGCACAACAGGAGTCCAAGATTGCCCTCAGAGAGCCCCATGGCGGCCCAAGATGGCCCAAAGACACCCTGCGAAGCATTCCAAATCATGACCCGGTCGTTCAGGGAGACCGCGGTCGGAGGCAGGGTGGCCCGAGGAAGCCCCCAGAGGCCCCCAGAACACGCCCAGGAGGCCTCCAGAAGGCCTTTTAGAAAGCCTGAAACAACTTTTGTGAGGCCCCCAGAGACTCTCCAAGGAGGAGCCTCCGCAAAAAGAGCTGAGGAGGTTGGGGAGAATGCGCAGGGCGTTTCAAAAATGATGGAAAAGAAACATGTAGGAAGGATAACGGATAACATTAATATAGCGGCGATGTCGGAAAAGGCACCAAGAGGTTATCGCTAAATTGTCGGCTTGACCTTCTTGCTAGTCCGCCCGCATACCAAACTTCAAGGACCAAGGTGCATGGCGCGAAGCGCCACTGCAGTCTTGTATATATATATATAGATTGCCCTGCTCCTGTGGCTCGAGCACTTTGTGATTTACGTATGTTCCTATAGACTGCCCCTCTGCTGGGTCTTGAATCTCATGCGTTGTACATTTAGTCTTATATTTTGCCCCTCCCCTGTGGCTGGAGTCGCGTGTGTTGACAAGCGTTCCCATTGCCCCTCTCCTGGATCTCGAATCGCATGTTTTTTTATGTTCCTATCGATTTCCCTCTCCTGGGGCTCGAGTCCGATGTGCGCTTCTGTATTGTCCTATGTTTTGTCCGTTTCCTGGAGCTCGACTCGGATTTGCTTTGCGCATGTTCTCAGACATTGCCCCGCTCATGGGGGCTCCCGTCGACCGTGTGCTCTGCGTACGGCAGGTTCGCGTCGTCTCGACCGGCGGAGACCCCGCCAGCGGCCGGCGTTCACTTTTCAACGCCGCCGGCGACCCAGGATCGTTCGATGTGGAACGACTTGGACGTGTCGGCAACGGCCGAATTGCTCAAGTTTGAACGATCCCCGCGGTGTCAGAAACCAACGCCGAAGTCGGCACGACATGAACCTGACGTATGTTCTTATCGTTTGCCCTTCTATTGCGTTTCGAATCCGGAATGTTTCATGTAATTATGTTGTTATCGAGAGTCCCTTCTTTGAAGGTCGAAAGCCATGTGTTGTGCATCTGTTCCTATGCGCTGGACACTTCCTGGGAGTCGAAACCTTCTGAGCCTTCTGAGCCATCTGAGACAGCACGCCCCCTCGCACGTCACTCCGAGCTGGCCGCGTGGTCCCACCGCTCTCTTCCCTCGCCTTCTCCTCCCCTCTCTTCCCTCGCATTCCTCTCCCTCTCCTCCTCTCCGTCCTCTCCTTCCTGTCGTCCCAATGCTATCTCCCTCCCTCCCCCCATCCCAGTTCCCCCCAGCACGTTCTTGTTGCCAGATCTCCCTTCCTCTCCCCACCTTCCCGTGCCTTCCCATGCTTCCCTACTTCTGCAAAGTTGCACCTCTGGGAGGAGGAGGAGGACGAGGAGGAGGAGGAGGAGGTGGAGGAGGAGGAGGAGGTGGAGGAGCAAGGAGGAAGGTCCTCATCTTCGAGAGTCTGCGCATCCACGAAATTGAAGCCCAATTTCGTTGAACACATGTGTTCAGCGGGCTTTGGGAGGGGCGTCCTTCGCGGATGTGCTTACCACGCGGCGGAAGGCCCGTTATTGTCACGTGAGTCTCAGGGGGAGAGGTCCATGTCGAGTCAATTCCTCATACGATGCCCAGAAGCGAGCAATGCCAATGAATGCTAAACAACGCCAAGCAGTGCCAAGCAACGATACCAAGCCATTCAAGGCAATGCCGGGCAATGCTTTATATTGCGCCATTAAGCATTGCTCAGGACTGGTTTGTATTGTTATCGAAAAGTTATCAGAGGAGCATGAAGTATTGATATTGATAGTTTTCAAGAGTTCCAGGTTTTCCCGTCCTTCCGCGCGGGCTCCAGTGACGACTGGTGGAGCGCGTTCCGTCGCGCAGGTTCTTTGCGTGGTGTGCGTGGTGCATTTTCACCCATCGGAGCGCCCTCGGAGATTCCAAGCTGAATTATGTTTTGCTTTTGGGGAGTCCGCAAGTCGCAGCTGCCGTGGCGCAAAAATAGGCTGGACATGTTCGTTAACGTTCCTGGATTTGTTCTTGTTGATATGTTCGGAGAATTCCCCAGAGTCGCGCGTGATTTGCCTTACCAGGTATTTGGAAATCGGCCGGAGCGCGCAGTGCGCGGCGGCGGGCGACGGGGCGGCGCGCCACCGTCCCCCCCCGCGATCGGGAACGAGTCGAGGGATCAGCAACTGCCAAATAGCCCCCTACGGGCGATTACTCGATGGCGAATGGGTGGCCGACCAGCGGCGCCAGGCAGTCGACGCAAACTGCACCCCGCGCGAATGTTGTTAGACGTCCCAGAATCCCCGAAACGCATTGGTTCTTCTTGTCCTAGAAGGAGAGCCTTAATAGGCGTCGCACCGGTATCGTTTCCGACGAAGCCCACATGCAAGACGACGGACCGATTTGTTCATCACCCACACGTTTTCAAAACATCCCTCCACAGGAGTGGCGCGTTCTCGGGGGCAAAATGCTCCCTTCACCGAGCGGGAATTGGTGGAACAGCTGTGCAAAGGGTCGAGGATCCAGCACGTTCGGGCAGTACGCCACACATGAACATTGGAACCAAAAGCACGTGGCGAAATCGCTTGGCACCCCAAATGTGTCTGAGTTTGGAGGCGTGGCTCCTCGCATGAATATGAGGCGTTCCGGGAAAGCCCCTGCCTTCGTGGACCGAAGGTTTTGGCATCCCTCCCGCGGCGGAAGTGAGCGGAAAACCAGCAGAAAGCGGCGGAAAGAAATCGAAAGCATTTCCGCCGGCGGTAGCTCGGCGGATGTTGGCCGAAATAATCGTCAATCCCTGAAGAGATGGCGAGTTTTTGTTTTAATTTAATTTTGGGTTTTCGAGACCCGCCGTGCCGCAGAGCAAGACGTCCGAGCATATGTCCTTCGGGGGCGGCGACCACCTTGCGATGTGGTTCCGTGTGTTTCCCAGGCGTGGGCCGACCTGTCCAGCGGTATTGCGTTGATTGGTACCTTGGCAGTGGCGGCTACAGTCGGACCGAGGCATGGTATTGAGGTCGGTAGGGCGCCCTCGTGTTCTTGGTGTTTTTTTGGATGATCTGGTGCATCCTGGCGAGTACTCTTGGGTGTTCCCTGGGTTCTGGCCGACGGAGGGTCTCATGTTCTTGAGGGGTGCGCTTCTGGCCTAGGTACGACTGCACTCCACTCGTCCCGACCGCACCGATGTGTGCATCCTTCGTCTCCCAGCCCAACAAGCAGGGGAGCAGGGTGTGCCTAGAAGGCTCCGGCGTTTCGCCTCGGTCTGGCGCAGGTGGAGCTTTGAAGCACCAGGGTCAGGAGGAGAAAAAACACACAGACACAATTGATCGCCGATGCCCCAGAAGATATGGGAAACTATGGGCAGTGGGGGGGAAGGCGAAAACCCAAAAAGAGTTGGGACATAGGGGGATAGTTTTATTGAATCGCTTCGCTCATTCCGCCAGCCCATTTCGCATGACTGAGCCTCTTGGGGCCGCTGGGGGGCCTCTTCAGCGTCGCTTGGGGGCCTCCTGAGGGCCTCGGGGGGCTTTTGGGGCCTCTCAGGGGCCTCTTGAGGTCTTCTGGGGGCTTCTTAAGACCGAGGGCTCGAAGTTTTGTTTTGTGTTCCCCCTTTGGGGCATCGCTTGGGGCCCTCTGGGGCCCCTCTGAGCCCCCTCTTGGGCCGTCTTGGATGCCTCTGGGGCCGTCTTGGAGCCCTCTTGGGCCATCTTGGGGCCTTCTTGGGACCTTCTTGGGCCCTCTTGGGGCGATCTTGGGGGCCTCTTGGGCCGTCTTGGGGCGTCGGGAAGCTGAAAAGATGGACACGCCAAAATCTGCCCAAAACCTAAGGAAAAGTAATGAATTTTGCCTCTTGGGGCCCTCTGGGGAGTGCTCTTGGAGGCCTCTTGGGGCGTCTCGGGGCCATCTTGGGCGTCTTGGAACGATCGTGTGGCATCTCGGAGCACTCTTGAACCATCTTGGAGGGCTCTTGGCGGCCTCGTGGCCCTTCTTGGGGCTCTCTGGAGGGCCACGGGGGCGGCGCCCAGGAGGAAAACCATCTCTGACCCGACCCTGCCGGGGATCGCCCGGGGTACTTTTCGTCCGGGGACCCCCAGGGGCCGCCCCGCGCGCGAAGTAGAAGTATTATTTAGCAGTTACCGGAGATCTTAGCACGCCTCTGGCCCGTTGGGCCGGCGAATT
>CAUYUJ010012344.1:12500-17230 GCA_963575745.1 Prorocentrum cordatum | reverse complement strand
AGTAGTAGTGGTAGTAGTGGTAGTGGTAGTGGTAGTGGTAGTAGTAGTCGTAGTAGTAGTAGTAGTAGTAGTAGTAGTAGTAGTAGTAGTAGTAGTAGCAGCAGCAGTAGTAGTAGTAGTAGTAGTAGTAGTAGTAGTAGTATCAGCAGTAGTAGTAGTAGTAGTAGTAGTAGTAGTAGTAGTAGTAGTAGTAGTAGTAGTAGTAGTAGTAGTAGTAGCAGTAGCACTAGTATCGTAGTAGTGGTAAGAGTAGTCGTAGTAGTAGTAGTAGTAGTAGTAGTAGTAGTAGTAGTAGTAGTAGTAGTAGTAGTAGTAGTAGTAGTAGTAGTAGTAGTAGTTGTAGTAGTGTAGTAGTAGTAGTAGTAGTAGTAGTAGTAGTAGTAGTAGTAGTAGTAGTAGTAGTAGTAGTAGTAGTAGCAGTAGTAGTGGCTGTAGTAGTAATAGGAGTGGTCAGAGTCAGAGGTAGGAGGAGGGAGACGAGGAGGGGGAACATGAGAAGGAGGAAGGAGGAGGAGGAGGAAGGAGGAGGAGGAGGCGGATGAGGAGGAGGAGATGGACCACTGGCGGCCCAAGAAGTCCGCGCTGACCTTCGAAAGTTCGCGCTAATGCTTGTGTGCTCTCCCTCTGTGACGGTTGACAGTCTGCAGAGTTGCGATCAGGATGATTGGCATGAGCGGCACTGCGAGGCATGACTGCGTGGGTTCGCCCCTGCGGGTGTTCGTCTACAACTCCACGCTCGACCTCGCCACGCGTCGTCTGAGAACCGGCGTGGGCACCCGATGGAGTCAAAAGTGAGAGGAACGGGAACGTCTGGTGAGGAGAGAGGAAGAGAAATGGAGGAGTGGATGGGGCAGGAAGAGAACACGACGAGGACGAATGGGACAGGGGGGGAGGCTTGTCGACGAGGATGATGAGTGTGATGATAGTGATGATGACGTTGTTGATGATGATAACGATGATGATGATGGTGAGGATGAGGATGATGATGATGATGATGATGATGATGATGATGATGCTGCTGATGCTGATGATGCTGATAATGACAATGATGATGAGGAGGAGGAGGAGGAAGAGCAGGAGAATGAAGAGGAGGAGGAGGAGGAGGAGGAGGAGGAGGAGGAGGAGGAGGAGATGGAGGAGGACAATGAGAAGGACGAAGAAATGGAACGACGACAAGAGAAAGGACTGGAGCACGAGGGGAGAAGGATGAGCAGGATGATGATGAATTGGAGGAGGATGAGAAGGAGGAGGATGAGGTGGAGGAGGAGGAGGATATGGAGGAGGAGGAGGACTGGGAGGAGAAGAAAGAGGAAAATGATGGGGAGGTTGAGGATGAGGAATGGGATGAAGACGTGCAGGCGGACAGAGAGTGGGGGGAGGGGATGATGGAGTGGAGGAGGATGAGGAGGAGGAGGAGGAGGAGGAGGACCAGTGTAAACCCAAGAGGCATCAACGATGTTGGAATACACCCTCCCTTCAAGCTCCCTCTTCATAGGCCCCTACAACGGTTAATTTTTTACTGAAGGAGCTGCCTCGTTGGAAGGCAACTGTTTGAAGACCCTGAAGCATGCCAAGACATTGTTCTCGGGATTCCAACGCCACTGATCAACCTGACTGTTGCGTCTTGATGATCCAGAATCGTGCCAGAACGCAATTCCTGGGACTTGGACACCACGAATCAATACTTGTGCACCCTCGTAAGCCTGAATCATTCCAAAACAGCATGCCTGGTACGTTGACCAGGGGAATCCGTGAAACTCTTGCAAATTATAAAGACGAAGGCGTTAAGGCGAGAGCCACATTTTGAAAAGGAACCGCCTTCGACCCGTGAAACCCTTGCATTTTTTCAGACGAGTGTGCGCTTCACTAAGGCGACAGCCACATGGTGAAAACGACTCGTCCTCCATCCGTGAAGCTCTTGCATTTTTTCAGACGAGTGTGCGCTTCGCTAAGGCGAGAGCCACATAGTGAAAACGACCCGCCCTCAATCCGTGAAGCCCTTGCAAATTTTGAAGACGAACGTGCGCTTCGCTAAGGCGAGAGCCACATTTTGAAACCACCCGCCCTCTATCTGTGAAGCTGTTGCCAATTTTTATGCTTCAGAGTCAGACATGGTGAGGAAGTCTCAGGCGAAACGCCCGGGCCGCCCTAAGAACTGGCCTCGGGGTGCGACAGGGCGAAGTTATTTATATGGAGAAGGAATGGAGGAGGAATAGGAGGATGAGGAGGAGTCGGAGTAGGAGGACGAGGAGGCTTAGGAGGTGGAGGAGGGTGTTGGTGATGGTGATGGTGATGGTGATGGTGATGGTGATGATGCTGATGATGATGATGATGATGATGATGATGATGATGATGCTACGGATGATGATGATGATGATGATGATGATGATGATGATGATGATGATGATGATGATGATGATGATGATGATGATGATGATGATGCTGATGATGATGATGATGATGATGATGATGATGCCGATGATGATGCTGATGCTGATGATGACGACGAGGAGAAGGAGGAGGAAGAGGAGAAGGAGGAGGAAGAGGAGGGGGAGGAGGGGGGAGAAGCAGGAGGAGAACGAGGAGGATCGGAAGAGGGAGGAGGGGAGGTTGAGGATGATGATGAGGAAGAGGCGGGGAAGGAGGAGGGGTATCAGCATCAGCACCATCAGCATTATTCGATACTGATTCTTACTATTCGTATTTCTGATCATCAGTTGTAGCCCAAGGCATGATGGCAGCGGCCTCGCATGTGCACGCATTCCTCGAGAGCGGCTCGTGCGTCACGGAGGACGGTCTCCCGCATTTTGCTCTCTGTTACTTCGCCCATCCATGTTGCCACATACAGTAAGCAACTACGACGGCTTGCATGAGGACATGCCAGCGGTCTAGTCCTGCTGTTATGCATCGATCCTGCCGTGGCAAGGGCTTCTCAGTACAATTGCCGCCCCCTTTCCGAGAAGCAAGAAGTCATGGTCATCGTACGTTCTAAGATTCCCCTGCTTCTCCTGTCGTCCCGCGCGGACTTCAGAGGCGAGGGCCGCGGGACGTTCCAGAATTCTGGGGACGTACCCTGAGCCAACCGCACCATGACATCATTCTTGCACGACCTTTAACCGATCCCTATCCCCATTCCCATCCCCATCCCGATCTCCATCATCCCACCACCCCAGTTGGGGACATGCCCCTCGAAGCCCGAAGGGAGCCGCCTGTATCCCCATCTCGGGGGTAAATCGGCCAGGGGGGCCCAGGCCACGCCAGTGGGGATGGGGATCGGTTAAACGATGCCCACCCCTGCCCCCGACTCCGCTCTTGCCCTTGCGCCCCCCCCCTTCCTCCATGCTCGAAGGACCCAGAGCTGGCAGACCTCTTCTTCATTCCAGCCTACCACGGCGAGCAGTACGATACGTTCCTGGAGTTCCGCTCCCACGGCCCAGACGCGGCGGACGTGTTCCCGTATCTGGCCCGAAATCGTGGCGCCGACCATTTTTTCGTCGTGTCCGCGAATTTGCCAAGCTGGACCAATGTCGAGCCCCTGCGGAATGCGCTGCTCCTGACCGTGGAGTCGCACCAGGTCAACGACGGAATACCAAGATGGTATTCACCGTGGAAGGATGTCATGATTCCTGGGTACATCGACCGTTGGCGAATCTCTGCCATGCGAAGCTTCAACAAACCATCCCACGAGCGTGGATTCTTGGCCGTATTTCACGGGAATCACCCCGGCACGCACCACCTGTACGTGAAGCACGACGCCCGCGTGAGGACTCACATCCTGGACGAGTTCTCCGGGATCCCCGACTGCAGCGTGGGCGGGCACGTCGAGGATTTCTTTGACCGCATGGGCCGGAGCCACTTCTGCTTGGTCCCTCGCGGGTCGTCCGCTTGGACGATCCACTTGTACGAGAGCTTTTTCTTTGGCTGTATTCCTGTGATCCTGTCCGACCTCCTCGAGATGCCTTTCCAGGAGGTGGTCGACTGGCCCTCTCTGAGCATCAAGTGGCCCATGGATAACATAGGCGCGGCTCTCAAAACGCTGAGCCAGTGGGGGAGAGGGAAGCGCGGCTCCGAGGGGAATTGATCACAATTAAGGTGCCACTCCTCCCTTCTGCTCTTTCTCGTCCGCCTCTCTCCCTCCCTCCTGCTCTTTATCCTTCCTGTCTCCTCTATCTCTTCCTGCTGCTCCCGAACCCCCTCCCCCATCCTCCACCTCCTCCTCCTCCTTCCTCCTTCCCTCAGGCTGGGGTTGTGGTGATGATTGTGACGACGGCCATGATCATGATGAGGATGATGATGAGGATGAGGATGAGGATTATGAGGAGGATGAGGATGAGGATGAGCAGGATGGATGATGAGGATGGGTGATGAGGATGAAGATTAGGGTGATGCTGATGATGATGGTGATGACGATGTTGGCCGTGATCACGATGGTAATGGCGAGGATGGGGATGATGATTCTGATGATGAAGATGTTGATGCTAATGACGAGGATGATAATGATGTAATGATGATGGTGGTGATGATGATTATAATGGTGACGATGATGATGCTGCTGATGATGATGATCATGACTCGGATGGCGGTGGGGATTACGATGCTGACGATGACGGCCACGACGATGATGATGATGATCATGATGGTAACGATGATGTTGATGATGATGATGATGATGATGATGATGATGATGATGATAATGACACTATGCTGATGATCATGATGATGATGGTGCT
>CAUYUJ010012344.1:0-5000 GCA_963575745.1 Prorocentrum cordatum | reverse complement strand
CCTCCTCCTCCTCCTCCTCCTCCTCCTCCTCCTCCTCCTCCTCCTCCTCCTACTCGTCGATCCTCGAACCTCGATCCTGGAACCTGGATCCCCCTCCTCTTACTCCTCGAACCTCGATCCTCCTCCTCCTCCTACTTCTCCTCGATCCTCGAACCTCGATTCTCGAGGCTCACCCCTCGTCGTCGTCCTCCTCTTCCTACTCGCTGGCAGGCTCGAGCAAGGCTCGTCCTGGCCTGCGCCTGCTGCGGAAGGCATTCCTCGACCCAGATCCTGCGACTCTCCACCCCGGCCCAAACTCGCTGTGGCGCGGCGTAGTGTGGAGGCCGTTGGAGCCTAGTGGTGTCTTGTCTTGTCCTGCCCGTTGCTCCTCCTCCCTCCTTCTCCTCCCGCCTCCTCCTTCTTCGATCGATGTGGCCCATTGTCGGACAATTATTGGGTTATGGTATCCCAAATTTCGCAACTTGCCTCGCAGTACTCCGACGAGGATTGCCTCATCCCTGCAGGGTTGTTATGGTTCGTTTAGCTACGCTGTAAGTCTACAGCGAGCTTGGTAGTCACCCTCCTTCGTTACTCCTCCACCTCCTCCTCCTCTTCATCCCTTTCTTCCTCCTCCTTCTTCTCCTCCTCTGCTTCCTTTTCCTTCTCCTCCCTTTCGATCCTCCCTCTCCTTCTCCTCTCCCTTCTCCCTCCTACTTCCTTCTCCACCTCGTCCGAGGTTGAGGGTGAGGAGGAGGAGGAGAAGGAGGAGGACGAGGAGGAGGGGGAGGGGGAGGAAGAAGAGGAATTATGAGCAGGACTGAGTGGAAGGGGGGGAGGAGGGGGAGGAATCGGAATCGGAATCGGAACAGACCCCCAGCGTAACGACAAGTGAACGCCACGTCCTGTCGCCTCTACCATCGATGCACACGACTTAGCTGGTGAAGTTGAGCTGCAATGCGCAGAAATATAGCCCAGGAACACGTACACGACTGACAAGACAAATAAGCCCAATCAAAAATGTTTGATATTTTGAACGAGTACCTCCGCACATGAACGCTGCCATCCACGCAGAACGTTGATTCACATCGCCTTGACAACAACACATTGGTTCTGTGATTTATCCCACTGGCTACAGTGGTACTATACGACCACACCAAGCAACGAGCAACTCGGGCTTGCACGGTTGAGCGCCGTGGCTCTGAATTTGCTGGCGTTGAAAGATCTGCGCTATCGGACAGCTTCGATCGCTCAAGGTCGAAAGGTCCACGCGGGTTCAGAAGCCAACGCGCATGTCGTCACGATGCGAGCGCTTGCCGCGGGGGCGGGTCTGGGTGGAGGGCGCGGGCAGGGAGTTTCCAGGGCTTCGGCAGGCAAAGGCAACGGATCCATGCAGGGCGCACGTGCGGGTGGTGTGGAGGGGTGGAGGACGGAAGAGGCAGGGAGTCGTGAGGGGTGGACGGGGCGACATTGTTGATGCACCGCCCAGCCGGTCCTCAGCGAGTCCATGTCTCTTGCAGCCGCCACCTCCTCGCGTCGTGGACACCATCGCGACGGACGGCTCTTCTCGGTACCCTCTCGGCCGCGGTGTGCTCTCGCTGGGCCCGGTAGGAAGAGCGCCTCGGGAGGAAAGCTGGCGCCGGGATGGGGGCCCAGATCTCCGCGGGGTCCACGCTGCGACACAGCGTCACGACGTCGGAGGTCCGGGAGCACCCCCCCCCCGCCGGTGCTGTCCGATGATGTCGGAGACGCCCGAGACATCCGGCGTCCTGATTTTTTTCGAGACGGGGTCCCCGGAAGTCCCAGTTTTCTCGTTCTGACGGCTCCGGGGCCCAGCGTGGGCCCCTGGGGGCCGAAAACGGCCAACAATTTCATTTTTATGTATAGCAAGAATTATTTCAAACAAGCATTATTTAAAACATAGTTTTACTGTATTAAAAGATAAGAAAAAACATACGACACATTTTAATCTATATATATATAACATATGCACATATTTTTGTATAATCGTTTTGTGTGTGCTTTAACGAAGCGCCAGAGATACTGCTCCACGTGGCCGCAGCTCGCGACGGCACGGGCGCGAGGACAGGTGCCGCCCTGCCGGCGAACGCGCGGCGGCGCTCTCCTCGCCCGCGGCTGGCTGCCGAGAGGCTGCCGGGGGGCCCCCTCCCTCTGCCGCCTCGCCCCCCCCCCCCCCTGGCGAGCGGAGGAGGCGCCCTGCATGCCGAGAGGCTGCCGAGAGGCCCCCTCCCTGCATGCCGAGAGGCTGGCGAGCGGAGGAGGCGCCCTGCATGGCATGCCGAGAGGCTCCCTGCATGCGTGCTGGGAGGCTGCCGAGAGGCCCCCTCCCTCTGTGGCGCCCACTCCCCCCGCAGTGGGTGGACTAAAAGTGTCCCCACGTGTCTCGCCAAGGCCTTGAGTTATCAAAGCACGTCGGACCCACGTGCAAACTACCCCTTCCCCCAAATTCAAAGTTGACGGGTTTGGGCGGTAGGCCAAAGGCCAGGGACAACATGTGGGCTGGAGAGGCCCCCTCCTTCTGTGCCCCCCCACCCCCCCGCGAGCGGAAGAGGCGCCCTGGACCCAGACCCCCTCGCGATGTGAAACAGTCACGGCAGGAGGCTTTCTGGCTATTTTCGGCCTCCCTGGGCCCTTCCCGTGCCTCGGGAACGTCAAAAAACGGCTCAGGATGAAGCACCGGTCCCGGGGAAGGGGTCCAGATCTTTAGGGGTCGACGTTGCGAAAAATCACGACGCCGGGGGTCTCTGGAGGCCTCCAGCGTCTGCCGGCGGGGCTTTCGCCTCTGGCGGAGGCGGCGGCCTGCCTATCCTGCCCCTCAGACCTGGGCGTTGCGACGTGTCACGCGGGGCGACTTCGCTCCAGTTTCGGGCCCCGTGGCCATCACAGATCGGTCCAGCTCGCAACACGCCGCAGGAAGAGCGGGTGCAGCGCTATGGCCGCGGTATTTCGCGGTGCTGCACCTTCTGTTTGAAGCGTCACTGCTCTCGAGGGATCACCGCGCTGTGGCACCCCAGCAGAGGAGGCCTTCTGGAGGCATGCAGGCGTGCTCCGGTGGGAACCTCTCAGACATGCGATGTCAGATTTTTCAGGTGCGGGGTCCTTGGAAGGCCCGACCCTTCCCCCTGGGCCCATTTTTGATCCCAGCTTCTTGACGGTCCCGGGGCCCAGTGAGGGAGGGCCCGACCCTTCCCCCTGGGCCCATTTTTGATCCCAGCTTCTTGACGGTCCCGGGGCCCAGTGAGGGAGGGCCCCCCGAGGCCGAAAGTCGAGGAAGGCTTCCGCCCTGCACTCTTCCAGGACGCTGCATGGTTCGGGGTTCGCCTCCGGCGGTGTCTCACCACCCACCAAACCACCCCAACCCACCCCGAAGGCTCCAATTTATCCTCGATTTCCAGTTGGGGGGGGTCGTGGAACATCGAGAAAACACATATGGAACCCGTACCCCCCCAACCCGAAATTCGGGTCTTCGGGTTGGGTTGGGGTGGTCTGGTAGGTAGTCAGTGTCCCGCCGCCCGCCCCCGCCCCCTCCGAGGCTGGAGGAGGCGGCCTGCTTCTTCGACTTCCACGCCGGCTGGGGCACGCCGGCCCCGGCGAACGGCACCGCGGGGGGGGGGGGGGCGGTGCCCCGAGGGGGAGAAGGGGCGGGAGGCGAGGGGGACGGGAGGGGGTCCACGGAGCGGTGCGCGCGGGCCCTTCCTCTGCGCGCCCCGTGCTGCCCTCCCCCCCCCCCCTCTCGTCCCTCTCCCTGTGGAAGCCGATTCGCGGAGAGGAAGCATGCTGCCAGACAGTTTCCAGATGTCTAAAGCACGTTTCAAACATGCTTTTTAGATATGTAAAGGCATGTTGAGACACTTTTGGAACATGTTCTACACACATTTTAAACACATTCTTGATTCAATGACAGGATTGTTCGAGTGTCCATTGCCATGGCATCCACAACCGTCTCCCCTCGCTCCCTCCTCTTGCCGCTCGCCCTCCCTGGCCCCTCCTCGTCCTCGGGTTCCCGTGCGGGGGCCCCGTCCGTCCCGCTCCCCCCCCCCCCCCGTCGACCGCTGCACGAGTGTTGCCCTCGTCTCTCCACTGGAGCTGTCTGCAAGATGTCCCGCCCCACTCCGTGCCTCGTTTTTGACACAGGATTGGGCCGGCGTGTTTCTGTTCGCGTGTTTTGTGTCAGCCCAATCGTATGCATTGTCTCGGATCTGGCGCTCCCGCTGCAGCGTGGGTCTCACGTCTGGATCGGCGCTGTGCTCCTGTCGTTCGGAATGGCGCTCCCGCCCCAGCATGGGCCACTGTTCTGGATCCCACAGGTCTCGTAGGTCCCATAGGTCTTGCAGATGGTCGCCATCGCGGGCGACATTCCCGTCGCGGACCGACCGCCGCCGCATACACTCGGGTCCCTGAAGAAGGAACCCTTTTCCGTTGGGGAGGGGCTCCGTGTTCCTTAGTTGTTTCATAGCTTGCCTCAGGTTTTTTTTTTTTTTTTTTTTTTTTTTTTTTTTTTTTTTTTTTTTTTTTTTTTTTTTTTGTTTTATGTTTTCGATGCGAAATCGAAGTTCAACTTATGGAATGTAGGGGCCTCGTTCCTTATTTAGGGTGCCTTAGGTCAACGCCTCGACTGTATTCAGCTGGGACCACAATGGCCAGGGCTGTGCCTAGCTTCGTCTCCACGTCCAGCGCTCCGCGCTCCCGTGGGCAGCGCGGACCCCCGCGACGCTTCCCGCCAGCTCACCCACCGAGGATGCGGGTCCCGAGGTCAAGTCAGGAGGGGAAAAAGCACACAGACACAATTAATCGTCGATCCCCAGGAAAATATTGGAAAATATGGGAAGTCGGGGGGAAGACAGAAACCCAGAAAATATTGGAAATATGGGGAATCTGGTTCTTTGTGTCTATTTATTTGTGTGTCCCAGTTCCCCGTTGCAGCCAGCCCCGTGGAGATGCCTGACCTCGACGCGGACGATGCGCGCAACCCTTCCCCAGGGGAGGAGGAGGAGGAGGAGGAG
>CAUYUJ010012343.1:5000-17241 GCA_963575745.1 Prorocentrum cordatum | reverse complement strand
TCAGCAGCAGAAGCAGCATCATCAGCATCGTCATCATCAGCAACATCATCATCAGCAGCATCATCATCATCATCATCATCATCATCATCATCATCATCAGCATCATCATCATCACCATTATCACCATCATCATCCTCATCACCCTCATCATTATCATCATAATCAGCATGAGCATCATCATCATCATCATCATCATCATCATCATCATCATCATCATCATCATCATCATCATCATCATCCATCATCATCATCTTCAACATCATCAGCATGATCATCATCATCAATCATCGTCGTTCATCATCCTTATTTCTTCCCTCCACCTCCTCCTCCTCCTCCTCCTCCTCCTCCTCCTCCTCCTCCTCTTCCTCCTCCTTCTCTTCCTCCTCCTCCTCCTCCTCCTCCTCCTCCTCCGCCTCCTCCTCCTCCGCGGGGACGGCCTCTTCTTCGCTCTCGACGGCTGCATCTGGCGTCGCCATCGCGGACGGCGGCGATGGTCCACCGTCCCCTCGTCGCTTCCAGGCGCCGCGGGCGCGGGCACCCGTGCAACGCCGCGACGGAAGGCCTCGCAGGTCCTGACCGCTACGTCTGTCGCCTCATGCTCGTCAAAGCTTCTCAACACCAGGCAGTTTACCAAGTCTGGGATGGCCGCTGGCTCGTCCAGCTCCCCGACGGCCATGCCCCAGCGCAGCACCACCGCGAACTGATGCTGAAACTTGGCGGCGACGGCGCAGTACGTCCTCGCGCTGGTGCCCGCGCCCTCTGGCGATCACCTGCCCAGGTAGTCGCGCTCGCTCTTCGCGCTCGCTCTTCGGGATCCCCATCGCCGCCAAGGCCGATGGGATTGCCGCTCGCTTTGAGCGCCCCGCCCAGAGACCCACGAGCTCCTCGAGGAGGGAGGGGGGCGCCGCGACCTCGCCTGTCATGGCTGGCGCCAGCATCCTCCGGAGCACCTCCTGGCCAGCCGCCACTGCGTCGGCACATCTGGCGGGCGCGCGGACCGTTTCCTGGCCAGCGTCGCCGCACCGCGGCCAAAGGTAGTCCCTCTCGAAGGTGCGCGAACTCCTGCCACAGGCGAGAGCCTGTATCTATCCACGACGGGCCCCGCATGCAGCACTCGCGGGATACCACCAACGGTAGTTCCGGCATCTTGCGCCAACGCGGCCGTCTGACCACTGTCCACACATGCGAGGCGCCGATGTGGAGCCAGCAGCGGTCGTCGTAGCGCAGCACCGCCCAAATCTTGACGAGGCGAAGCCACGATACCCCGCGCAAGTACTTCGCGATGCCATCGTCCGCGACCAGCTGTTCAGGGGCCCCGATGGACGCACTGGCGAATCGAGCCGCTCTCATCGCTGGGCCCTTGCCAACACCGACAAGCATCTCCGTGTCCGCGACGATATGTTGAACCTCCGGCCGAGCGAAGAGCCTAGCGTTCGGGTCGAAGCCTGCCGCGTGCTCGGCCCAGGCCAAGGCGCGGAGGGCCTGGCTGGGCACCGTCAGCCCACAAAGCTCGGCAGCCCTGGCGTGCACCTAGCCGATGAAAGTGCAAGACCGTATTCGGCCGCAGGAAGCTGCGCGCCCGCAGGGCCCACCCTCGCAGCGTCTCGCCCGCGCGCGCGCGCACGACCTCACTGCGCTGATTCGCGCGAGGCCCATGATGCCATCCAGCGCCCGCTTCGTCTCCACGCAAGACTGCGCCACCCCCAGCGAAGGCGCCTTCATCTCGCAGAACAGCCGCAACAGGCGGGGGGCCTCCAGCGAGCCCACTCTCGGGCCTCCAGCTTGCCGCGACTCTCCTCGGCGACGGCTCGGCACTTCCGAGCGTAGCTGGTCCCTTCTATCGCGCGGACACCTGGCGGGGGAACGGCCTCACGCCGGTCCTGATCACACCCGGCCAAAAGCTCATCATGACGTCCTCCAACCGTTTCTGCTACGGCTCTTCGCCCACCGTCTGGTCGCCGAAATCTCGCAGCGGGGACCGCGCTTCCTCCACACTGAGGTCCGCGGCCGCTGCCACCTGCACGAGCGTTTCCTCGAACTCATGCCCATGCACCTGCACAGCCAGCCGCGGGCTGAGGAGCCCTTAACCATTCAGTACCCTGCTGACCCGCCGACGCGCGGCGTCGAGGGCGCACGGCCCACGGGCCAGCATCTGCGCGCACGGCCCGCCCTCAACCCGTGAAATTGTTGCAAATTTCAAGTGTCACTCTCAAAACGGTAAGGAAATCTCGAACGAAACACCCGGCCCGCCCTCCCGACACGTCTGTGGGAGCGACAGGGAGAAGCTACGTATAAGGATGTTAGCCAGCACAACCCCTAAACAATGTGCTTTTAGGAATACATATTGTGCAATCGATGTCGAGCAAAATATGGAATGTAATATACGTAGTAACGAATATGGTGTTCGATTTATGTGGTACACTCTACGCTGTGCAGTCTACGTAATGCAATCTATGTTGTGCCACATACGTAAAACAATATATGTGGCGATAACTATGTGGTGCACTCTATATGGTACAATATCGTGTGCACTCCACCAATGCTCAACTTGAAATTGTCCACTCCACTGCTCGCGCAAACACCCCACCCACCACCCCGCAATTTGGTTTGCAAACCCCATGCGGCGGCGATTGCGATGAGTGTTCGGCGCTGGCTGGTGCATCTCTGCGGCCGCGACAGCCCGCGCATGCAAGAGCGCAGCGGCCAGCTACTTTGGCGTGACCGAAGCAGCCGCGGTGGCGCTGACCGCTGGAAACATCCGACCGGGCACTTCACTGCGAGTCGGCGACATGGGCGGGCGCGGTATCATGGCAACGTCGACAACGGTAGACACGATGATGATAGTAGCGATGCTGGTGACGATGTTGGCAACGACGAAGGCGCGGCCAGTGCGGGCGCCGATGCTGATCACGCCGACGACGATGACGGGGTCCTCGCGTCGGTGATGAAGATTCGGGGAAGAGTTCGACATGCGCGCGCGGCCGACGCGCGAGTGACCCGCATGGTTTTCTTTGACAGTGATCGCGCCCCCTCAGCACGCGCGCAAGGGCGTGCGAATGATGTCAGCATGCGGCGCGAGAGGCCCGCTTGGCAGAGTTCCATGAAAATGTTGAAAACCGATGGTTTCCCCAAGAATTCGCAAGAGCGCGAGCGCACATTTTCTGAAAACTGATGTTGCGAAACCATGCGATGTTGTATGTTTGTTGGACACCCGGTGTTGAAATCGCTCCGCAATCTAAGGTTTTTGACGGATTTCGGCATGCGTGCGCGACGACGCGCGCGCGCACTTCGTCCCATCGATTGCAAAGGATTCTCGCGACAGCACGCGCGCAAGGGCGTTCGAACGATTTCGACATGCGCGCGCGAAGCCCGTTTTGTAGCATGGTATGAAAAAGATCGCTTGGTGGTTTAATACAAAACGGTTGTCTCAAGAATTCGCGAGAGCGCGCGCACAAGCTTGTTTTGGAAATCCGTGTTGCGAAACCCTGTGCTTTGATATGTTTTTGGGACACTCGATTTCGAAATACCCACGAAACCCAAGGTGTTCGAAAGATTTCGGCATGCGCGCGACGACGCGCGCGTGCGCCCTTCGTCTAATTTGTTGCAATGGATTCATGAAAACTTATGACTGGTGATAAAGGAGTGCGCGCGCATAATATTTGTTGCAGAGGGTGGCGGGGGGGGACGGATACCAGCTTGGCTGGGATGTTATGAGTTCATATTTGGGATGGACGGTGGGGCAGAAGAATGCGTAAATTGCAATACGAAAAGGGGAGGTGATAATCCCAGGGGGGTAAAGACTATTCTCTGTTTGGCAAGGAGAATATATATATAATTTTACACATATATATATATATATATATACATATATATATATATATACATACATACATACATACATACATACATATATAGTGCGATCTATGTTGTGCAATATACGTGGTGCCAGCTATGTGGCGGCAACGAGGCGGCGACGGGGCGGCGAAGGGGCGGCAACGGCGACAACATAGCCGCCAGACCGCCACCCAGGCCCAGTTCCTTAAACCACAAGCAAGAACCCCCAAGAGCAAGCCCTGCTTAGGGGGAAAAACAAAAAAAAAAAAAAAAAAAAGGAGGGGAAGGAGGAGGAGGACGGGGAGGATGGGAGGAGGAGGGCGGGGGAGGAGGAGGTAGGACGGAGGACGAAGGGAGAAAGCCAGAACGACGGAGGCACTAAAAGACCCGACGCCGTGTGCACGCCGACGCCGACCGCCGACTACGACGCCACGCGGCGGCGGCGGCCCACCGGCGGCGCGGCCGCCGCCGCAGGCGCCGCTGGCGCTGCCACGGGCGCCGCCGGCGCCGCCGCGAGCACCGCCGGCGCTGCCGCGGGTGCCGCTGGCGCCGCCAGCGCGGGCGAGGGCGGCGCGGCGGGAGCGGCGGGCGCGGGCCCGTCGGCGGGCCTGCCCCGTCGGGTCGCCGCTGCCGGGGTCGTCGTGGGATCGTCGTCGTCGTCGAGAGGCCAATCGGGGTCTTCGTCGCCGCCGCCCGCCGTCGCTTGGAGGGAAAGGAGATGACGACGACGACGACGACGACGACGACGACGACGACGACGACGACGACGACGACGACACTGGGGGCGACGGAAAACGCCGACAAGAAATACACTTACACTATTTCGCAAGATTGGGGATAACCTCGTCGAGATTGTCAGGATCGTCGTCTCTGCTTGCGCCAGCCGTTACAGATACACGGGGGGGCGCTGCCCAGGGGGTCGCAGTGCTCCGACCTCTGCGTATGGTGCACTCGCACTCCGCACTCTCAAGCACCACGCCTGCCTCCATCGCCTCTCTCCTGCTGCATATATTCCTGCTCCTCATCCTCCTCCTCCTCATCACCATCACCATCATCACCATCATCATCATCATCATCATCATCATCATCATCATCATCATCATCATCATCATCATCATCATCATCAGTCAACATCATCGTCAACCAAATCATCACCACCATCATCATCATCATCAGCAGCATCATCATCATCAGCCCCATCATCCTCATCATCATCGTTATCAGCATCATCATCACCACCACCATCATCATCATAATCAGAATCATCATCATCATCATCATCATCATCATCATCATCATCATCATCATCATCATCGCCATCATCATCATCAACATCATCATCACCATCGTCGCCATCCTCACCAATATCATCATCAGCATCAGCATCATCATCACCACCACCATCATCAGCAGCAGCATCATCATCATATTCATCATCATCATCAGCATCATCATCATTATCATCATCGTCATCGTCGTCAGCATCACCATCATCATTACCATCATCACCAACACCACCATCATCGTCATTATCATCATCATCATCATCATCATCATCATCATCATCATCACCATCATCAGCAGCAGCAATATTCTCACCACCACCATCATCATCCTCACCCTCATCATCATTGTCATCTCCCCTCCCCTCATCATCCATCTCATCCATCCTCCCACTCCTTCCTCCTCATCGTTCCTCCTGTGCGCCTCCTCTGAAATCCCCCCCAGTTCACCTCCGCCAACCCCTCCTTCCTACGCAATATTACGCCTCCCAAGCGGCTGCCTCACTGCCGAGCGCGGTTGCACCGTCGCTGGGCCTGGAAATCGGGCTCATGTGATTCATGCGGTGCCGGTGCAGTCGGCGCGCCCACTGAGCTGTGATTCATGCGGTCTTCGCTCCTACAGAACGAGGGGGAATGGGAAGAGGAAGGAGAAGAGGAAGAGACAAGAGGAGGAGGAGGAGGAGGAGGAGGAGGAGGAGGGAGGAAGAGGAAGAAGAGGAAGGGAAGAGGAAGAGGAGGAGGAAGAGAAGAAGAGGAAGAGACAAGGGGAAGAGGAGGAGGAGGGAGGAGGAGGGAGGAAGGGAAGAGGAAGAGGAAGAGGAAGAAGAGGAAGAGGATGCGGACGAGGACGAGGAGGAAGTGGAAGAGGAACAGGGAGAGAAAAGGGAGTGAGGACGTGGGTGAGGCGGGGAAGGAGGCTTCGGGCCACAGTGCTCCGACCTCTGCGTATGGAACACTGCATGCCACACTCCGCACTCAACCGCCACGCCTACCTCCATCGCCTCTCTCCTGCTGCTCATCTTCCTCCTCCTTATCCTCCTCCTCATCAGATTCGCCACCACCATCATCAGTCATCAGTCATCAGTCATCAGTCATCAGTCATCAGTCATCAGTCATCATCATCATCATCATCATCATCATCATCATCATCATCATCATCATCATCATCATCATCATCATCATCACCGCCATCATCATCATCATCATCCTCATCATCGTTATCATCATCACCACCGTCACCATCATCATCATCATCAGCATCATCGTCAATAACAACAACATCATTGTCGTCATCACCGTCATCGTCGTCATCATCATTACCATCACCACCAACACCACCACCATCATCATCATCATCATCATCATCATCATCATCATCATCATCATCATCATCATCATCATTATCATCATCATCATCAGCAGCAGCAGCAATATTCTCACACCACCACCATCATCATCCTCACCCTCATCATCATTGTCATCTCCGTCCCCCTTATCATCCACCTCATCCGTCCTTCCCCTCCTTCCTCCTCATCGTTCCTCCCGTGCACCTCCTCTGAAATCCCGCCCCTTCCACCTCTGCCAACCCATCCTTCCTACGCAATATCACGCCTCCCAAGCGGCTGCCTCACTGCCGAGCGCGGTTCCACCGGCGCTGGGCCTGGACATCGGGATCCTGTGATTCAGTCGGCGCCCCTTGAGCTGCGATTCAGAAGAGGAAGAAAAGGGGAAAAGGAGGAAGAGGAGGAAGAGGACGCGAACGAGGACGAGAAGGAAGTGGAAGAGGAACAGGAAGAGAAAAAGGAGTGAGGACGTGGGTGAGGCGGGGAAGGAGGCACACTGCAAGCAGCACTCCACACTCGCAACCACCACGCCTACCCCAATCGCCTCTCTCCTGCTGTTCACCTCCCCCACCTCCTCTTCCTCCTCCTCCGCCTCCTCCTCATCATCATCATCATGACCAGTCATCACCATCGTCAGAATCGTCATCCTCATCGTCATCATCATCATCATCATCATCATCATCATCATCATCATCATCATCATCATCATCATCATCATCAGAATCACCAAGACCATCACCATCATCATCATCATCATCACCATCATCATCATCATCATCACCATCATCATCATCACCACCACCACCATCATCATCATCATCATCATCATCATCATCATCATCATCATCATCATCATCATCATCGTCATCATCATCATCATCATCGTCGTCATCATCATCATCGTCATCGTCATCGTCATCGTCATCATCACATCATCATTAGCATCATCAGCATCATCAGCATCATCATCAGCATCAGCATCACCATCAGCATCAGCATCATCATCAGCAGCATAATCATCCTCATCCTCATCATCAGCATCAGCATCAGCATCATCAGCATCATCATCAGCATCATAATCATCAGCATCATCATCATCGTCATCAGCAGCATCATCATCATTTCCATCATCACCACCATCATCAGCAGCAGCATCAGTACCCTCACCACCACCATCATCGCCCTTATCCTCATCATTATTGTCATGTACCCCCCCCTCATCATCCATCTCATCCATCCTCCCACTCCTTCCTCCTCATCGTTCCTCCCGTGCACCTCCTCTGAAATCCCCCCCCGCTCCCACCTCCGCCAACCCATCCCTCCTACGCAGTTCTCCGCATCCTAAGCGGCTGCCTCACTGCTGGGCGCGGCTCCACCGGCGCTGGGCCTGGACATCGGGAGTGGCATCATCAGCACACCAGCGGCCACGGTCAGGCCAGAGCATATGAAAAATCCGACCCTGGGGGGACGCCGACTACACCCTTGACAGCTAGCATGTCGAGGCCGATTCTGGGCCGAGGATCGTTGGATACGCCCTCCTGGCGCGGCCAGGAAGTCACATACAGCGACCCCGGGCCCGCGATCCGCCTGGGCGAGGATCGGTGCAGGCGTGCGGTCGGCGCCCCCCGAGATCCTGTGACTCGTGCGGTCGTATAAGTACCCGAACAATATTGGAGCAGACGTGCGGCCAAGTGCCTGGAAGCTCTGCAAGGCGCCGAGGGCGCGGCCATAGATTGACTTGTCGCACATCTTTGTCAAGGCTGACTGTATTGTAGGAAAGGTAAACATGGTGCCGCCCCCGACGAGCATGAAAGCGACCGCAAACCACCACTGCGAGGGAGCAAACGCCTGCAGGGCGAAAGCGCTGGCTCGCAGGGCAGCGCCGTAAATAACTAATAATCGCTCGCCGAAGCGACTCAGCAGGGGCTTGTACAAGACCCCCGCACACAAGAACATCAGGACTCCAGCCAAAACCATACAGACGCCGAAGAAGCGTGCAGACGCTTTGTCGTCGCCATCGAAATACGTGTCCATCAAATAGAAGCCCGCTATGCTCTCGACGGAGGCGAAACCAAACCTCATGAGGAACCCCGCCGCGAATAGCAAGCCTGCTTTGCAGGGTATCTTGCTTGCAACGAGCGCGGGCTCATCAACAGAGGCCTCGCCGCTTCCTCCGACTCTGCCAGAGGAAGAAAAGACGGAACAAACACAAACTTTGATAGACCCACCCGAATTTCTTGGATCTGCGCTGGACCCCCCTCCCTGGCTCGGCGCCGCCAAGGGGCCCAGCGAAGATCCAAGAAATGCGCGCGGATCACCAAAAAAAACTACGGCCGGGAACGTTCGCTCAGCGGGTCGTGGCCGCGTCCCCAGCGACACGCCATAGTATGCCCTGCGAGCAGACGGCGCGTCGCTCCGTCCCGCGTGGCGTCGACGCTTGGGGACTGGGAAACGGACATCGGAGGCGACGGTAGGGGCGAATAGCCCAGGGGGCAGCAATGCATGAATCCAGAGGCGCCGATGGTCCGTGTCTTCAGCGAGGCTCCTGGAGGGACACGTGCGCTGCCCGCCCCTGGGCTATTCGTCCCTATCGCCGCCTCCGAGGATGGCGTGTCGCGCCGGAGCGTGGTGGGCCAGAACGGGGAGAGCTACATGCTGAACCCAAATTTGTAATCGTATGCTTGTGCCGCCTTTCCCTCTTCGACTCTACCCTCTTGCGCGCACCGGGCCTCGGGGGACACCCCGTTGAGCGGCATCGAGACGTCGGCCTGCCGCCACCTCGACTCGTGGACGAGCGCCACGGCGGCCAGCAAGTTCAGGCCAGACAGCGCGGAGGAGACGTAGCACGCGAAGGAGAAGCCCATGCGAGCGACGAGAAAAAACTGGCCTTCCGAAAGATGACACATCGACGACCTTACGCGGCGGCTTCCGCGGGCCGCCAGCGCGGCAAGCTCCTCCTCCTCCTCCTCCTCCTCCTCCTCCTCCTCCTCCTCCTCCTCCTCCTCCTCCTCCTCCTCCTCCTCCTCCTCCTCCTCCTCCTCCTCCTCCTCCTCCTCCTCCTCCTCCTCCTCCTCCTCGTCCTCCTCCCTGGACACGAATGCACTCGCGCGCGGTCTCGCGCGTGCAGCTCACGCGCCAACGCTGGCGCAGACGACCCCGCTTTTCCGCGTCGCCCAATGTGCGCCAGGAGCCCGCCCACGGCGGGGCCCGCCACGATGCCGACGGCGGAGGAACAAAACGACGGCACGAGCACGAGCTTCCGGAGCTCCGCGCGGATTGCTCGGATCGGCGCGGAGACCTCCTCGCCGGCGAGCGGGGCGCGCCAGGGGCGGAGGCGCCGCCAGGGGGCTCCGCCGCCGATCCAGGAAGCCCGCGCGGACCTCCGGAAGCGAATGCTTATGCTGCCTTTTCTTCTCCGCGATAGAGTTGGCCGCCGACATGTACGACATGTACACGTTCCTCTCCTCGCCCTCCACGGTGACGTCCGCCACGTACGCGCTGGCCACGCCCTGCGAGCTCCCCGAAACCCCGCTCAGGCACCGTGCCGCCACCAGCACGCGCAGCGTCCCCGCGGCCCCGGTCGCGTAGGACGTGGCCGTGGTGCCCAGGAGCGCCAGGAGGATGATGGGCCGCCGCCCGAAGCGGTCAGAAGCCCAGCCCAGCACGGGGGTCGTCAGCATCTGGCAGAACGAATAGGCGGAGGCCATGCCGCCGACCACTGTCCCGGAGGCGCCGAAGTCCTTCACGAGCGAGGGCAGCAGCGGGAAGATGACCCCCAGGTTGAACGTGTCCATCAGCATGACGAGGTAGACGGTACACAGCGCCTTCCGAGAGACGTTCGGCATAGAGGCCGCCCGGGCGCCGTTAGGCGCACCTACCGAGGAGGCATGCCGCTCACGAGTGCACCGCAGCCTGATGGAGCCTGAGAGCAAACAGCTGTGGACGGGGGGGGGAGCGGCAGCACGGGCAGGAGGCGGAGAAGTGGTAGACGGGAGGCGAGACGCAAACAGACGCGCATGTCCGCCAGCTGGCGGGCCTCTTAGGAGCGACGCGGGCGGGCCAGGGCCCAGCCAGATGTGCAGGTGTGCAGGGACATCCTTCTCCCAGTTGTTCCGCAGTGTCTGGCCCCCTGCAATGCCCAACCACGACTTGGCACTGTCCCCTAGAGAGACGTGAGGAAGGCGGCGAAGGTGAACTGCAGGAGCATGAAGAGGAGGCGGCCCGAAGAGAGCCCCCGGAGGTGACTTTTCGGCACCGGGGGCTGCGAGCGAGAGGATCCCCGCATTCTGCCCGATCGCAGGGATCGCGCACCATACGCATTGCGGAGGGTGCCTGGAGTCCTGGCGGCCATATACAGAAAGTGATGTTCTTAGAAAAACAATAAACAAAAGGGAAAACAACAAAAAACACGACCCTGATTTAGAGCCTCCTGTGTCCCATAGCGATTTCATGCAGTCCTGAACAATGAAATGCTGGCCACTGATTGGCATTGCTTGGCATTGCCTGGAAACGTTACGTGCGTTGCATGTCACTGTTTGGCGTTATTTGGCGTTGCTTGTCGTTGTTTGGCATTTGTTGGCAATGCGCGGCGTTGCTTAGAGCCGTTGTTTGGTGTTGCTTGGCATTTTTTTGCATTGTTTGGCGTTGCTTGGCGTCGCTTGGCATTGCTTGGCATTGATTCGGGTTCCTTGGCGTTGATTGGCACTGCTTGGCATTACTTTGTGCTGCTGTGCATTGCCAAGCATCGCCGAGGATCCCCGAGAAACCCTGGGGAACGCTGGGGGCCGCCTCCTTAGTGAAAACGCCGAGGAACCCCGAAGGACCCCGGACAACGCTGGAACGAAGGGCCACCGGCTCCTTTCACACACGAGGTGGGCCCCCCGAGGCAAAGCCTGATCGGGGGAAAATGGGCCTGCCACCCTGGGCGGCACCAGGAAACCCAGGCACACACCGGCCAAGCTTTGGGCACGTTGCCAAGAAAATGTTGGCCGCACGCACAATGGGGGAAGGGGGGGGGGGGGCAAGGCCTCTTAGAAGGAGGCTGCTTCTCAGAAGGCGCCGGCACTACATCTATAGAGAAGCCTTGCGCCTTTTAAAAAGCAGCCTCCTTCTGAGAAGCCTTCCCCCATCCCCCATACCCCCCTTCTGCGCGCCGCCAACATGTGGCGGGCTCTGGACGCCCTGAACCCAAAAGTAAGAAGGCCCCAACGACACACAAAAAATGTACACAAATTCCAGAATTCCCCATATTCTCCTATCTCCTGAATGTTAGGTTCTCCCTAACTTCCCATGTTCTCCATACTTTCGTGGAAACCGACTTCTGCGCGCGGCCAAAAGAACCTCAGGCAGACAGCGGCCCACCGAAGGGCTCGCTGCCAAGACACTGGCGGGCCCAGCGAAGGCAGCCGAAGGGCGCACGCGCGCGCAGCGCTCAGGCTGGCCCGCCGGCCAGCGCCGGCGCGGCCACAGGGGCGGACCGCCAACCGCCTCGAACGACCCGTGGCAGGTCTACACTCCTGTTTCGAGGTTGAAAATATGAAGCTAAAAAAAAAAACTCCACTCGAAGCGCTTTCTCAAGCAGTTAAGCCACGTACAGACGCACGAACACACCACGGCAATAAAAAAGCCCCCAGCAAAACACCTACGGTCTGGTCCAGATTCTTGGTTTTCTTAAAGGAGGTACGAATCCCATGGCATTTGATGTTTTTGCTAAGATCTCTGATGGGCGAAGGTGCATGCGGCGATGGCGCGCTGGCGACGCCGGCGAAGGTTTCCAGGGTT
>CAUYUJ010012342.1:0-17243 GCA_963575745.1 Prorocentrum cordatum | reverse complement strand
GGAGGAGGAGGAGGAGGAGGAGGAGGAGGAGGAGGAGGAGGAATGGGAGGAGGAGGATGATGATGAGGAGGAGGAGGAGAAATGGGAGCAGGAGGAGGAGGAGGAGGAGGAGGAAGAGGAGGAGGAGGAATGGGAGGCGGAGGAGGAGGCGGTCGCGGAGGCGGAGGCGGAGGAGGAGGAGGAGGAGAAGGAGGAGGAGGCGGAGGGGGGTGGTGACCTCCTCATCCTCCCTTCTCCCCCGCCCCACACAGTTATGGTAGCGGTGGTGGACAATCTGCCCAGGAAGGGGCACGGGCCGGGGGCTCGGATCTATCCGTCTCCAGTGCCGTGGACACTGGGAGAGGGAGGCTCTCCAAGGCTGATGTATTTTTTGTCCACGTCCAAGGCCGGGGGCGCCGAGCTTCCTGTTCCTCGGCAGACGGTGGAGATGGACTCTTTGGGTTTCTTTCTAAACGTGGGGGGGGTACCCCCCCCGACGGGGGTCAACCTCGCCTCGTCGTCGCGCCGCGACGGGGGTCGGAGCGCATTCGGCGCGCGGTGGCTGCCCGCGACGGGGATCGATGTGGGGCTGTCGGCGGGGGTGACGCCCCCCCGACGCTTAGTATGAAACCCTAAGTACCCATCGGTCGTTGAAAGGAGGAATTTGTGGAGTCCCAGGTTCCAATCTACTTCAAGCGCCTTCTTACTTCAATGATCGAGTGGCTTCGACTCTTCCGTCCTCCTTGGGGGGGCGGGCCGGGCGGACACCCTATCTTCTTTCAACGCTTTCCTACTCCATGTTCTCCCTACGTCTTCCGACCGATGGGTAGAGCTGGACCCCCCTGAGGGTCCGGATATCCCCAGGCGGTGCACGTACATGTAGAAGGACCCGCTTCGCAGAAGGGGGGAACAACCGGCGGAGGAGGAGAAGGAGGAGGAGAAGGAGGAGGAGACGGAGGAGGAGCATGGTGGAGGAGAAGAAGAGGGAGCCTGTTCTGAGACGATCACCCCCAAGTCGGCTGATGCGTCCCTCCCCGTTTCATGCACGAGCTCCTCAAGCTGCGGCGCCTCTCGGAGTGTGCCCTACAGGGTGCGTCTGAGTGCACGTGCTGCGCTCCGGAGTGCGCAGGCAATGCCATAATTTGTCGTTGGTACAGTCGTTTGTGTTGTGTCGCCGGCGTGCAACGAATGATGCGGAAGCAGGTGCGTAAACATGAGCTTTGGAGGTCCGCGCGAAGTTCTTGGATCGGCGCTGAGACCCCCCCCTGGTGGCGCCTCTGGCGACGCCCCCTGGCGCGCTCTGGAGTGGTTCAGCGTCGGACCTCCAGTCTATGCTTATGCCGCTGTTTCTTTGATGTGGGGATGCACGCAAGACTCGCGTTCGCCGGAACTCGGCTTTGCCGACGCTCTGTGACGTCCCCGCCCTGATTTTCGACGGCCCAGTTTTCGTCTGGAAGTTTCCAGCGGGCGTTCGCGTCAAAGTTCAGGCTGGGTCCTGTCTAGGGGCCCACATGCGAACCCTACCCCTACCCCCCACGACTTCGGAGGGGGAGGGTGGGGTTCACTTCGTTCGGGAGCTCCCGAGCGAAGTGAACCCCGCCCTCCCCCTCCGAAATCGTGGGGGGTAGGGGTAGGGTTCGCATGTGGCCCCCTACTGTCCTCTTCCTCGTGGCCCCGTCGGCTCAGCCCGAGGTTCCCGAGCCCGAGTCCCACGTCTCCCCGACCGATGCGGGTTCAAAAGGCGAGCGTTCCGCGCCTGCCCCGTCTGCACGCGTAGCTTTTTTTCGAGTGTCCTAGCTTAGCTCGGGCCGGACGACGGGGGGGGATTGGGAAAGGGGGGGTTACGACATTTGCTGCATGCAGCTGGTTTCGGCCTCACCGAGGGGCCCATTCCTCGATACATCGCTCCATCCGGCGCCGGGAGGCGCCGGGAACATCAGCTACGCGAGCTGATTCTCAAGCCCCCGCTTTGCTATCCCCCCCTTTCGCCCGACCCCGTTTATCGCGCTGGGGGGACCAGTCTGGCACTCAGGCCACCGTCTTGGTGATCCCCCCGCGCGAGACGAATTTGTCTCGCCCCTGCTCGGCAGCCGGGGCTCGAGGCGAAGGCGGAGGAGGATGGCTTTGCATGTCGGGCGCAGCGAAGGGCCCACAGCTGGAACTGTGTGGATGTTTCGGGGGGGCCCCTCGGGGAGCCCACCGACCTCGACATGAGCATTCTGCTTGTGGTTGTGGTTGATCTGGCCCTCCTAGTTCACTCACGCCCACCACAACCAGTGCTAAGCCAATTTCGTTGGTACGACTCTCATCATGCACACGACCTCTCCCACGGTGCTTCCTCGATGTGGTTGTGGTCGCTTGCTGTCCCCGCGCTCAGGTGACCCGAGTATTCTAGGGGCTTCGTGAGGGCTCCAGGAGGGCTCGCGGAGGAGATGTATGAGGGGCATGGGGGCGATACGCAGATTTCCCCCCACCAGTTCGCTGTTTTCTTCGCCTCCAGATCCCTATTGCAACAGCTCGAGCTCGACGAGAACCTCAAAATGGCGGTACGACTGCCCCGATCGGCCTTCTCGGCTACGTTCAGGCTCGGACGGCGAATCCACAAAATGATAATTAGCGGATACAAGCCGTCATTGGTGTGATAAGGAGGCTCTTCCCTCACCATGTTGCTGTGTTCTTCGCCCCCTGAAGTGATGAGCCCCATTGCAGCAGCCACAGCTCGAAGAGAGCTTTAAACCAGCGATGCGATCGCACCGATGCGATACGATCTCAGGCTCGGGAGGCGAGTCGACATAATGGTAACGGATACGAGCCATCATTGACGGGTATCATGGAGCAGGAGAAGGGTAGGAAGGATTCGAGCAAGAGACTTCAAGGGGGTTCTA
Organism: Prorocentrum cordatum; assembly: GCA_963575745.1. Taxonomy (NCBI): domain Eukaryota; class Dinophyceae; order Prorocentrales; family Prorocentraceae; genus Prorocentrum; species Prorocentrum cordatum. Next base: position 14,379 of record CAUYUJ010012342.1, on the reverse strand, counting down.
GTGAGTTTCATTGCGTGTTTTCTGGAAGCGTTCCACCCGCTCCTAGGAGGAGAACAGAAGGGATACCCCGCTACCCGAAGGAGAGTCAGTTGCGATGTTGAAAGAGACAGCTCCCTGAACCACCTTTGCCCAGAGGGCTTGTGGGTTTGGCTTCACGGTGAGGACGAGGAGGAGGGGTCGAGGACATCGATCCCCAGGAAGGCCTTTTGTGGGACGACGGCCCCCATAGAGGAGCCCAGAGCTGCATCACCGAGGACAACGGGAAGCCAAACGGTCTCGCGCTGTCCTGGGGTCGACCTCAGCTTTCTATTCTTGGGCATTCGCTTGGGCATTGCTCACGCGACCCCGCGCTCAAACATCCACGATGCGGGGTCTGCGCACTACCAGGAGCGCTGAGGAGTGCGGCTGCCACCGGGCCTGCTTACCGCAAGCCCGCCTACACCTCCGTGGGTTCGCGGATCTGGATGGTCTTCGGGGGCTCCGGAGAATTCCCAGGGCGTTCTAGCCAGAGCAGGAGGAGGAGGAGTTGGAGGAGGAGGAGGTGGAGAAGGAGGAGGAGGAGGACTTGGTCAAGAGGGAGGAGGGGGACGAGGAGGTGGAGTAGGGTAGGGAGGAGAGGGAGGGGGGGATATCTCAACAGTTCGGACGCTCGTGTCTGGGCTGAACGGGTACAAGCGCCGTCAGGGCCAACCTCTGCTGACGGGAGGTGCCCCATATGTGAATGCCAGGGGTACACACATATATACATATATGTATATAAATATATTCACACATATTTATGTATACGATATCTATATATATATATATATATATGTTTTGGGGGGTCATTCTCCTCTTCCTTCTCCTCCTCCTAATCCTCCTCCCCCTATTCCTCTTCCTCATATTCCGCTTCGTCCTCCTCCTTCTCCTCCTCTCCTCCCCCTCCTCCTCCTCCTCTTCCTCCTCCTCCTCCTCCTCCTCCTCCTCCTCCTCCTCCTCCTCCTCCTCCCCCCTGGCGCGGTCGAAACGACTCCGAGTGGAAAAGCTGGCGACCACCCCGTTTGCACCCACCCGAAACGGAGGAGAGACTCCGGCTCGTAGAGTTCTTTGGTAGACGCGTTTCGGAGCACGTTAGGGAGGGAGTGGGGGAGAGAGAAGTGTAGAATAAGGTGGTTGAGGAGTGGCGGCACGAGGAGGAGGAGGAAGAAGGCGAAGGAGGAGGAAATGGTAGGAGGAGGCGGCGGAGGCGGGGGAGGGGGAGACGAGTCTTCTGGCAGGATTCCGTGGTGTCGCCTTGGCGCTACTCGCCAGCAGCGCATCCTCTGCTTCCGTGCTTTGCTCACTGTGCAGAGAACGCTCTGTACGGCCACGGTCAACGCGGGCCTCGCGTGCATCGCTGACTCCCCAACCGGGACGAAGACCGCACGCATCGGTCATACAGTCGTGCCAAGGAAATCGGCAGTCCTGCTTTCCCTCCTCCCTCTCCGCCCCTGCGGCCGCCCCCGAGGAACGCTTCACGCCTGCGCCCTCGTTCTCCCTGTGTTTGGGCTGTCTCGTCTGGTCTCGCTCTCTCTCCTTCTCTCGCTCGCTACCTTTCTGTCCGTCGATGTCGTGCCCTTCCCTTGTCCGAGCTCCCCCTCTGGCAGTGGCGCTCCTCCTCCTCCGCCTCCTCCTCCTCCTTGTAGTCCCTTCTCTCCTCCCCTCCCCCTCTCCCCCCAGTGCCCCCCAGAGGGGAACACAGAGCCTACCTAGAGGCGGCAGCGGGGACACCGCTCATGTCATGTGGCCGAGCTCGTCGGCGATTTTCCTTCTGGCAGGCCCTGTGCCCAGCCAGTCCTCCGGTATGCTCGAAATTGGTACAGGGTCCAGCCTGAATAAGAAACACTAATGTTTCAAAAGGGGCTCAGTCATTCCTTTGGTTTGCATGTGTTTCGCTGCCTTTTGGCAGCGAACCCCCTGCTGTTCCTTCGGACATCCTAGACTTACTTGGAACAAAAAGGGGCCTCGTTCCTTATCGTTCCTTAGGTCAGGCCGAATACTGTACGGAAAGAGTGGGGAAGAGGACTCACCGCAGTCCCTGTCCATTCTGAACAGTCTTCGCTGTCGGTGCCGCCGCGGGTGTCGCCATTTTTAGTCAGGAGGCCGCCTGCCCAACAGCGGCGTCTGTCGGTTAGGGGCGGCATTTGCTGTTGGGCATCGTACCCATTTTGTCCATATCCACTCCTGGCTTCCAAATTCCAGGGGTGTGTGTGCGTGTGTGTGTGCGGCAATTTGCAGTGCGTGTGCGTAGCGAGAGAGCAAGTGCGGCACCATAACGCGCTCCTTCTCTCCGCCATCCCCGTTCTCCCTTGGTTCGGCGGTGAGCGAGGGGGGAAGTGATAAGGAGAGTGCCTTCTCTGAAGGCGGCGGGACTTTCAGAAGCACTTGCGCCTTCTGGGAAGTGTTCTGTGTCTTTGGGGAAGGCTTGGGAAACTTGTCAGAAGGCCGGGGTAATTCCGAGCCTTCTGAGAAGGCTGGCCCCTTCTCACTTCCCCTCCTCGCTCGCCGCCGATTGGTGCTAGCAGGCGCCACAGGCAGTCAGGAGATGCTGCTGCCTGCTTCTTCGGTGACTCGTGAGCCGCAGTCTGTGCAAGAAGGACAGGCCAGAAGTCACAGCTGGAATGGATAATGCTTAACCTGTAGTCATGCCGCGTCTGTTTAACCATATGCACGGCAGAGCACCCACCTCAGCACACTCCGTGTTTGGGCTAGAACGCTGCTTTCAGCGCGATCGCGAACAACTCCGCGCAACCAAAAAAGTTGTTTAGCGTGCTGCGATGGGACAACCTCATACTTTTGTGCGTTGCTTGTGGATGCATCTGCCACGGTGGGCAATCAGTAGGGCTCGCAGAGTCTTGCAGGGTGAAGCTCACAAGCCGTCATCGCAAGTCCAATTGGGACAGGATGCTTTAGAGGAAGCACCTTGCCTCCTCTAAAGGAGAGGCTAAGGTGCTGAACGAACTGCTTCCTTTCAGCAGTTCGGTTCAAGATCTCCCAGCAGATGTGCGACACGCCGGCGCGCACCTAGGATGGGCCGCCTAGCTGAGATCGACGCCAAGCTGGCGCAGCAGCAGTGTGTAGGCTGGGGGTTGGCAGAAGCTCGCGGGGTGGAAGACGGGGAGCTGGCTTCTCGGAGAATCCCTCGACCCGTTTTCTGACAGCGTGGCAGCTGTCATGGAGCTGGTGCTCGGCCTCACTGTCAATGCACCAGCCGGGTGAGTGCTTCACGTTCGGTCTGTGTGCTCCACGCGCCAGTCCTGCTCCGTTTTCCCGCCCTTGCATGCTGGCCAATTCGCTACAACGGCCCCCGTTTAGTTAGATGCTTCCGCCAGCGCAGACGACCCCTGCGTAGCCGCCGACGCAAAAGTGCGCTTCACGCGCAGGTTTGTGCTTTCGGCGTCAACTATAGCTGCGTCGCCCCCCCAGGGGCGACGCGCGCACCGAAACATCTTATCGTACATGCGTCGTGGCGGGCGCGTTCTGGCCACACCGCTCGGGAAATGATATACTACAAGATAGGTACACTATATGTTCGGTTCGGACGCGCGCCTCCAAGAAGGATATACAGTACTAGTATGTCTCTGCGCGTCCCATGCTTCACACTCGGACGCGCGTTGGGTCCGGGGGCCATGGGGTGCTCGGTTTGTCCCCTGCTCAGGTCCAATATATGAGAGCTCAGGCTGCCACGTGCTCCGGTTGGTAGTCCCTTAGCGCGTGCACTTCGGTTGTTATGTTTTTCGTTAGTGTTGCGAAGGATGACAATCAGTTCCGTCTCGGGTGCCGACGGCTGAATGTATTCAGCAACGCGTGGATGATCCTGATCATAGCGCGAGGATGCAGTGTGCTAAGGTCGTGCAGGTTTTTTTCAGACAAGTGAGCGCGTCCGTACTAAGTATCGGTGGCAAGTCGTCACGGGATCCATGTAACCGACGATGGCGTTTGTGTTGGGGCCCAACGCAACTGCTAGGCACGATGGTGATGAGTAGGACATGTATGGTTATTATGATGTTTATCAGAGTGGCGATCGTTATGTTGATGGTGGTGTGGGTAATGATGGCATAATGATGCTGATGCTGACTGCGGGGTTGGTGATGACGATGGTGCTGATGTTGAAGATGCTGCGGATGATTATGGTGTTGATGAAGACGGTGGTGATGGTGTTGATGAGAATGGGGACGGCGACCATGATGACGATGATGATGACGATGGGAATGTTGATGATGATGATGATGATGATGATGTTGTTGTTGATGATGATGATTCTAGTGTGTATGCTGCTGGTCGTGCTGCTGCTGTTGATGCTGATGGTGACGACGACGAGAACGATGAAGAGGCGGAGATGGCGAGGGAGGAGGAGAAGGCTGATGATGATGCTGCTGGCGTTGATGCGAATGATGATGATCACGATGATGGTGATGATGGTGATCCTGCTGTTGACGATGAAGTTGAGAATGGAAATGATACCGATGATGGTGTGAATGCTTAGGTTGATGATGCTGCTTCTGAATATGACGAGGCTGATGATGATGCTAATGGTGATGCTGATTCTGACTATGATGATGCTGCTGATGATGATGCTGATGATGCTGATGCTGCTGTTGTCGTTGTTGATGATGATGATGACGATGACCATGCTGATGGCGGGGAGGTCTTTCGAGGAACACCACCGGGACCGAAATCCTTTGAAATGCACCCCCGCCCCCGCAGGCGATCTCTTGCCGCCTCGGTCTTCGGACAAGAAGGGGTCGTTTTGCAGGGGGGCGACCATGCTGCCCCTTTACTTAGTCATCCGACGTCTCCAGAGGACCCGAGGCCTCCCCCGGGGAGGCATAATTTCGTACTGGAAAACGCAGCCCTCCACCTCGAGAGTGCCCCCCCCCTAAGGGGAGGAGCAAGACGGTGTCGCTACCGCCACTCCGCATGGCCTCCTTTCCCGGGGTCGGATCTCGAGGCGAATCCAGCCGCGGCGACGAGGGTTTGGCAGCGGCATCTGGTGTACAGTCGGCCCGTGCCGTAAGAATGCGCAGTAAGGACAGTAAGGATGCACGGGCCCTGGAGGCCCATGTGAACGTTTTTGGGACGAGGCTGGCCAGGGAAAGTCGCCGAGGATGGGCCGAACGGGCAAGGATGCCAGGGTACCCCTTGGGAAGGCTGCCCATCCTTCCTGTGCGGGCTGACTGTACGTTCCCACTCCGAGGCTTGGGGACGAGCGCAAGGGGGGGGGGGGGAAGTGAGAGGGAAGAAGAAGAAAAACAGCCATAAGGTCAAGTCACATGACTACACAATAGGAAAAGACAAACGGTTAGGGCAAGGCGGGAGGCGTGGGCGTTCCTCGCCTGGCCTCCTCCTTAGCCCTGATCCTGTCGAACAGCGCCGACAGGCGGCGCTCGTAGGACGGCGGCTCCTGAGCGGGGCGCTCCTGAGGCGCCGAGGAACCTTCCTGCGGCGCGGACGTGCTCGTCGTCGTCGTGGTCGCCGCCGCCGCCGCCGCCGTCATCCGCACCCTAGTGACCACCCGAGCCTCTGCCCGAGTGGTTGCCTGGATCTCCACCTGGCTGAACGGAACCACTCGATCGATGGCCGATCGAAACCGTGGATTGGGACCGAGCCCTTTCCTGAAAGCCTGGAGAATTTCAATCCCCTTCTTTGTGGGGGGGAGGCATACTTTGCCCAACTTGGCCCCGCGGCCCTGAGACCCCCCCCCACATTGAACACAGAGGAACTGCTGGACCGCTCGCCTCGTGGGGATCCCAGGGATCTGAGAGCCACCTCCAGCAACCGAACCCTGGACCGCAACAACCTGGTGACCCTTGGCATCCCCGAGAAGCTTGCGCAAGAATGCAGGGGTGCCCTTGCAGCCGTCCATCGGCGGCGAGTCCCCAGGAGGCGCAACAATCAAACACTGCTTGCACTGGAGGGCCACCGACGTGGAGGCCCATTCATGAAAACTACTGCACCGCTTATCCTGGGGCCGCCTGCTACGGGGAGGCCTGGACCACCTCTTGTCATTCTGAAAACACGGAAGCACTGCTGCAGCCAGTTTTATAAACCTGGTGGCCTTGACCTCTGCCTCTTCGACCTTCTCCAAGAAACTGGGGTCTGGGCGAGCATGCATAGTCAAGGCGATTTTGGCGTGAGCATCTGCGGCTTTATTCGCCTGAGCATACCTCAACTCGTCACCCTGCAACACAGCGATGGCCTCATCCGACCTGTGAGCTTTCACATGCCGCGTGAGGCTTATATTCGACGTGCCTGGGAGTGACTGAGCAAACAGGCGAACAGCAGCATACTTATTTGAGGACCGTGTCTGTGCCTCAAGAGTCTTCTGAGCCGTGGTTACAACAGCGAGGCAATCTAAACCGACATGGGTCTCGCGATCTGAAACTTGCCCTGCTAAGGCATAGGCTAGGTGCTCCGCAAAAGCAGGGGTCTGGGGGAGGGAGCCAGCCACGGGGCCTCGAAGGACAGCCAGGACATCTTCGCTCTCGGGCCGCAACAGGGCAATGGCCCAAGCCGCCCTCCGAAGACATCTCAACGCTTGTTTCGTACATGACCCATCTGCGGCTAACTCCATCAATTGATGCTCCCCCAGAAGCTGTCCCACCTGCTCGGGAGTCTGAGGGATCTCTTCGCCATCACCCCCCACAACGCAACAATCACTCGACGCACACGGGGGGGGAACCTCACTGGGATCAAAGACGAAGAGCCCTATGGTATAAATCGGATCAGTGCTCTCGCATCCTGCCGAAAGAAACGACTCTGGAATCTCAGCTGCTTCTCTGGCCTCTCTGACCTCTGGCAGATCACAAGTGTATAACCTATGGTGCAGCGTATCTACTCTGCCGCACCTGCATTTACCCGAGGTTGTGTACCCCGAGAGTCGAGCTCGCTCTTCAGTCCAAAGAGCGTCGCAGGCACAACACCGAACCAAAAACTGTTGGTATCGTGTCAACTTTTTGCTGCTCGAGGCACAAATCTGCGTGCGCACAAGGTCAAACGTCGCACAGTGCGCCTGCTCAAAGCCAAGCTTGCGCGCCAAGGCCTGTTCGTGCTGGCGCTGTAGCCCGGCCTCGAGCAACTCTAAAAGCAACCCTGGAGTCAACTGACCGATGTTGACTTGTAGACCGTTGTGGTCTGTCCAGAGGAGAGGATCGGGTGCATCCCATCCTGCACGACAAGCTGCGAGCCTCGCTCTCGAGAGGGGCCCTTTGCTCGCATGCCAGGATCGGGGACTGCTAGCTTTGGCTTCTCGCCACATTCTACACAAATCGTGCGTGGAGACAAGTGCTCGGTCGGCGTTAGACTGAGCCAGCCACAACATACGACACCACTGCGACGCGGGAGCTAACGCCGACCTCGCACTCTCATCTCCAAAAAGAACCGTTTTTGCACTTAAACTGGTTCCTCCATGCTGGGGGGAATGCACTCGGCTTTGGAGCCGTCGAAAGCTAAACCATTCCAGATTGTTTAGGCCCAGGACCTCGGTGCCGAAGGCAGCACCCGTGGAAACACCAGTCTTCAAAACTCGCTGAAAAGACTTCCTAGTGCAACCTGCTACTGTACGCGCAAGTCGCTTGTGCTTCCTGAGCCTGAAACGCATCTTGGAAAACCGTGTTCGCTGCTTATCTCTGGCATGCGGCCTAGTACGTTGAGAGGCTCCAGACTGATCTACCCCGAGATACGCAACACTCGTTAGTGCAGCCTCGCGAGGGAAACGTAATTCTTTACAAACCTCTCTAGCTAGGCCGTCTGTACTGGAAATTACCGCTATCTTATCATTCAGCTTGGCCTGAAGCTCTTGCACACAAAGTTTGAAATCTCTACCTGCTGAGACGGCCATAGACTTGGCTATCTGCCTGTCACTGCTAGCTATTCCGATGCCACTGTCATCTATATAGCTGAGAAAATCGATAAAAGGCTGCCTGACTAGGAAGGAATCGAATTCCTGAACCGCGTGTATCTTAATCGAGATGTCGTTAAAGACATCTCCCGCGGGCAGCCCTCCTTCTGCGAAGAGCACACTCTGGGCATGGTGCTGACCTAGCCGCAAGAGTCGTGGGCCCTTCCAAACATTATAAACCAGTTTCAGGAAACTAAGCGGCACGTTGAACCTCAGAAACTTGTCCCTGAGAGCTTCTAGGGGAATCGTTTCGTAATACTTCGAAAAATCGGCCACTATTAAAACGCTGTGCTTATTCTGCTCGGCATCGCTCTCACTGCGCGCTGCCTGGAGCCAGGCACAATCCACTGCTGAACGACCTTTCGACGCCCCCCAATAACGACGATCGACCAGACGATTCACTTCCGTCAGCAGTGGGCGCCGCAGTCTTTGCCATACACGGTGCATGCCAGCATAGAGCACTATGAGACGGTTTCCCCCTTTGGGTTTTGGGAGCATGGGTTGGACCACCCACAAAAGTTGCCGAGGGAGCAAACCGATGGCCTCGCAGGCCTGCCAAAGAGAACTTAAAACCTCAAGTCCTGAATCGTCCAGGGCCAACACAAACCGCGGGTGAAAATGATCAAGACTGCTGGAGGTACTGCGCGAAAAAGTGCGTCCTACCTCTCGTATCGCTGTAACAGAAGCTCGTTCACAAGACGACCGATCAGGGATCCACGCCCGAGGAGGCTCCGACGTCGCACCCCAGAGTTTCTTATACAGCGATACCTCGTTTTGCACAATACTGATGGTGTCCGCAGTGGGTCCATTCGGGCCCTGCACGATCGTAGCTGCTCGGACCTGGCGGACAGCAGTGATCTTGTGAAACCCTCGCGACCCTGCTGCTCGAGCGGCCACGCACCAGTCGTGCCACGAGTCACTCTGTTCCTTACTTTCACCTTTAGCTGCAAACTCGACGTCAGAATCTATATCGTCTAAAAAACTTTGCAGCGCCTCGGGGTCTATTTCCTCAGTGCTGACTAAACCTCTCGCCGCTTGAACGGACTGCTCAAGGCGAGCACTCAACCCCAGGCCTGGGAACTCATCAACTAAAAAGCTTGAGACCTCATGTGCAAGCATCATCTGATTTTGAGCCGTGTCGGCCACACGGGAGAAGACCAGGACCTGACCAACAGCATTTTGGAGCCACTTCCAGCCGTCGGCGATCGCTTGCACATCACTGGAGGTCTTAGTCGTACAACAAACTTCAACCCACCGCGCTTTTAAACATCGCCCGAAAGCCCCTGGGTTCTTCAAAGGCTGCCCTGCCCTCTCACCTAGGTATCTCGCCGCTGTAGTGGCGAAACGACCCCAGGCATTCGAAAGCATGGCCCAGGCCACGCTCGGAGCAACCGAAGGATCCGAAGCAGCCTCGCAGGCATCCTCGGCTAGACGCTGCTCGATGGACCAGGTCGGTGGTTGAGGAGCAGGGCCTATCGGGAACTCTTTGGGCAGCGCAGGGGTAACTGAGTAAACTAAATGTTTGAGTTTAAACCCGTTATCTGAGATAGCTAGACGGATAGGCCGATGAGGCTTAACCGTCCAGCGCATATCAACCGTTAGCTTCTTAAAACCTCGCATTAAGGTATCATTCAAACAGTAAAAATCAATAATGCTGGAACCTGTCCCCCCTCGACAAGTTGGCACCGCAGGCGCCAGCACACACAAATCCGCCAGGACAGGAAACTCCGACGCCTCCAAAGCTTCTGGGGTCAGGTTCCAATCGCCTGCACAAAAAGCAGGTCCAGAAACCGCTTGCATCACTCTGCCTAGCTCAGCGAGGATGGGGGCATTAGCCCCGCTAGGGCCTACCTGCGGGTAGAGGTAGAGGTTGAACACCGTGATGGCGGGCCAGCCTGGGAGGTCAACCTCGACTCGTTGTAGCCGGGCTGGAAAGAGACACTCAGCTCCAACTGCAGGCGGTCGAAGTCCGACTCCAGTCCGAACAAACACAGCGACACCAGCTCCAGTGTTGTGACCTGCCGTTGCTTTCGACGAAAGAGCTCGCATTGACCAACCTCGCGCAGCGCACCAGGAGTCAAGAGCTTCAAGATCCGCTTCAAGATGTCCGATCTCTTGCATCAAAATCACTTTCGCCGAACTCTTCTCGAGCCTCTTCTTCACTGTGCGTTTCCCACCGTTAGCGTTGAACGATTCGAACTCATGGAACGTATCATCGTGTTCAGCGTCTGCTGCAGGAACCGTTCCATGATGAGATAACTTGAAACCACTCACTCGGGGAAAATCGAAATTGGGATCACGCACTGTCGGATCCGCAAAACTGACGACGCCGCGCTCTAATGCCAGCGTACACGAAGAAGTGAATACCGTAGAACTTGTTGCCCTCGTAGCAGTAGACGAACAGGTGGGCCTTCCCTCCAGCGATTCCCTAGGCTGGGATCCCTCTCCTCGCCCACTGCAAGCCTGAGCCTGCAGCTGCGGTGGGGGTGCCATCCAGCCAAGGGTCTCAGCCTTCTCAGGGTCAGGCCGCAACGCGGACGACGGGGAGGCCGTAGCACTGCAGGACGCCGAAGACGAACTCCTGCCAGACAGCCCCCACAGCCATCGCCGCAAACAGAAAGCGTTAGGACGTGGAACTGACTTTTGCACGCTTGACGGAGAACTCGGCAAGCTTTTGGCGAAACTGCTCTTTATCTCCTGCCAGGGCGAACAAAACCTCGTGTTCTGATTCGGTGAGGTCCTCATACATGCGCTTCTCCCCTGCAGCTTGCCCATCATCGCCAGGCTTGGCTGCAGCGGCATCATCAGTAGGCTTACCATCACCACCGCCGTCAACATCCATCTTAGTGGGCAACTTAGAAGCCCTCTGCGTGAGTAAAGACTGGAGCGTCTTCCACTCGGGGCTCTGAAGGAAAGGGATGAGCTCTTTGGGAACCGCGTCTGGCTCGGACCCAAAATCAAAGAGCTGCGAGAGGTCGGGCGCCTGCTTCGCATCCTCGGTAGGGGTCGTGACATGCTTGGCCGTTTCAGCAAATTCGACCTCCAGCGCCTCCACTTCCCTTTGCTTTGCCACAATCTCATCCTGTCTTTTCGCGATCGACTCGCGAAGTCCTTCAATCTGCTTCTGCTTTTCACTAAGCTCATCTTGCATCTTCTGCAACGATGTGCGTGCCCGACTGAGGTCCTGCGCTGCACGTCTGTGTGCAGTCGTAGGGGATCGCAACTGCTTGTGCTGGTTGCGAAGATCTTTGAGCCGCTCTTCGATCGGGGTCTTGATACTTTCATTACCGTTGTTGCAGCGGAGTCGCTTAAGCACATCGTCCAACTCATAGATCTCTTGCATGATGGCATCTCGCTTGGCACCGTTGTCAGCCTTCTCCTCAGACTGTGCGTCTGTGCCTCCAGCTGTGGGCGGCTCCGAAGCATGCCATGGCGGCTTGCCCCCCGTGCCAGAAGGCCTGGCTGCACCACCAGGTGCCGCTGGCGGGGTGCCTGACTGCACGGCCTTGAGCACCTGCGCCAGCTGGTTCTCGAGCCGCTGGAGCTTTCCGTTGTCAGCGCCGCCGTCGCTACCCTTGCCCTTCGATCCGTTACCACCTTTACCTTTTGACTTTGCATGCGAGGGTCCATTCTGCGCCCAAGCTGCTGCATTCTCTTTCGCTCGTTGAACAACCCTGGACGGGGCTGGATTACCGCACTGACACACCACTCGACTCGCCCAATTCTGGGCCGCTCCACAACGGCCGCACCCCCAGACGGGGGATCTCGGTCCAGGGAAAACCGCCTCCTGCCTGGCAGGTGGCGCCATGGGCCAGCCGTAATGGTGAGCAAAGGTCGCGCGGGCTGAAACCGCTATACGTTATGAGGAAGGATTCGGAGGTATTGCCTCCGTGAAAGTGGTGAGGGCCGCTGCTCCCTCGCGCCAAAAAGCACTCCTGTCCAGAGCCACCGCTACGGACTTGAGCCAAAATGGCTACGGAGGGAAGTGAGAGGGAGGAGGAGGCCTTCTCTCGGGAGGTTCGGAAGTCCCCCGGTTCTTGTGGGAAGTGTTCTGAGCCTTCCCCGGCGACGCAGAACTCGGGGGCGGCAGAGAGTGGGGGGGTGGGATGTCATGGCGGCGGCCATGGTATCTCCCCAGATTTCGTGGCGCCTCTTCTCATCCCACTGCGTCCCTGCCCCCCCCCCCCCCCCCCCCCCCCCCCCCCCCCCCCCCCCCCCCCCGGGGCCGCGCACATGCCGCGGGCCATGATTTGCGCCCCCCCTCCTGGACGCCCCCCCTGTCTTGACCGCCCCCGAAGAGCAGCTCCCGGAGGGAGCGCGAGGCGCGAGGGCCTCGGAGGAGACCCGCCGGCCTCCGAGGGGGCCTTCTCCCTCTCGTCTCCCCCCCCCTCGCTCCCCGCACTCCCCAGAGGTCCCGAGACCGCCCCCCCGGGGGGGAAAACCTCTTTCGTGCAGGTTCCGCTCTGGATGGCCCCAGGTCGCGGGCCTAGAGGTTGACGCCAACGCCAATATCGGCGGTGTGCCGTTGCCGAGGGAAGAAGGTCCCGATCTCGGCGATGGTGGTAATACAGTCGGGGCCCTGAAGAAGGAACCCTTTTCGTTGGGGAGGTGCTCGGTGATCCTTGCTTGTTCTGCAGGGTACCTTCGGTTTTCCTGAGGTTTCCCATGGGAAATCGGAGTTCAACTTATGGGAGAAAGGGGCCTCGTTCCTTATTTAGGGTTCCTTAGGTACACCCCCCGACTGTATCCTGGCTTCCGAGGTGGCCGAACTACTGCCACCAGCGCCGAAATCTAGGATCCTCTTCCCCACGTGTGGAGGCAACCCCCCCTTGCGTCGGTGCTGGTGCCCACTTCTATCAGAGCGTGAACTACCTACCCCGCTTTCGCTTCCAGGAAAAACCAAGTCATACCACGCGCCTCCTCGTCGAGCGACCTGACCAGTACAGGCCGTAGTTTGGCATCGTTTGGTATCTTGGGGGGAGGGAGGGAGGGAGGGAGGGAGGGAGGGGGAGGAGTAGGAGGAGGGGGAGGAGGGGGAGGAGGACAAGCTAGGTGCGCTCGCGTCAACATCTGACATCCTACCCCTCCCACCCATCCCTTCCCATTGAGCTACTTCATTGTCCTCTCACCGAATCCTGTGCGGAAAAGGACGCCGCCCAAAAGGGGGGGGGGGCTTTCTGCGGCCCCAAAAATCAACGAATCGACACCGGATGTGTAATCACCTCCAATGTTTTTGCCGGGGATAATTTTCTAGATTTGGGGCTTCTTAAACAGGATCGAAAACGTCGGCGCTGCAGCGGGAGCACGTTGTGGAACAACGAGAGGCGCAGAAATTGGGCCAGCGCTGCAGCGGGAGCACGATTCGGAACGAGCGGGAGCGCGGAAATGAGGCCAGCGCTGCAGCGGGAACACGATTCGGAAGGAGCGGGAGCCCGAAAATTAGGCCAGCGCCTCAGCGAGAGCAGCATTTTAGAAAAAAACACAAGCGAAAACCCTACTCCGGGGAATCCTGTGTGTAAAAAAACAGTACGCGGGGGGGTGCCGAACATCTTCCGGACGCCATCAGGGGAAGTGGGAGAGTCGTATTCATATTGTGTAATTGTGGAGGAGGAGGAGGAGGAGGAGGAGGAGGAGGAGGAGGAGGTTTGGTATCTCAAAAGCGAGGTAGCTTTGTTTTCCCCATATTCTAGGCCTCCCACCAGGGCCCGGTCACGGACCCCCGGAGGCCGAGCTCGAGGCCGTGTGCCCGGCCGTGCCGCACACCGCGCGCTCGGCGCGGGCGCGCCCGTGCTGCGGGCGCCGCGCTAGGCCCAGGGATCTCTCCCGAGGGGCGGGGTGCCCGGGCCGAGGCCACGAGGAGGCTCCCCGACGGGCGCCCCTCGATGGGCGCGAGGTCGCGCGCGCTCCGCGGCGTTCGGCTCCGACTCCTCTCCTCCACCTCCTCTTCTCTACCCGTTGAGGCGGCGCGAGAGTCGACCCTCGAGCCCCGGTCCGCCCCGCCTCGCCTCGGTCTTCGGACCTCTCTTCTCCAGGCCCTTGCGCTCTGGCCAAGGAGGTCGAGGCGGCGCCGGCCGCGGCCGCGCGAAAGGCCTCCCCGAGCGGCTAGGCCCAGGCTCGAGGCTCGAGCCGTGGCCGAGCGGGTAGGCCCCGGCCGCGCGGCTCGAGGCCCAGGCTCGAGGCTCGAGCCATGGCTCGGGCTCCGCCCCGCGCCGCGCGCCCCTGCCAAGAGCGACCGCCTGGCGGTGCCCACTGGGCCGCTCCGCGCCTCGAGGCTCGGGCTGGGGCCGCCCGGGGGCCCCCCGAGGCCAGCTGGGACCACTTGGGGGGGGTCCTCCTCCTCCTCCTCCTCCTCCTCCTCCTCCTCCTCCTCCTCCTCCTCATCCACCTCCTCGTCCTCGTCCTCGTCTTCGTCCTCGTCCTCCTCCTCCTCCTCCTCATCATCATCATCCTCCTCCTTCCTC
>CAUYUJ010012341.1:0-12500 GCA_963575745.1 Prorocentrum cordatum | reverse complement strand
CCTGTCGCAACTCGTCGCTGCTGGTGGGTCGAACGCATGAACATCGGGCCAGGTTGGGCATCCCGACTCTGCGGGTGCTGCGCCAGCCATTTCCGCTAGTGCCGAGCTGCTCTACGGCAGCACCAGGCGCGCGGCGAGCCCGCGGAGGCGGGCCACGCAGGCGCTCGCCCAGCGGGGACCCCGGGCCCGCGCAGCAGCAGCCTTTGCAGAAGCTGCTGCAAGCGGTCACCCCCAGGAGGGAGATGGCCGTCAAGAGCAGCAGGTGGGACACCCCGCCGCTCACGTCCACCGCCAGCCCGAGGCAGACGGTGGGGCAGGCAGCGGCCGCCTCGAGAGCAGGGCACTGCGCCCCTGGCTCGAGGCCCGCGGCCTGGGACGGCCAGGTGGTCCCGAGCGCGGGAGCCTCCTGGTCCGCCAGAGCCCGACGGCGGCCTGCGAGCAACTCGAAGAGCGCGGCTCGCAAGCCCTGGTAGAGCACAGCACCGCCCGCCTCCACCAAGAGCTCCGCGACGCGCTGCATCAGCGGGCAGCGGGCCGAGGGGAGGGGGGCGGCCACTGGGCCGAAACACTGCAGAGACCGCGGGAAGGGAGTCGGCGAAAATAGGAGGAACCTCATCATCATCCTCATCATCATTATCATCATCATCATCATCATCATCATCATCATCATCATCATCATCATCATCATCATCATCATCATCATCATCATCATCATCATCAGCATCAGCATCATCATCATCTCATCATCATCATCATCATCATCATCATCATCATCATCATCATCATCAGCATCAGCATCATCATCATCATCATCATCATCATCATCATCATCATCATCATCATCAGCATCATCATCATCATCATCATCATCATCATCATCATCATCATCAATCAGCATCAGCATCAGCATCATCATCATCCATCATCATCATCATCATCATCACATCATCATCATCATCATCATCATCATCACATCATCATCATCATTCATCATCATCATTCATCCTCATCAACAACATCATCAGCATCATCAGCATGATCAGCATCATCAGCATCATCATAGCATCATCATCATCAGAAGCATCATCATCATCATCATCATCATCATCATCATCATCATCATCATCATCATCATCATCATCAGCATCATCATCATCATCATCATCATCATCATCATCATCATCATCATCATCATCATCATCATCATCATCATCATCATCATCACCATCATCATCATCATCATCATCATCATCATCATCAGCATCATCATTCATCAACATCATCATCACCATCACCATCATCACCATCATTTATAATCATAATCATCATCAGCATCATCATCAGCAGCAGCATCAGCATCAGCAGCAGCAGCATCCCCCTCCTCCTCCCCCTCCTCATCCTCATTATTATCCTCATCCTCCTCCTCCTCTTCATCCTCCTCCGCCTCCTCCTTCATCTCCTCCTCCGCCTCCTCCTCCTCCTCATCCTCGTCCTCCTCCTCCTCCTTCTCCTCATCCTCCCCCCGCTCTTCCAATCGAAAGTCATGCCAGGACTATCAGAAAGTGGCAGCAAGACCGAATTCTTGAAATCTCGAGTCTTATGTCTCCCGAGCCGTGGGTTCAGTCCGCGATACGACGTGGCGTCAGTCTTCATCCACACGAGAGGGTTCCTCTTGTGCAGGATCAGCCGACATCGGACCGAGAAATCGGATCGAATCGGGACGCACATCGGATCGGGCTGCGTCGGCACGGAGTCTAAACCGAATCGGAGCGGCTTCGCCAGGATGCACAACGGCGCCATACAAGCATCGGACCACATCGGATCGTCGGAACATCGAAAACGAATCGGATCGATGGGGTCGAAATGCGCCCTACTCGTGGGCCGGCACGGACAACACTCCCGCCAGGAACGCCTGCGGCGAAGCACGGCGTGGCGGCAGCCTGTAGGCATATGAGAGGGTCTCCTCCCGAGGGCCGGCGTAGACAACGTTCCCGCCCGGAGCAACGAACTCGCCGACCCCGCCCTGCTGGGGATGAACTCCACGTTGGGCTGGGCGGCGTGGCGGGAGCGGCTCATCTAAGGGCGCGCCTCGCAATCCCTCGACCCCCGAAGCTCTGGCAGGCTTCCGACCGAGGAAGCGCGGAGAACCCCTCTGGTGCTGCCCCTGCGGTCCTCCGTCCTCTCCATCCCCCCTCAGACATCCGACGCCGTGATTTTCGGACAGCAGCTCCCGAGGCCTGGACCCCCTTCCTGGGGACCGGCTGTTCATTCTGAGTCGTTTTGTTGACTGGCTCAGCGCCCCCGAAAACTGCCAAGAACTTGCGATTTCGCTGTGATTTATCCACGACGTCAAAAATGCCAAAAACTGCCAAAACTGCATCGTCGTCAGATTTCGCCAAAACTGCCAAAAACTACCAAAACTCCCGTCGTGATTTGTTCACGACGCGAGGAGCTCAGAGTCATTCTCGTCGTCCTTGGCCCCTCCTCCCTCCTTCACATCTCACGCATCCTTGTCCTGACTATTATCCTGCCGTCGCATCCCACATGCCGCGGGCAGGGCGGCGACGCGACGCGAAGCGTCCAACATAAAACATCGTCCAGCATGCCCCAGATCGAGGCCCGCGGCTGGAAGCGGCTATTTTTGTTTGTTGCAGATTTTTCGGTGGCGCAAGGGGTTTGTCCGTCGTCCCTGTTCGAAATGCCTGCGTCGGCCATCTGAAGGGGTCACTGGACGCCCCCTTGAGGTCCAGCAAGGGCCCCGAGAACTCAACATCTTCGATCCTCGATTCTTCATCCTCGATCCTTCGATGATCGATCCTCGCTCGGCGTGGGCCCTGGTTTCTGTCACCGCGTGAATCGTCCCACCTCCGGCGAGCTATCGGCCGCTGGGGTGCCCCCTCGGAGGCTGCTGGAAGGGTGCTGCCCAGGAGGCCTCCCGCGGTCTGCGGAGAACTCTTGAGGATTTCGTACTGCGGGTTCGTGTCGTGACGATCCCGTCGATGTTTCCTGACACCGCGGAGATCGTTCTTCAACTCTGGACTATCGGCAGCTTTTCGATTTCGATCGCCAGATCGCTCCGTCTCGGTCGATGATGCAAGAATGGCGGCGTAAAAACTGCAACACCCGCGGCGGGGTCGCCACCGCATCGACACGACTCAAGCCTGCCGCAGACCTGCGCACTGGGATAGCGTAGGACAAGCGCACTCTGCCGAATCAAACATGGAGGGCACCACAGCGGCGGGGGAGGGAGTGGCAGGCGGAAAAGGAGAGGGGCGAAAAAGTGAGAGCACAGAGGTTGCGGAGGAGGAGGAGGAGCATGAGTAGCAGGAGCAGCAGGAGTGGCAGAAAGAGGAAGGTGGGCAAAGGCAGGAGAAAGAGAAGGACGAGGAGGAGAAGGGCGAGGAGGAGGTACAGACTGAAGAGGACAGACAGGTGGAGTGCGAGGATGAGTCAAGTTAGCCAGGTCGAACGAGTCAGCCGGCCCCGCCCATCCCCACACCCCCTCCCATGACATACAGACGAGTTCTGGCACAATTAGGTACCAGGACTAGAGCGCGTCCCCACCTAGCGAGCAGAAGAAGCTCGCGCGCGGTCCCCGCGTCCGATCACAAGGCGACAT
Organism: Prorocentrum cordatum; assembly: GCA_963575745.1. Classification (NCBI taxonomy): domain Eukaryota; class Dinophyceae; order Prorocentrales; family Prorocentraceae; genus Prorocentrum; species Prorocentrum cordatum. Next base: position 8,881 of record CAUYUJ010012341.1, on the reverse strand, counting down.
AGCAGCTACGAGGGCTGCACAGAGGCGGGAGCCGAAATTCAAAGAGTGTTTGCGCGGCGCTGCGGCGAGAACACACATGATCCCTCTGTCGGGCGGTAAAATTTCCGATGAGCCCGGCGCGGACGAATCATGCGACGCGCCGACAAAGCACTGCCACTTTCACACACGAACTGCGAGGCGCGTGGGCGAAGACAGCAATTCGCCCGCTCTCGCGCGGACCCGATGCCATGCCATGTTCATGCGATTCGGCGAGCGACACATGCGCCGCGCACACGCGGGAACGCCACGTCCAAGCGAAATGCACACGGACCTTGGGCGAGGGCGACACGTCACCTGCTCGCACTGGGCCCCAACACGTGGCGAGTGACAAATATGCGCCGCGCCTCGGCGGCAGCGCCACTTTCAAGCGAAATCTCCGCTTCGCCGAAGCGAGAACGACACTCCGTCCACTCTCGCGTCGACTTGGCGTGCGAAAGATGCGAGCCTCGCCTAAGCAGGAGCTCATAGCCGAGGCGAGAGCGGCATTTCACCCCTTCCGCGCGCGATGCGCGCCACGTACGAGTCATGCCACGCATCTTGCACCGTCGGCGCCATAACGTCCATGTTGAGAGGGAAAACGTCGACTTCGCATTGTTTCTCCATAGGTCGGATGGAACCCCGTGGATGGTGCCCCTATCGGCTGGCTAGCTGGCAAAATTAGAATACATACTCATCAGGAATGGCGATAGGAGGAAGAGGAGAACACGGATACGGAGAAGGACGAACAGTAGAAGGAGCGGGCATGCAAAAAGAAAGGAAACCAGAGAGGAGAAGAAGAACGAGGAGGGAAAGGGGAGGAGAAAGAGGAGGAGGACACTGACGGCTTACACACCATTATCGTAATGAGGACACCCCCGCTGAATTCACCCATGCAAACGCGCCACTCCTTCCTCGGCGTCGTCGAATTTACACGTTCGAGCATCGAAATATTTGGGCATTTTGGCTACTCCTGGGCCTCCCCAACCCTCTGCAGGCCTCCGGGGGGCTTCATCTGGAGACCTCTGAAAACCTCCCAAAGCCTCCGAAGGCCTCCAAAGGCCTATTGTAACTTCCGAACGATAGCCTCCAGGGTCGAGGACATCCGCAGGACTCGAAGGCCTCCGAAGGCCTCCGTGAATCTCCGAGGCCTTCTGGAAGCCTCTGGGAGCCTCCCGAAGCTTTCGAAAGACTCTGGAGGCTCCCAGGGGCCTTCGACAGCCTCCGAGTGCCTCCAGGGCCTCTGGGAGCAACCTCGGGAGGGGCCTTGTTTGGCAGCGGGCGGTGCACAGCTGAAGGGCGCATCCAGCGCCACCCTCTGCTAGACGAAGCCCCTGCCCAAGCTGATCAAAAAAACATCCTTGGTGCCAGATGCGCCCCTCTGCTGTACACCGCCCGCTGCTAGAGGAGGCCCCTCCCCAGGAGACTTCCGGAGGCCACGGAGACCCTCGGAAGCTCGGTTTTTGAAAGGTTCGGAGCCCGAGCCCCCCAAAGAACTCCCCTGGGAGCGGTTTTTGGGGGGTCGGGGGGAACTCCCCAAAAAGCCCGAAGAACCCCCTCTGAAGAAAGTTTTAAGAAGGTTCGGGGGGGAAACCCCCCTAAACCCGCTAAGAACCTCCCTGAGGGAAGGTTTTGAAGGGTTTTGGGGGGGAACCCCCCTGATTATAAACCCTCCAAGAACCCCCTGGAAGGAGGTTCTCGAGCGGGCGGAGGGGGAGAAGCCCGTTAAACCTATAAAGAGCCCCCTGAGAGCGGTTCGGGGGCTCTGGGGACCCCCCCTACAATCCCCCCAAAAACCATATGATTGGGGGTTTGGGGGGTTCGGGAGGGAAACCCCTCTAAACTCTGCAAAACGCCCCTTCAGGGATACAAGACCGTTACCCTGAGAACCTTTCCCCAAAACCGCTTCCCCGGAGAGCCGTTTCCCCAGAAACCTCTTCCCCGGAGACCTTTTCCCCGGAAGACCGTTTCCCCGGAACTTGCTCCCCGGAACCGTTTCCCCGGAGACCTTTTCCCCGGAAGACCGTTTCCCCGGAACTTGCTTCCCTGGAGCCGTTTCCCCGGAACCGTTTCCCCGGATCCGTTTCTCCAGACCCTCTTCCCTGGAACCGTTTCCCATGTACGCCCTCCTCCCCGAAACCGTTTCCCCAGAGACCGCGTCCCAAGTACCACTTCTCGAGGGAGGATGAGGGACGAACGACAAAGGATGAGGGGATGGAGGAATGAGGGAAGGAGGGAGGGAGGAAGGGAAGGATGAGAGATGATGGATGAGGGAGGCGGGAGGGAGGGACGAAGGAGGAGAGATGAAGGGATGAATGAGGGAGGGATGAGGGAGGGAGGTGAGGATCAGGGTGAAGGAGGGATAGATGAGGGATGAGGGAAGGAGGGATGAGGAAGGTAGGACGGAAGGATGAGGGATAAGGGATGAAGAGAAGTAGGGGGTACGAGGGATGAGGTAAGACGGAGGGAGGAAGAGGAGGAGGAGGAGGAGGAGGAAGAGGAAGAGGAAGGGGAGGAAGCGTCAGCTGAAACGGCCCAAAAGAACAACCCTGTACTTGCGAAAAGCCGTGCAAGTGCTAGAGAGCACACGGGATGTCTCGGGGGAACAGGCCAAACAAAATCGGATCACCTCAAGCGCGGACATCTCTGAGCCCAGTTGGAGGGATGAGGGAGGGAGCGATGAAGGATGAGAAAAAGTAGTATTAATGAAAGATGAAAAGGGAAAGAAGGATGAGGGACTGGTCGGGGCTCGGGTCGGTCGGGCGGGACCCTAACGGGCAGGTCGGGTCGGGCGGGCGGGACATGAACAAATTGCGCATCATCGAGCTGGCACGCGAGCCCTTTACGGGCAGGGTCGGGTCGGGCGGGCGGGACACTAATGTATGGCGCATCATCGAGGTGGGACACGAGTATCCTAACAGGCGGGTCGGGTGGAGCGGGCGGACGGACCCTAACGGGCGGGACGGGTCGAGTCGGGCGGGCGGACCCTAACAGGCGGGTCGGGTCGGGTCGGGCGGGCGGGACATTAAGTATTGCGCATATCGAACTGGCACCCGAGAACCCTAACGGGCGGGACGGTCGGGCGGGCGGGCGGACCATAACCGGCGGGACGGGTCGGGCCGGGCGAACGGACCCTAACGGCCGGGACGGGTCGGGTCGGGCGGGCGCACCCTAACGGGCAGGACGGGTCGGGCCGGGCGGGCGGGACACTAATGCAATTATGGCGTATCATCAAGGTGGGACGCGAGTACCCTAACGTGCGGGTCGGGTCGGGGGCGGGCGGGCGGACCCTAACGGGCGGGACGGGTCGGGTCGGGCGGGCGGGACAGTAAAGTATGATGCACATCGAGCTGGCACGCGAGTACCCTAACAGGCGGGACGGGTCGGCGAGCCCTAACGGGCGGACGGGTCGGGTGGGACGGACGGACCCTAACGGGCAGGACGGGTCGGGTCGGGCGGGCGGGACATTAAAGCATGATGCAGCATCGAGCTGGCACGCGAGTACCCTAACGATCGGGACGGGTCGGGCGGGCGGACCCTAACGGGCAGGACGGGTGGGGTGGGGCGGGCGGACCCTAACGGGCGGGTCGGGTCGGGTCGGACGGGCGGGACGGTAAAGTATGATGCATCATCGATCTGGCAAGCGAGTACCCTAACGAGCGGGACGGGTCGGGTGGACCCAAACGGCCGGGACGGGTCGGGTGGGGCGGGCGGACCCTGACAGGCGGCGGGTCGGGTCGGGTCGGGCGGGCGGGACATTAAAATGTTGCCCATCATCGAGTTGGCACGCGAGTACCCTAACGGGCGGGTCGGGTCGGGAAGGCGGGCGGGTGCCAGAGCACCCAGCTCGAGTGCCTGGCCCGTAGCAATGGGAGTACCAGGAGTGCTTGGAAGGTCTGGAGCGCCAGTGGACCAGCCCGGTTCTGTAGAACTGGGCCTGCGGAACCTGGCCTGTGGAACAGTCCTGCGAAACCGGGCCTGTGGAACCTATTCAATGGAACCGGTCCTGCGGAACCAGTCCTGTGGTAACGGTTCCGCGGAACCGGATCTGCGGAACTGGTCCTGTCGAACCAGGCTTTGCTGAACCAAGCTTTGCTGAACAAGTCGTCTGTTGAACCGGTGTCTGTTGAACAGGTCGTCTGTTGAACCGGTCCCTGTTGAACGGGTCGTCTGTTGAACCGGTCTTCTGCCCCTTCAGGGCGAGCGGTGGGGGTGTTCGTGGGGGAAACCTCCCTAGACCTCTCAAAAACCCCTGAGGGGTGGTTGCGGGGGGTCGGAAGGGGAACCTCCCCGAAACCCCCCAAAAAACTCAGAGGGGGAAACCTCCATAAACCCCGCAGAAGCCCCCATTGTCAAGGGGGGGAATTGGAAGGTTCGGGGGGGAACCGTCCTTAACCTCCCAACGACCCAATGAAGGCCCCAAACACCCGGAAAAACCGTGAGTTGGGGGGGGGAGAACCCCCCTAACAAAAACACCGATGGGGAGTTGGGGAAGTTTTTTCCAATGGGGAAGGGGAAGGAACTGCCGCTCCCTACTGCCTCTTCTCCTCCTCGGGCCACGACGACACGGAAGACGACCACTACAACCACGACCACGACCACGATGACGGCGACCACGAGGACGATGACGACGGCGGCGGCGGCAGCAGTGGCAACGACCGACGTCGTCGAGGGTTGTCTGGCCGTCTACGGGGGTCTCTGGAAGCCCTGGGAGGACCCTGGAAGGCCCCGAGTGCCGCCGGAGGAATCTGGGGGCCTCCGAAAACCCAGAGGAGGCCAAGAACACCAGAAAACCTCAATGTTGTATTATAAAATTTATACGGCGATTACTCTATTCAATTCACGCCAACTCAACATTGGCGTTCCTAGGGTTGGGTGTCTGACCTGCCCCTTCTGCCGCTGTCCCACCGAAAGCAACAATACTTATCTGCGGACCACCACGATCAACTCACATCTGCGCAAGTGCCCAAGCGATAAAGTGTTGGGTCGAATACTTACGACGTGCTGTTCAAGATAACGAAAGCGACACAAGCGAAGGCGACGACGACGACTTCGATGGCGACGGCGACGGCAACGACAACGGCGACGGCGACGACGTCGACGGCGGCGGCGGCGACTGCGACCACGACCACGACGGCGAACACGACGACGACCACGACGGCGACCGCGACCAAGACCACGATTACGACGACGACCACGACCACGACCACGACCACGACCACGACCACCACAGCATCGTCGTCGCCGCCGTCGCCGTCGTCGTCGCTTGGCGGCGTCGCCTGGCCGTCGCCGTCGCCTGGCGGCGGCGGCGGCCGCGCGCCACTTCGAAGGGCGGTCTCCTGGTGCAAGGCCGCCATCGCGGGGCACCGCCGGGCGACGGCCAGTTCCCGCAGCAGGCCCACGACGCGGGACGCCTCTGCGCGGTGGGTTCCTAAGGCAAGCAGGTGGGCCAGATCTGCGCCCCTGGACTGCTCGGCTACTTTCTTGTCAGCGGTCACTTGGGACCAGGCAGCGGCATGGCGACGGCGGGGCGAAACGAAGCAAATTGCTGCGCGGACAGAAGATGGGGAAGCCCGAAGGGACGAAAGCAGAGAGACGAAAGAACGAAAGAGAAAGAGGGAGACAAACAGCTCTATCCAACAAACACAACCACAACAACAACAACAACAACAACACCACCACCACCACCACCACCAACAACAACAACAACAATCATTTTACCCGAACGCTCAGTGTTCTCCCCAGTGCCAGGGTTTTCTTGCGACACCAGCCAATACCCCCACTTCGTGGGGGGGCCGTTCAAGCTCTACCAAATATCCAAACGACTCTTCGAGACCACCCACACCCAGCTTCCCGCCCTATGACGTTGGGACACTTCACTTCGTGGCGTGCGGACGACCCTGGCTACTACACTGGCGTGGGGTACACACCCACAGAGGTTGATCACATCTGTTACATATGATGTGGTACACGGTACACGTGAGATGGTACGCAGTGCCAAGATAGTTGGTCACATTTTTGGGGCAAATTCGTGGGGATGCGAATACAGAAGTACATGTGTTACACTGATGTTATACAGTCCCAAGGATGACGCATGCATTGCTCATAGACTCATGGCGCTATGATCCTAACTCTCAGTGCCCAACGCGCGCGTGCACAGCCAGACGGAGGGAGAGAAACACATGTATACAAGGTTCGTGACATACGCACGGTCCACCATGTTGTAAACGATCGCATGCACGGTAAGTTCTGAAATTATACGTATGTACAAGCAGACATGCGAGGGAGAAAGGGAGATGGCCATCGACAGTTCCAATACGGCTCCAAGGCGGAAGAGGGGGAGGAGGAGCAGGACAAGGAGGAAAGGAGAGAAGCGAGAAAGGAAGACCCTTTTGACAGAAATGTTTAAAAAGTAGCACGCTCCCCGACGAAGAAGTAGCACGCAAAGACCCTTTTGACAGAAATGTTTAAAAAGTGGTGTGTTTCCTATGAATCCGCAAGAGCGCGCGGAAGGACATTTTGACAATTTTTTCTTAAAAAACCATTGGGTTTTTGATGTTTTTATGTTAAAATCGCTACGAAACCTAAGGTTTTGGAAGGATTTCGTCTTGCGAGCGCGAATGTCCACTTTACCTTATTTTTTGCAAGGGATTCTTGAAATTTGATCAACTAAGAACAAGAATTTTCATTTTCTATTGTTTTTTGCAAGGGAAAACGAGCGTCAACAAAAAACCGGATCCGGGGGTAATCCACTTTTCTGAAGCTTTCGCAGAAAAATGATGAAAATGTAGCTGCGGCCTAGGTTTTGGGCGGGGGGCGTGCACCAGGGGGTCCAACAATAATAATTCTTTAGAAGTAATAGTGTTCAACAACAAGAACAACAAGAACAACAACAACAACAACAACAACAACAACAACAACAACAACAACAACAACAAAGACAACAACAACAACAACAACAACAACAACAACAACAACAACAACAACAGTGATCGTACGACCATTTGATCTAGGAGGCCGAGTGAAGTTTCATGCGTGTCTCCGTCTCCCTCGCACCCGCCCTCTATGTCCATGAACGCACCCCCTTTTGGGGGGGGGCGGTGTATTCCAGTTCCGGGGCCAAACCCAAAGGGGGGGGATGTTTTGCTGACAGCCCTGGGCCGCGAGGAAAGTCAAAAGAGAGCCACGAGGAGAATGTGTATTTGCATAGCTGCGCCGAAAATCGCAGGCCAGAGAGAGCCCTCGGAGGCCGATCTGGCCAGGGCCTCTCGACGAAAACTGCGAAATATCGGGCGGGAGCCGTTGTCGTCGTAGTTGCGCCTCCACGGGCTCGGTTGAATTGCGATGGAATCTCGAGCGACAGCGCCTGCCTTAGTTTGGGAGCATCCCCGGCCTGGGCGTCTCGGAGCAAATGACGATGAAATATCGGGCGGGAGCCGTTGTCGTCCCAGCTGGGTGAATGGGTCGCGAGGACGTCTCGAAGGAGAGCGCCGTTCCCAGTGGCCGGGTTCGCATGGCGGCCTCGGGCCATTTCGGCACACCCCTCACGAGGATCGCGGCGCATAGGGAGCTCCACCGACGGCGCCAGTGGCAAGTTTCGCATGGCGGCCTCGGGCCATTTCGGCACACCCCCCACGAGGATCGCAGCACATAGGGAACTCCACCGAAAGCGCCAGCGGCAGGGTTCGCACGGCGGCCTCGGGCAATTTCGGCGCACCCCTCACGACGACCGTGGCCCCGTAGGAGCTCCAGCGAAGGCGCCAGCGGTAAGGTTCGCGCGGCGGCCTCGCGAGGATCGCGGTCCCATAGGGAACTCCAGAGAAAGCGCCAGCGGCAGGGTTCGCACGGCGGCCTCGGGCCACGTCGGCACACACCCCACGAGGGCCGCGGCCCCACGGGAGCTCCACCGAAGGCGCCAGCGGCAGGGTTCGCACGGCGGCCCCGGGCCCTTGCGACACACCCCTCACGAGGATCGCGGCCCCATAGTTGCGCCGCTTCAACTACCGCGCCTTGTCGACGCGCAACGCCGCCTCCTCCCTCATGGCCCTCAAAGCCCTCTCCTGCCTCTGCCCCTCGGCCAGAGGGACGCCGTCCTTGTCGTCGCCGGCGCCCGCGAGGACGGCCACGAGCGCGCCCCTGCGCATGTCGGGCCCCGGCGGGAGGCCGCGGCCACGCTGGGAGCGCGGGCGAAGATGGCATGCACAATTGCGGCATTCATAACTGCATATGGCTGGGTCCTTCGCCAGGCTAATCCTCTCTCAAGGCTACCTACCCACGACATCCGTGCGTCAGCGATATGTTCGCCCCCCTCTTCCAGGCCAGCACACTACCGAAGTGCAGTTGTAGTTGCAGTACCTCCGAGGACGAAGTGGTTCATACTCCTCGCTCGAACTGTTACGCCGCCATCCTGCGGCCTCGGCGCGTGACCCTGAGCGTTCACGCCCCTGTGCGCTGCCGCTCCCATGCTCGCATCCTCCGCCTGCCCCTCCACACCCCCTCAAGGAATCCCTAAAATTAATCATTCGATTCTCGATCCTGGGACCCCTGGACGTCATCCGTCCCCCTTCTTCTCGTCCTCCTCCACATTATCTATGGTCTTCAAAAATGATTGTTATTTAATAGTTCGTGCGCAGGGAATCTTAGAAGCCCCCCCAGAGGCGATGCCGAAACGAGGGCCCCAATCTTGAGTGGAAGGTGAAGAAGTATCCAACGGGAGAGACGAGGGAGGACAGAAGGGGAACGGAGGAGGGAGGAGGGAGGAGGGAGGCAGGAGGAGGGACAAGGAAAGGGGGACGAAAAGGGAAAGGAGGAGGGAGGAGGAGGGAGGAAAAAGGGACGGGAGAGGGAGGAGGGAGGAGGGAGGAGG
>CAUYUJ010012340.1:0-17261 GCA_963575745.1 Prorocentrum cordatum | reverse complement strand
CGTCGTCGTGGTCGTCGTGGTCGTGGTCATCGTCGTCGTCGTCGTTGTCGTCGTCGTCGTCGTGGTCGTCGTGGTGGTCGTCGCGGTCGTCGTCGTCGTCGTCGTCGTCGTCGTCGCCGTCGTCGTCATCGTGGTCGTTGTCGTCGTCGTGGTCGTCGTGGACGTCGTGGTCGTCATCGTCGTCGTCGTCGTGGTCGTCGTGGTCGTCGTGGTCGTCGTGGTCGTCATCATCATCGTCGTCGTCATCGTCGTCGTGGTGTTCGTGTTTGTCGTCGTCGTGATTGACGTCGTCGTCGTCGTCGTCGTCGTCGTCGTGGTCGTCGTGGTCGTCGTGGTCGTCGTGGTCGTGGTCGTCGTGGTCGTCGTCGTCGTGGTCGTCGTCGTCGTCATCGTTGTCGTCGTGGTCGTGGTCGTCGTCGTCGTCATGGTCGTCGTCGTGGTCGTCGTTGTCTTCGTCTTCGTCGTCGTTGTCGTGGTCGTCGTCGTCGTCTTTTCCGTGGTCGTCGTGGCCGTCGTGGTCGTCATCGTCGTCGTCGTCGTCGTCGTCGTGGTCTTCGTCTTCGTCTTCGTCTTCGTCTTCGTTGTCGCCGTCGTCGTCGTCGTCGTCGTCGTCGTCGTCGTCGTCGTCTCGTGGCCGTCGTGGTTGTCGTCTTTGGGCGTCCGAGGAGAGTTCAGCGCCGTGCCCTCTGGCACCCACGGCGCGGGCGGCGCCCGGGCTGCCAGCAGCGCTGGGGGGGCGCCGTCCTCCGCCGTGCTCGGCGCGCTGCTGGCGCTGCTGGCGGCCCTGGCGTTCGGGCTCCTCGTGCTGCTGGCGCCCCCCCGGGGGGCAGCCGAAGCGCTCCGTGGGCCCATGTCTTCGACCGAGACTCGGGCTCCTCACCCCCCCCTCTCTCTTTCGGAGGAGGAGGAGGAGGACGAGGAGGAAGAGGATGAGAAGGAGGAGGACGAGGAGGAGAAGGAGGAGGAGGAGGAGGAGGAGGAGGAGGAGGAAAAAACTGTACGCTTCCTCGATGGGGGAGGATGAGGAGAATGAGGAAGAGGGAGAAGGAGGAGGAGGAGGAGGAGAGAAAGGAGGAGGAAAAGGAGGAGGGAGAGGAGGAGGAGGAAGAGAGAGGAAGAGGAGGAGGAGGAGGACGAGGGAGGAGGAGGAGGAGGACATGGAAACACTGTACGCTTCCTCGAGGGGGGAGGATGAGGAGGATGAGGAAGAGGGAGAAAGAGGAGGAGGAGGAAGAGGAGGAGGAGAGGAGGAGGAGGAAGAGGAGGAGGACGAGGAGGAGGAGGAGGAACAGGGAAAGGAGGAGGAGGAGGATAAGGAGAAGGAGGAGGAGGAGGAGGAGGAGGAGGAGGAGGAGGAGCAGGAGGAGGAGGAGGAGGACCAGTGCACATCCAAGACTGACCAACGATGTTGGAATAAGCCCTTCTTCCAAGCTCCCTCTTCGTATGCCCCTGCAAGGGTTCAAGTCTTCTGATAGAAGTGCCCGGTTGGAAGACAACCGTTTGAAGATCTTGAAGCGTGCCAAAACACCATTCTCGGGACCCCAACGCCGCGAAGCAACCTTACCTTTGCGTCTTGAAGCTCCTGAATGGTGCCAGAACTTCAACACCGCGCATCAAATCAATGTTACGCCCTGGCAGCCCTGCATCGTTGCAAAACAGAATATCTGGTACGTTAACCATGGGAATCCGCAGAATTCATGTAAACATGTAAAACGAATGTGCGCTGCGCTAAGGCGAGGGCCAGATTCTGAAAAGGAGCCACCCTCAAGTCGTCAAGCTGGTTCAATTCCTTAAGACGAAGATGCGCGGCGCTAAGGCAGTACCACGTTTTGAAAACGACCCGCCCTCAATCCGTTCAATTCTCGCATGTTCTAGAACGGATGTTCGCGGCGTTAGGCGAGAACCACATGTTGAAAACCACCTGCCCTCCATCTGCGAAGCTGTTGCCGCTCTTGAAGCCTCGGAACCATGCACGGTAAGGAGGTCTCGGGCGAAACGCTCAGGCCGCTTTTCCGACTGGCCTTGGGGTGCGACCGGGGGGAGAAGAAGGAATGGAGGATGAGGAGGACGAGGCAGGGGAGGATGAGGATGAGGAGGATGGAGGAATGGAGGAATGGAGGATGAGGATGAGGATGGAGGAATGGAGGAATGGAGGATGAGGAGGACGAGGAAGGGGAGGATGAGGATGGGGAGGATGGAGGAATGGAGGATGAGGATGAGGATGGGGAGGATGGAGGAATGGAGGATGAGGACGAGGAGGATGGACTGCGCCGCCCCCCCCAGGCGTGCCCCCTGCAGCGGGGTCTGGCGCGGCCCAGCCCCCAGCGCGGCAGGGGCGACCCGCGCAAGCGGCGAGAGGGCGAGTGCTCGGAGGCCGCTGCGCGGGGGGAGAAAACACATAAAAACACATACAACAAAACAAAAAACACAAACAACACACAACAAACAAACACACTGTGGGGAAACAACACACACACAAAAACACACACACACACAAAACACACAAACAACAAAAACACACACGGCAGGGGGGAGGCCCTGAACAGGGGAGGCGGGTCCTCAGGCATTCTCGCGTCGTGGGAGGGAATCACGGCAGGAGGTTTTTGGCAGCTCTTTGGCTTCTGGAGGCCTTCACCGGCCGCCCGGGGCCGTGAAAGAACAGCGCAGGATGACGAGCCAGTCCCGGGGAAAGGGTCGGGACTTCTGGGGACCCCGCGTGCAGAAAGCCAAGACGTCGCATGTCTGGGGCGGCCTCTCGCGTCGTGTCTCGGGGCGGCGGTTCTCGGCTGCAGGAGGACCTCGCCGAGAGCGTCTCGGGCGTGCCCGAGTCGACCCGATCGGCCGCTCGAGGCCCGAGTCGTGGCCTGCAGGCCACTCGTTGAACATTATTAATTCTAAAGAATAATTATTGTTGGGACCCCTGGTGCACGGCCCCCCCGCCGCGCCTAGGCCGCAGCTACATTTTCATCATTTTTTCGCGAAAGCTTCAGAAAAGTGGATGGGGTCCAGATCCGGTTGTTTTGTTGTAATACGTTTTCCCTTGCAAAAAAACACTATAAAATGACATTTCTTGTTCTAATATAATCAAATTTCAAGAATCCCTTGCAAAAAATAAGGTAAAGTGGACATTCGCGCGCGCAAGACGAAATCCTTCCAAAACCTTAGTGTTCGCAGCGATTTTAACATAAAAACATCAAAAAACCAATGGTTTTTCAACAAAAAAACGTCAAAATCTCATCCCGCGCGCTCTTGCGGATTCGTAGGAAACCAAACACTTTTTAAACATTTCTGTCAAACGGGCTTTTGCGAGCAACTTTTTCGAACTTCTGCAACAACGGTTGCGCACCTGCCAGGGCCATCATCCCTGTCAAATAATACCATGCGGGACACATTCGTTTTTTTGCGCGCGCACGCCGAAATCTCCAAAAACCATTGGGTTCTTAAGAATTTTACCACCGCGCATCATAAAATCACACGAATCGCACCGTAGGTCCTCGAAAAACACCTGCACGACTTTTCAAAATTTCTACCCGCGCGACCATCGGGACAACCATCGGAACAACCATCGGGAGAACCATCGGGACAATCATCGGGACAGTCATCGGGACAACGATCGGGACAAGCACAACCATCAGGACAACCATCGGGACAATCATCGGGACAACGATCGGGACAACCACAACCATCAGGACAACCATCGGGACAACCATCGAGACAACCATCGGGACAACCATATCCTCTCTCTCTCTTGTGCATTCCCACATCCCTCAGGAATTTGCCCTAAAGATGTGATCAACTATCTTGTGAGTACGTATCATGTGTATCATGTGTATCATGTACCATATGCATCATATGCAACAGATGTTCTGTGGAAGGCTTAACAACTTCTGTGGGTTAACAAGGCTTAACAACTTCTGTGGGTGTACGAACGTAGGCTTACAACTTCTGTGGGTGTGTACTCCACGCCAGTGTAGTAGCCACGGTCGTCCGCAGGCCACGAAGTGAAGTGTCCGAACGTCATAGGGCGGGAAGCTGGGTGTGGGTGGTGGCGAAGAGTCGTGTGGAAACTTGGTAGAGCTTGAACCGGCCCCCCCACAAAGTGGGGGTATTGCCCGCCTCCTATGAAAACCCGGGCACTGGTGAGAACCACTAGCGTTCGGGTAAATGATTGTTGTTTTGTGTTGTTGTTGTTGTTGTGTTGATTGTGGTTGTGGGGGCTTGTTGTTGTTTGTTGTTGTTGTTGTTGTTGTTGTTGTTGTTGTGTTGTTGTTTTGTTGTTGTTTGTGGTTTTTTTTTTTTTTTTTTTTTTTTTTGGGGGGGGGGGGGGGGTGTTTTTGTCCAAACACTGCCAGCCTTCCTTTACAGAGGGCGGTGGGGACTCTCAGAAGCCCTCGCGCCTTCGGGGAAGCCTCGGGTTCGCCGCCGAGTCGTGTCGGACTGCAGAGAGGGCATAGTGACAAGGGGGGGGTACAAAATCTGCAGCTGCAGCCAGTCCTGGGTTTTCGAGAGGCTCCTTCCCTGGCCAGGCGTAGGACAGGGCCATTCCGAGCACCGGGGCAGGCCCCTCCTCCTCCTCCTCCTCCTCCTCCTCCTCCTCCTCCTCCTCCTCCTCCTCCTCCTCCTCCCTCTCCTCCTCCTTGGGGGGAACGCAGCGCCAGCCGTGCCCGCCGGTCTGGGCGGCGCCCTGGGCGCTGGCCGGGGGATGGGCGGCGGGGGGCGGGAGGCGCGGGCGCGCAAGCGGGTCGTCTCCGCCAGGGGGCGCTGGCCCGCCGGCCCCCCGACCGCGTAGGGTCACATGCCCTTCGGGGTGGTGGCGCTCGCGGTGGGGCGGTCGCGGCCCCGAGCGGCCTCTCACCGCACGGGCAGTCCAGCTGCGTTTTTTTTTTGTGGTCTGCCTGTTTTTGTTGACTGAGGCCCCGCCCGCCTGTGCCCTGTCTCCCCAATTAGAGCTGTGCGTAGCCCGCCTAGCTTTTAGCGGATCTCGCCCCGCAGATCAAAAGCACCTGTTTCTGTTGACTCGTTGCCATCCTCTGGCGCGCAAGGGTCGTTATCTGGGCCCCCGCCCCCCTCCGGGTAGCGGTGACGATGGTGCGTCTTTGGGGGGCGTCGGGCCCAACACCGCTGAGTGCTCGCAGGGCGCCCTGCCGTTGCTCGCAGGCGCCCTGCCGGTGCTCTCAGGCTCTGCGCAGGTGATCCAATCGCAGGCCCACCCCGCCCAAGCGATTTCCCGGCTGCCCCCCAGGGAAACGACCAGTACGCGTGGATCGTTACCAAGACAATAGGTCGCAGCAAAAACATCCCTGAGCAGTGCCTCCTTCCTCCCTTCCTTCTCGCCCCTCGCCGCCGAGCCCTGGCGAGGTGGAGGAGCCCGAGTACGCCGGGCTGCCGTCGAGCCTGGCCCAGTCGGCGTCGACGCTGCACGACGCGGCGGGGGGCAGCGACCGCGAGGACCGGGCGAGGGGAAAGACGTACCCAGACATGCTCGCGGCACGGAAAAATCACGACGGAAGGCTTTGGCCATTCGCGGCCCCCGGAGGCCCTCGTCGGGCCCCAGAGCTGATACAGAAACGGCTCGCGATGGGAAGTTGGCCGCTGGGAAAGGGTCGGGACGTGCGGGGGCCCCATATGGACAAGCATCACGACGTCGCACGTCGGCGTCTGGTTGTCCACCACCGAGGGTCGGGTGCCCAGGTTTACTCAGGAGGGAACAAAAACACACAGACACAATGAATCGTCGATTTCCCCGAAGATATTGGAAAATATGGGCAGTGGGGGGAAGACAAACCCAGAAAATATAGGGAAATATGGGGAATCTTTTTTATTTGTGTGTAATTTTTTGTGTGTCCTGGGGCCCCTTCATTTACGGGCGTTTTCAAGTCTCCTCGGGCGCCCTCGTGGGGATGGCGGGCTTCTCTTTGGAGCTCTGGCCGGAGTGCCTTCCCCTGGGCGGGCCCGGGCGGGCGGTCGAGCTTGGACCCCCCGAGCCCAGGCCTCCGAAGGACTCCTTCCTCGAGCGCCGTCGTCCTTGCGCCGCCGTTTCTTCGGGGATTGCTGTCGGCGTCGCCACAACATATTTATTCTATACGTGCGTCGCCCCCGCAGGGGCGACGCGCGCACCGAGAAATCTCATGGTATATGCGACGTGGCGGGCGCCTTCTGGCCACACCGCTCGCGAAACGATGTACTACAAGATGGGTATACTGTATGTTCGGGTCGGACGCGCGCCTCCAAGGAGGACACATAGTATTTGTATTAAGTCGGGCCTGTCCCTCTACAGGGGGAATATTCAAAAACAGACAAACGATAGTCTGGGGACTATTTGTTGAGTATTTTTTTTGACCATTCTGGAGCATTTGTGGAGTATTTTTCATTTTTCGTCGAAGATCCCCCCTGTAGGGGGACAAGCCCGACTTAATAGTAGTGTCTCTGTGCGTCCAATTCTGGACCTGGATGAGGGTAAGCCGCATCCTTGTCCACCTATTGCTCCTCATCCTCATCCTCCTCGTCGTCCTCCTCCTTGTTGTCCTCCTCGTCCTCCTCCTCCTCCTCCTCCTCCCCTCAAGCATTCTGGCACGAGCGGGTGCAGGGGAGCTCCTGGTGGCCTTTCCATCTCACTCTCCCCCAGTCACATTTTGTGCGCGCCCACTCGGCCAGGCTTCGCGCCGCCACGAGGTGCTTGAGGGGCAGCACGTCTCCCGCGCCAGGTTGCAGGCGATCGTGCTGACAAAAGCGAGGCAGGCTGCAGAAGCCATCAGATATCATGACACGGGCATGGTCTAAATGCTGCAAGTGCCACACTACAGAATGGAACGACATCCTCAACAGTCGGGACTGCCGTTGCAACAGGTGCAACTCCAAGGTCAAGTTGTACGCCAGCAAGAAGCACAGAGACGACAACGATTTGCTGCTGAGTCTTCTTCCTTCTGGTCCGTCCAAGGACAAGGGCAAGAGCAAGGGCGGCAACGGCAAGGGCACAGCAGCAGTGGCACCTGAGCAAGCTTGCAAGCACATGCTCACGTCCATGCTGAGCTCGACCACAGACCTGACCGTCAAGCAGGCCTTGTTGCAGCAGCTCCAGCTCCTCGAGCAGCAGGACACGGCACTCAAGGGCGACATCCCGTCGCTTGCAGAAGCCGTCCGTCGAGCTGAAGGAGCACGGAAGGATGCAAAGGCCAAGTATGAGCAGGCGTGCTTGCATTCGGCACACATTCGAGAACAGCTGGGTCGTGCAGTCGAGAAGGAGACTGGCGCCATCAAAATCCTGGCGGAGGCCGAGGTCGCGCGCAAGCTTGCTGCTCGCGCCCTGGCCGCGGCTGTACTTCCAGATCAGGCGGCGCTTCTGTCGCAGTCAGAGAAGTCATCAGAGAAGCAGTTCGCAGAGTTCCAGTGGGATGTTTTTTTTTTTTTTTTTTTTTTTTGTCTCTCTCTCTCTCTCTCTCTCTCTCTCTCTCTCTCTCTCCTTCCTTTCTTTTCAGCAGGTGGAGAGCGGGGAGTTCGAGTGCGAGGGGGCGGGGCGGGAGGGGCGAAACTCAAAGCGGACTTCGAAGCCACCAGGAATCATACCAACACCACCAGCGAGCAGGTCACATCGTGGAAAGCGCGGGTTACAGCCATGAAAGAGGAGGTGACCCAGCGCATGATGAAGAAGCGGAAGGGCAACGACAGCCAGGCGGCCCCCTCGCAGGAGACGGCAGCCACCACAGGTGGCGAGGCAGCAACTCCTACCCAGAGGGCGCCTGGCTCCAGCGAGGGCCCTGCGACGGCCACAGGGCTGCAATCGCAGGGGCAGCAGCGGATCGACCAGCAGAAAGCAGTCGAGGCGGATATCGAGCGCATCAGGAAGGCGAAGCAGGCGGGAGTGGACGCAGCCACCAAGGCAGCGACACTCAAGACTGCGAGTGCGTGAGATGAGAGCCCCCTCGCGGGGGCAGGGTCTGACCATGCAGGTGCAGACCAGGGCGAGGCGCTCGGAGTCTCTACATCGCCTACGGCTTCGGGTACCAGCGCATCAGATGGGGATAGCGCGGTCACCCAGCTTTTGTTCGCCAACATTGCCATCCTCGGCAAGAAGTCTTGGAGCTATATTCAGGAGTTGCATCGCCGCAAGGTGTTCCAATATTTTGGTCTGTGTGAGTCGCACGTAGGTGCGAATGTTGAGGCCAATTGGACTTCCAAGTTTCGTTCTGCTAAATTCAAAGCCCCGACCAACCCAGCCAGACCGTCAGGCAGACCTTGTGCGACGGCCTCAGGGACATTGCGCGCCAATGAAGGAGGCGAGCTTTTCCTCGCCCAAGGCCATCGCCAGGTCCATCATCTCACTGGCAGTCTCGGGGGACTCGGAGGGCTCTGCAGCGACGGTGCTGACATGTTGGATGGGTTCCTTCCTGTCGTCGTCCGCCAGCAGGGCTATAGCTTAGTCGTCGTGATTTGTTATGGCCACAATTCTATAGGCTTCTCAGGGGGCAACATTCGTAGGTTTGCCAAGTTAGGTAGTGTTCTTTGTGCGTTGCAGCTTCCCTGGATTGCGATAAGGGGGCTTTAACGCCCCTGCTTCCATTCTCGTCTCTGTGGGTTTTGTCGAGAAAGTGGGGGCCGCGATTTTGCAGGCTCCGATTGAGTCTACGTGTGCCAGTGCCCAGGGAGGGTCGCGCATCGATTACGCTCTCGCTTCCCCTGCCGCCGCCCCATGCGTTTTGGGGCTCCATGCGGTCTTAGATGTCCCTTGGGGGCTTCGCATTGGTCTCGCTCTCCAGCTCCGTGGCTCGGGGGGCGCAGCTCATCTCTCGTTCGCCGCGCCTTGCCGAAAGGTTCCCGCGGGTGGATCGCCCCTGGGCGGCCCCGCAGGCGGGCGGCAAGCCCTCCCGAGCCAAGCAAGAGCTTGTCACCAAGAGGGCCCTTTCGTTTCAAGGCAAGTCGAACAATCTGCCTTTCTCTTTGGGGATCTCTGGGGCAGGGGCTCCGTTGGCAACGTAGCGCCGCCTGCCGCCCAAAGCGAGCATGAGCCTTGGCCCCCCCCCCCCCCCCCTCCAGAGCCCCGCCTCGCCCCGCCAGAGGCCGTCGTAACTGGCGACCCGTGGGGCGAGGGCGACTTGGACCCGTGGGCTGACGAGCTCAGTTTTCACATGGCCGTGGACAGATGCAGCGTCGAGGGGGAAAAAGGGTTTGCCCGTCTCTCAAAGGAGTGCTCCGGCCGTGAATTCCTCTGTTGCCGACGGGCCTTCTGCGTCTAATTCAGGGGGCGATTTAAGGGCCTCCCTGAGCGAGGCCCCGACCCCCGAGCAGGCTGACAACAGGGTTTCTCCTGGCCCTTTCACTCCCACTGCTGCTGCCCCTGCCGGTGTCTCTTTCTCCATTCCTGCCGATCTGCGGCTTTCGGCTCGAACCAGTTCTGGCTTTCGCCCTCAGACCGAAGAGCAGGTGTGGGCCCCCATTCGCGAGTCACTGGCCTATCAGGCATCTGAGGAGAATATCCTTCCAATCAGTGGAGTATTTGCTGGGTGGATCGATGCTGTTGAGAAGTGTATTTTGTGGCATCGTGGTCGGGATCAAGACTGTAAGGGGCCCGCTCGTGCTGCGTGTCCTCGACTCGAGATGCATCGCGTACAAGGTAGTTTGCATTATCGAGATATGTTTTTTTTTTTTTTTTTTTTTTTTTTTTTTTTTTTTTTTTTTCTGACACAGCGGCCAACTGGCGGGCTCGGGCCCTTGCGCTCACTCGGCAAGTCATGCGCCGCGTGGCCAAGGGGAACGGTTGCAAGCAGGTGCAGGCTCTGTCGGCGGCGGCGATCAAGCTG
This sequence comes from Prorocentrum cordatum, assembly GCA_963575745.1. Classification (NCBI taxonomy): domain Eukaryota; class Dinophyceae; order Prorocentrales; family Prorocentraceae; genus Prorocentrum; species Prorocentrum cordatum. Next base: position 7,467 of record CAUYUJ010012340.1, on the reverse strand, counting down.
GTTGGTCACTATCCCGATAGTGCACGCAAGTTCGCCGGCAAGGCTCCGACGGCGACAGCGCGGCAGGGCTGGCAACACTTTCTCGGGCATCTGCGGGAACAGACGCTTGAAAAGTTGGAGGCGGCTTGCACTGAGTTGGGGAATATCTGTAGACGGTCCCGCACGAAGGCCACCAACAGCTTCTCGCGCGAGTTTAAACAACGGATAATAAACAATGAGAACACAGGCAAACTTTTCAGGGCTACCAAGCCTTCTCCTTTCTCCAATTGCGAGATTGACGACGGTAAAGCAGGTGCGACTTTTCACACCGGGGATGTGGTGGATGAGAAGACGGCGCGCTGGCGCGACCTTTGGAAGACGAGGCCGCGCATCGATGTCGGCCAGGTCCGCAATTTTTTCGCTCGTGTCAGGCATCAGGCAAGGGGGGTCTTTTTTTCCCAACCATCCTCTGGTGTTGGGTCCTCGTTTTGAAGAGACCTCGCCCCGCGTTCCCACCTCCCGCTGCCCCCTCCCCCCTCCCTCTCTTCCCTCCTCCTCCCTCTCCTCCCTCCTCCTTGCGTTCCACCCGCCCATTGCAGCGTTTCGTGGCCCCATAGGGTGCTCCGCGGAAGGCCCCAGTGGCAGGGTCCGCATGCAGTTCCACCCCCATGTCGGCGCGCCTCTCACACGTTTCGTTGCCCCAGAGGGTGCTCCACCCAAGGCCCCAGTGGCAGGGTCCGCATGCAGTTCCACTTCCATGTCGGCGCACCCCTCACACGGTTCGTGGCCCCATAGGGTGCTCCACCCAAGGCCCCAGTGGCAGGGTCCGCATGCAGTTCCACATCCATTTCGGCGCACCCCTTCCACATTTCGTGGCCCCATAGGGTGCTCCGCCCAAGGCACCAGCGGCAGGGTCCGCATGCAGTTCCACCCCCATTTCGGCGCACCCCTCATACGTTTCGTGGCCCGATAGGGTGCTCCGCCGAAGGCCCCGGTGGCAGGGTCCGCATGCAGTTCCACCCCCATTTCGGCGCACCCCTCACACGCTTCGTGGCTCCATAGGGTGCTCCGCCGAAGGCCCCAGAGGCAGGGCCTGCATGCAGTTTCATCACCATTTCGGCACACCCCTCACACGTTTCGTGGCTCCATAGGGTGCTCCGCCGAAGGCCCCAGTGGCAGGGTCCGCATGCAGTTCCACCCCCATTTCGGCGCACCCCTTCCACATTTCGTGGCCCCATAGGGTGCTCCGCCCAAGGCCCCAGTGGCAGGGTCCGCATGCAGTTCCACTCCCATGTCGGCGCCCCTTCACGCGCTTCGTGGCTCCATTTTGTGTTCCGCCGATGACCCCAGAGGCAGGGCCCGCATGCAGTTCCACTTCCATTTCGGCGCACCCCTCATACGTTTCGTGGCCCCATAGGGTGCTCCGCCGAAGGCCCCAGTGGCGAGGTCCGCATGCAGTTCCACTTCCATTTCGGCGCACCTCTCACACGTTTCGTGGCCCCATAGGGTGCTCCGCGGAAGGCCCCAGTGGCAGGGTCAGCATGCAGTTCCATCCCCATTTCGGCGCAGCCCTCACACGTTTCGTGGCCCCATACGGTGCTCCGCCGAAGGCCTCAGTGGCAGGGTCCGCATGCAGTTCCACCTCCATTTCGGCGCACCCCTCACACGTTTCGTTACCCCATAGGGTGCTCCATTCAAGGCCCCCGTGGCAAGTCCGCATGCAGCTCCCCCTCCATGTCGGCGCACCCCTCGCACGCTTCGTGGCCCCATGGAGTGTTCCACTTAGGGCCCCAGTGGCAGGTTCCGCATGCAGTTCCCCCTCCATTTCGGCGCACCCCTTCCACGTTTCGCGGCCACCAAAGGCCCTGGTGGCAGCGCCCGCACGTGGTTCCACCCTGCATTTCGGCGCACCCCTCACGCGTTTCGTGGCCTCAGATGGGGCTGCACCGACGGCTCCCGTGGCAGCGTCCGCATGGCGTGCCCGTGCCAATGTTGGCGCGCCCGTCACGCGCGTCGTGATCTCAGGGGGAGGTTCGCCGAGGACGATACCCACACCTGCGTTACACGCAGCTGCACATGGTTGGGCCCTTCGCCGTTTTTTTTTTTTTTTTTTTTTTTTTTTTTTTTTTTTTTTTTTTTTTTTTTTTTTTTTTTTTTTTTTTTTTTTTTTTTAATATATAAAAAAGTCAATTTAATTACTGACGATCGATGAGGTTCGACAGGCTACTCGAGGCATGAAGGGGCAAGTTGGGCAGGGCCCCGACCGCTTGTGCCCTGCTGACCTGGATCGGTTGCCGCATGAGGCCATCGTCGAACTAACGTCATTTTTCAACGAGGTAGAGCGCTGTGGCACTTGGCCATGGCAATTATTAGCAGTGCGTGGGGGACTCTTGCCAAAGAAGTCAACTGGGGACCGCGTCATCGGTCTTGTATGTGTTCTTTGTCGAGTCTGGTCCTTGGCCAGAAAACCGTATACCAAAGAGTGGAATACTAATGGCCATATGGGTTGGGATGCTGCATGTGCGGGCAATTCTGCCTTGGAAGAAGCATATATGCGAGCCATGGATGAGGATTTTTGTTTTCGTCTTCGTTCCTCCCATGGCCATGCGTTGTTGGATATCAAATCATTTTATGATGAGATTGAATGGAGTATTTTCGTGGATCGTGCGTTGGAGTGCAATCTCCCAGCCGCCACCCTCGGACTGGAGTTGCAGATTTGCGCAGGTCCGCGCCTCTTGGCGCAAGCCAACGCAGTTTCGCGACCTTTTCAAGCGACGCGATCCATCATTCAAGGATTGCGCAGCGGAGCTCGTTTGGACAAGTGCATGGCGAATGCAATGCTGATTAAACTAATACCATTCCACCCTCATCTCTCGGGGCGTCTGTGGGTTGACGGTTTGTCCCAGGTGGCAATAGGGTCAAGGAGACATGTTGCAGAGGTGTTAGAGGAGGGCGTTGTTGCAACTCAGGAGCAATTAGAACGACAGTCTCTTAGGCTGGCCGCCAAGAGCGCCATCGCATGCACGAGTGTGGCTGACGCCAAGACGATTGTCAAAAAGCTCAGGTGGAGAGGGGCCGAGGTACAATGGGGCAGACAAGCTTCTTATCCAGGCATCGACTTGGGCAATGGCAAACGGATGGCACGCCAAACACGTACTGCTCGGATAAGAAATTCTAAGGTTCAGCGCTTGAATGTGAAGCGCTACGCGATTGCATCCAGGAGATTTCGGATCCCGAAGAAAATTGAACAAGGAGGCCCCCAGATGACCGCCAACTACGGGCATCAGGTCCAAGGGCTTCCCAAGTCCTCGATCTTGGAACTTCGGCGTCGTCTTGGGGCTGTTGCTGGGGGACACAGGCATGGCAGGGACCTCGCCACCCTCCTCGATCTTCGTGCGCCATTACGGGATCCTGGGTATTTACTTCCCCGACAAGTCCTGGAACAATGGATCAGAACCTGGATTGAGGAACCTCGTATTCATGCTCCAGTCACACGTATATGGCGAAGTATCGTAGATCAATTTCAAAATGTCGAGCCACGGCACCGTGCACGACATGTTCGCGGCCCAGTGTCAGGGCTTATTCATTATCTGATGCAGGCAGGGTGGGGCCCACGCGGTCCTGCCGAATGGTATCCACCTTCGGACCAGATCGAGCAAGTCGGCGAAATCCCAGGATGGAAGTTCGACGCCAGCCAACTTGAGTCGGTTTCGGAGGCATCTGGATTGATCCAAGATTTTCCGGATACGTTTCAGCGTCAGCTCTGGGTTGAGGCTTCTCTCATACCTTTTGTGGCAGCGGGGTCGAAGGGGGTCTCGACAACTACAGCCTGCGCAAACAGTTGGCCCAACTTGAGGCCCTCCCTCAAGGACGACGGCTTGCAGAAATGATGCTGGTCATTGCGGTTGGGGGAGCTGGGGCAGAATCTAGACGCAAGGATGGGGATGCGAATGCACGGGCTTGTGTGAGCGGTGTCCAGATCAGGTCGCAGAAACCCCATTGCACCGATGCTGGCAGTGCTCGTGCAACACAGGCTCGCCCATTCTTGACATGACCGAGAACCTGTGTAACCCTGCGGTGACCCAGGCCAATTTAGCATAGTGTTTTTGGTTCCGAGGGCTGATTCCAGCAGCTTGGACCAAGGTCAGCGAGCCGACACAAGTTGAAGAATGGAAAGGTATGGTACACGAGCATGCAGGCACATTCTCCTTTGGCTCAGGATCGATAGACAACCCATTGATTTTGTATGGAGATGCATCGGGAGGCGCGGACACCCACGACCCACGACTTCGTCGAGTAGGGTTGGCAGCTGCAGCGTTTCAAATGGATGCGACTGAAGATTTACCGTGTGTGTATGGCCCCCTTCCAGGTGACCGCCAAACGGTTGCAAGAGGGGAGCTGTATATGCTCGAAGTTTCGATCAGATGGTCCACAGGACCAATGGTTTATATCACGGACAATGAGGAGGTATGCAGAGGATGGTGGGCTCGTGTTTTCGAAAGACCCACTGGGGCCAACGCCGACATTTGGAGAACCATTCGGAAGCATCTGCACAATCGACCTTGGGGCGAAATCGCTGTTTTGAAAGTCCCGTCGCACATCGATGGCCAGAGAGTGGTCGAACTCGGGCTACCGTCGTGGGTGATCGCTGGCAATGTGTACGTGGACACGCTCGCAGGGACTGCAGCCAAGGAGGCTCGCTTGCCAGAGAGCGAGCGAACCGAAGTTTAGCAGGTGGAAAATGAGGCACGATTGGTTCGTTTGCGGCTCCTGAGTGTTGCCTTTCAGACAGTTATCGGCGCCAACAAGAGAAGGCGCACCGGGGCTCCTGCCGTTCCGCCTCCTCGTCCCCGTGGTGTTGCGTTGATGTGCTCTGATCATAGTGTTGATGAGTCAGGGAAAAATGCTTAGTTCGCAAGGGTTCCGCAACTGAGGCCTGTTTGAAGTCTTGGCTTGCGTCCCCTTGTTTTCCACTAGAGGCCATCAGCGATAAGCTTTCTAATTTGCCAGCTGGTCGGAGTTTACATCTCGCTGGGGGCACGGTCCATAGTTCCCACCAAATGAAGTATCACGAGGCGCAGGCTGCGTGGTTTTGTGGCAGTTGTGGGTCCTTTGGCCAGGCTCTCCTGAGTAAGAAGCTGGCGAGCCCCTGCCTTCCTATCACGTCTTCTGGCAGGGATTACCTCCGTCGTTTAGAGAGAGAGAGAGAGAGAGATCTTGTGCCTAAAGTGCTCAGTGAGTCTGAGCGTGCGGCCAGGGCTTAATCTATATAGACTCGCTTCGCGACCGCTCTCATCTCATCTCACCTCCTCCTCCTCCTCCTCCTCCTCGTCGTCCTCGTCGTCCTCCTCCTCCTCCTCCTCCTCCTCCTCCTCCTCCTCCTCCTCCTCCTCCTCGTCGCCAGCTCCTGGAGGCGCCCGCTCGCCCAGGGATGCCTCCCAGCCGCCGCGCCTCGCCAGGGGGGCCTTTCGGGGGCGCTCCGGGGGCCGCCCCGCCCGGCCGCCGGAGGCCCGCGCCGCTGGCCCGAGAGCCCGCCACGGGGCCTCCGCGGCTTCGCTTCGTCCGAGGCCTCTGGGTGAGGCCTTGCCACCCCTGGGTGAGGCCTCTTCGGTGAGACCTGGGAGGAAGAGGAGGGGGAGGAGGAGGGGGAGGAGGAAAAGGAGGAGGGGGAGGAGGAGGAGGAGGAGGAGGAGGAGGAGGAGGAGGAGGGGAGGAGGAGGAGGAGGAGGAGGGGAGAAAGGAGGAGGAGGAGGAGGAGGGAGGAGGAGGAGGAGGAGGAGGAGGGAGGAGGAGGAGGAGGAGGATGAGAGGAGAGGAGGTGGAGGGAGGAGGAGGAGGAGGGGGAGGAGGAGGAGGAGAGAGGAGGAGGAGGGGAGGGGGGGGGGAGTGGGTCGGGGGGGGGGGGAGAGAGGGGTAAGAGAAGGCGAGGGGAGGAGGAGGAGGAGGAGGAGGAGGAGGAGAGGGGGATCTTTTTATCTAGAGGAAATCCCCAGAAGTCCCGACACTTTTCCCGAAGACCAGCTTCCTGTCCCGAGACGTCTTCGGGACCAGCTTCCTGTCCCGAGACGTTCAAGACTGTCCCTGTGCGCAGCGGGGGCCCCCAGTGCCACGGAACGACCAAACTCCGCGCGTTGATTCTCTTTCACGACGCAAGCATGTCTCTTGGTGCGCTGGTTTAGGCCCATCCCTCAGGGCCCGTGGGGCCCTTTCGGCCAACGTCGATCCCGAAGTCGTCGTCGTCGTCGTCGTCGTCGTCGTCGTCGTCGTCGTCGTCGTCGTCGTCGTCGTCGCGTCGTCGTCGTCGTCGTCTTCGGGCCGCCGAGCCCTCTGCGTGGGCCCCCTGGGTGAGACCGCTGGGGTCGGTTCCGGTACTCGGCCATACCGCCATGCCTGGGCAACCCGCCCCGAACTGGGCCGCGGAGGGCCCTCTGCGTGGGCCCCCTGGGTGAGACCGCTGGGGTCGGTTCCGGTACTCGGCCATACCGCCATGCCTGGGCAACCCGCCCCGAACTGGGCCGCGGAGGCCTGGTGGGACGGGGAGGAACGTGAGAGGAGGAGGAGGAGGAGGAGGAGGAGGAGGAGGAGGAGGAGATGAAACTAATAACAACTATACTACTCCAGTAAGAATGCTACTAATATACTATCGACATTGATACGAATGATATTAATACGCGTGGTTATTTATAGTAAGAATACTAAGCGTAAGAAGAATTATTTTATCAGTAATGGGAATAACAATGATAATACCAGTAAGAAGACGAGGAGGAGGAAGAGGAGGGGGAGGAGGGGGACGAGGAGGAGAAGGAGGAGGAGAAGGAGAACAAGGTGGAGGCGGAGGAGGAGGAAGAGGAGGAGTAGGAGGAGGAAGAGGACGAGGAAGAGGAGGAGGATGAGGAGGAGGAGGAGGAGGACATGAACATGCTAACAACAATACTAATACAGTACTAACGCTACTAATACTACTACTACTACCATTGACACGCGTGATATTAGTACGCATGATACTTGATAGTAAGAGTACTAGCGTAAGAATAACGATGATACTAGTAGTAAGAAGAAAAGTAATGAACTAATAAGAGGACCAGGATGATGAGGAGGAGGAGGAGGACGAGGAGGAGGAGGATGAAGAGGAGGAGGAGAAAAATATGGAGGAGGAGGAGAGTAGTAGTAGTAGTAGTAGTAGTAGTAGTAGTAGTAGTAGTAGTACTAGTCGTAGTCGTAGTCGTAGTCGTAGTCGTAGTCGTAGTCGTAGTCGTAGTCGTAGTCGTAGTCGTAGTCGTAGTCGTAGTCGTAGTCGTAGTCGTAGTCGTATTCGTAGTCGTAGTCGTAGTCGTAGTCGTAGTCGTAGTCGTAGTCGTAGTCGTAGTCGTAGTCGTAGTCGTAGTCGTAGTCGTAGTCGTAGTCGTAGTCGTAGTCGTAGTCGTAGTCGTAGTCGTAGTCGTAGTCGTAGTCGTAGTCGTAGGTCGTAGTCGTAGTCGTAGTCGTAGT
>CAUYUJ010012339.1:0-17274 GCA_963575745.1 Prorocentrum cordatum | reverse complement strand
GAGGAGGAGGCGGAGGAGGCGGATGAGGAGGAGGAGGAGAGGCGGATGAGAAGGAGGCGGAGGCGGAGGCGGAGGCGGAGGCGGAGGCGGAGGAGGAGACGGAGGAGGAGGAGGAGGAGGAGGAGGAGAAGGAGGAGAAGGAGGAGAGGGAGGAGGCGGAGGAGGAACAATAATAAGAAGAGGAAGCAGAAGCAAATAATAATGATCAGAAGAAGACACATAAACAGAAGAAGACGGAGGAGGAGGAGGAGGAGGAGGACGACGAGGAGGAGGAGGAGGAGGAGGAGGAGGACGGGCCGCATGTGTTCAATCGCCGTGGATCCTCAGGACTTCGCCTTCGGCATGCAGCGCCAGCGGGACCTGGTCTGCGCCAGCGGCTTCAGCGGGCCGTCGTACCTCTGCGCTCTGCTGTGCCTGAGCCTATGCGGGGCAGCCTCGCGGTGCTTCTCCCGCCGATCGTCACGGGGAACAAGAACACACTCAAGGGAGGACAAACATCCGGATCCGACAATTGGCGTTTAGTAAGCGGCCCTGGGCGTTTACTAAACAGCGTTGCCCTGCTTGATTCCTTCTTGGGGTGCGTTTACTAAACGTCTTCGCGTGTCGGGGTGGTTATCATCGGGTTGGATTTTCTGCCCTCTGCACACACAGACGAAGAATCGTCGATTCCCAGGAACGTATGGGAAAATATGGGAATGGGGGGGGACGCCGAAAATCCAGAAAATATGGGGAAACATACGAGAATCCTGGGATTCGTGTTAGTCTATTTGTGTGTCCCTGGGCCCCTTCAGAGTGGTCCCTTGCACCTCGGTTGTCTCGGCAGGATCAGCAGCCTGAGAGTAGCGCTCGCCATGGGAGAAACGGGCCCAAGGGAAACGTATTCCAAGATTTTGCACCGTTTTTGCTGTTTCGGGGCACTCCACGGGCCCAGGGACTGTCAGAAGAAGCAGGACCCGTTTCCCCCATGTTGAAGTGGGGTCCAGTGGGGCAGCGTCGATTGGAAAGCAGCTTGGCCGAGTCCGTAATGCGTGCATCCCCGACATCGGTTGACGGACCAGTGTCGGCGTCGCTTTAGGGCGAGGTATTTTTTTCCAACGTGTGGCGTATTGCGTACTGGCGGGGGTGCGAACGCGTGGTGGGAGTTGTATGTGCTGCGGGCGGCTCTGTTGCGCCTTGTGCCTGCGGCGCCCCTTTGAATATCTAGCTGCCTGCGGCAAGTTCTGCCACTGTGCCAGCCCAGCAGTATTCGAGGAGGCACGGGAGGCCGTCGCGTGTGACGATGGTGGTGGTGATGATGAGGCGGAGGATGAGGATGATGATGATGATGATGATGATGATGTTGATGATGATGCTGATGATGTTGATGCTGATGCTGATGATGATGATGGTTGAGCATGGTGATGATGATGATGATGATGATGATGATGATGATGATGATGATGATGATGATGATGCTGATGCTGATGCTGACGATGCCGATGACGATGATGATGATGATGATGATGATGATGAGGAGGAGGAGGAGGAGGAGGAGGAAGAGGAAGAGGAGGAGGAGGAGGAGGACGAGGAAGAGCATGAGGAGGAGGAGGAGGAGGAGGAGGAGGAAAGCCGTCACATCTGACATCTTTCGTTTTCACTATTGCGAAGACCTCACGTCAGTTGCCGCCGACCCTGTGATCAACGGGTGACAACAGACATTGACAGTGGGATGTTGAGCAGGAGGAGGAGAAGGATGGAAGAGGGAGGAGGGGGAGACGGATAGCGGGGAGGGGGAAAGAGTGAGAGGGACAGGTCTCTTTGGGCCATCGTAGGGTCGTAGGGCCTTCCTGTGTCCAGTTGGGAGGTCTCGTAGGCCCTCTCTGGGCAATTGTGGGGCCCTTCAGGAGCCATTTGGGAGTCATCTTAAGCCTTCTTGGACCTCTCGTCGGGCTGGCCGGGGCTCTCTTGGAGGCCCTGGGAGGCCTTTAGGGCCATCTCGGAGGCCATCGAACACGGAGGGTGGGTTCCCTATGTGCGTCCCCCCGTCGAGCCGCGAGGCTGAGCCGCCTCTTTTGGGCTCTCTTGACCCGCTATCGTGGCGCTCCCCGGCGCTCTTGGGGCAGTCTTGGGGACTTCCTGGGCGCCGCTGGGGGCCCTCGTAGGCAATACAGTCAAAAGCCCTACTAAGGACGCGCGACTTTGCTCAGGGTACCCTTGCGTCCTTGCTCCTCCTTGCTCTTGCGTCCTTGAAGTTTTCCTCGTCCGCCGCCCCAAAAATCCCAACTTCGGCATCCAAGGTTGTTGCGTCCTTACCGCGCGTCCTTATTAGGGTTTTTGACCGTATTGGAGCCATTTGAGGGCCGCAAAGCCCATCGAAAACGAGAAGGCGAGAAAGCCAACCAGAAGAACTGTATGGTTTTGAATGAGTTTCGCCTCCCAGGGCTTTTGAGGCAGCTCCGTGGCCACGAGGAGCGGCCTTGGAGCGGACCTGAGGCCTCTTGGGGCAATGTTTGAAGCTCTGTTGACAGGTTGTTGGGTATCCTGGGCGAGAGAGAAGGCCTCACAGGCCAGTGCCGCTGACCCTAGAGGCAGACCTGCAGGATGCAGGTGGCAGCCAGAGGTGCTGGGAGGGCCGGGACCAGACGCCCCGAAGAGTCCCCCCGAGGAGGTTCCCCAGGCAGTCCTGACGTGGAGCACGGCTCGGCTCGAGCCCGGGGTGCCCCAAGACGGCGCCCCGAAAAATTGCCCCAGGCGACCCGTGTAGAGCGCGGGGAGGGCCCCGCGAGCACATGAGAGGGCCCCAGGAGGGCCCTGGACGTGTGCGGCGCACCAGGAGGCCATGGCCTCTTGGGTGGCTGCGCGCCTGGACATGAGGGTTGGGAAACATCGCATAGAAAACCCGCCGAAAGGCGCTAACGGTTTCAGGAGGCCGTTCGGAGGCCTCTCGGGAGTGTCTTTGAGGGCGTCTTGGACCTTCTGGGAGCCTCGCTGGGGGCCAACAGGGAGCCTCTTGTGGGCCTCCCGCGAGCCCCTTGAGGCGGCGAGCTCGAGATGTCGGTTCGTGGTCGCCGTCTGGGGCCCTTCTTGGGACGTTTTGGGAGCCCTCTTAGGCCGCTTTGGAGGCTTACTGGGCCGTCTTTCGGGCCTCTTTGGCTGTGTCTGCGCCTTTGTGACGGCCTCGTAGACTGTCTCGTGGAGGGCTTTGGGGCCTCTTGGGCCGTTTTGGAGCGTCGGGATTCCCAAAAGGTAGAAGGTCTAATATCAGTCAACAATGTAAAATGAATGTTGCCTAATCAGGCCCGTTGGGAGTGCTGATGGAGACCTTTTGGGGCGTCTTGGAGGCGTCTTGGGCCGTTTGGAGGCCATCTTGGAGCGCTTTGGGGAGGACTCTGGGCCCCTCTTGGATGATCTTGGACCTGAAGTGCCGAAGGACGGCCAAGTTCGCTCGAAGGCTACCCGAAAAGGGAAGGTGGGGGGACCGTACTCTGACCCAGGACCCTCCCACGCGAGGACCTTTCCCATGGCCCCCCTCCCCACCGGGGTGGGGCAGGGATATCTTGTGGCCCTTGTGGGCCTTTTTGGATGCATCTTAGGTCGTCTTGGGGCCAGATTCGGCCGCCTTGGGACCATCTTGGCACGTCTTAGAGGCATTTGGGGCCAGTTTGGTGTCCTTGGTTGCTTGCATGGGACGTCTTGGAAGCCTGGGACTCGCATCCGTAGTTTTTAACGAGGGATCGTGGCCTCGGCAGTTCGGACCCATCGTCTTTCTCTAAGCATTTGCACTCGGAGATTCTTCCTTCTTTTAAAGAAACTGGACCGTGTGGGTGGTCTGGCGGCTATGTGACCGCCGTCGCCGCCCCGTCGCCGTCTCGTCGCCGCCCGTCGTCTGGGCCGTGGGCGGTTTGGCGGCTATGTAGCCCCCGTCGCCGCTTCGTCGCCGCCCGTCGCCGCCCTTGGATTGTACCACGGAGGTTGCACGAAAAACATCGCGCAAGCGGGGCGCTTTTTCGTACCTTTCTGCCTCGCCTTCTCTTTCGACATATGTGCATTCACGTTTGCCAGCGCGGGCCCCAAACTGTGGGTAGTTGCGCTTTCGATGATCCTTCCTCCCTCTGTCTGTGTATAGTGTTGGTGCTCTTATTGCATTCTCTCTCTCTCTCTCTGTCTCCGCCTTCTTGACATATATTATACGTATATGTAGTTTGCTCTTTACATTTGTATAGTGCGTCATATTTTATTATCGCCAGTTCTCTCTTCCTCTCTCTATCTCTCTCTCTCTCTCTCTGTCGTTCTCTCTCTCTCTCTCTCTCTCTTTGTTTCTCTCCCTCGCCTTGTCTCTCTTTCTGTCTCCTTCCTTGTCTAGTAGATTGAACAGGAGGGTGCACAGGAACACAAATAGTGACATACGCATATTCCCTGATTTCTGTTTGCTTTCAAGGGTTCTCCTTTCTAGGGAACTGGGCCGGTGTGGTGGTGTGGCTGTTTGGTGGCTACGTTGTCGCCGTCGCCACCCCGTCGCCGCCTCGTCGCCGCCCGTCGTCTGGGCCAGTGTGGCGGTCTGGCGGCTATGATGGCCCCAACGCGGCCCCAGATGGGACCCACACGGCCAATACACAGCGCAAGAGCCCTCCAAGAGGCCCCAAGAGAGCTCCTAGAGGCGTCCCGAGAGAGCCCGAAGAGGGCCATATCCTTGATTTCCAGTCGTTGGTTCACTTTTTTTGCGCTTTCTCGCATTCTCGAGCTTCCAACGCTCCAAGACGGCCGAAGACGCACCGAAGATCGTCCCAAGACCGCCGAAGAGCCCCCCCAAAAAGCCCCAAGACAGCCCCGGTGAGCCTGAAGACTGCCCAAGAGCAGCCCAAAATTGCCCAAGAGCATCCCAGGAGAGGCACAAGATGGGCCCCAGAGCCGGAGCGGGAGGCCCCAGGGCGCTCCAGGACGGCCGAGATGATTCCAACATGGCCCAAGAGGAGCTCAAGACGGCAATCACACAGCCCAAAAGGCTTCCAAGAGAGCCCAAGAGAGCTCCGAGAGACGTCCCGAGAGAGCCCAAAGAGGCCCAAAGCATTGATTTGCATTGGTCCGTTCGATGTGTTTCGCTTTCTCGCTTTCTCGAGCTTCCAATGCTCGAAGACGGCCGCAGACGCCCCCAAGACTACCCCGAGACCGCCGAAGAGGCACCCACCCAAAAGAGCCCCAAGACGGCCCCAGGGAGCCCGAAAATAGTCCAGGAGGTGCCTCAGACGGCCCAAGAGAACCCCAGGACGGGCCCAAGCTGGGCCACAGAGCGGGAGCGGGAGGTCCTAGAGCGCTCCCAGACTGCCCAGATGGCCCGGGTCTCCCCCATCCGTCCCTCCCTCCCTCCCGCCCCCTCCCCTTGCCTCCGTTCCTTCCTTTCTCATCGTCCTCCCCTCACCGCTCAGCTTTCGTGCCCCTCCCTCCTGGGACGGCCCCGCCAGAGCGCCAGACGGGCCCCGCTAGATCAAGCGGGGCATCGTTATACCTTATCATTTCACAAGTTGTTTTCCCCCTCCCACCCCTGAAGGGCGTCCCTGGCAGAGCGAGAGCGTTCTGACTACGCGTTTCGTCGCGTCGTTGGCATGGGCCCGAGAACGCTGGCAATCGTCGGCGCGTTTGGTTCTAGTGTGTGTATACATATATGTATATGATTACATACACACATGCATGCATACAAGCACGCATAGAAGCATCTACTGAAATCCATCCATACATACATACATACATACACACGTGCGTACAAACATACATATCTGCATATGTTATTGGTTAAAAAAATGAATGTATACATGGCTTTAAACATGTATATAGCAGGACTTAGATGGCGCCGCATAGATGGCACAGCGTACATCGGACAACTTTGATTGCACCACGCATGTTGCACAAAATAGGTTGCACAACGCATATTGCATCCATATATTAGGCCACAGCTATTGCACTACGTAGGTTCTCTTTTGCTTATAGAGAATTACACTCCCCCCCTCTGGATTATCCGCTCGCCCCTAACATTACAATTTGCACATGATTCTACCTCATCGCTTACCTTCCACACCAACGCATACCATCCCAGCCAGTCCGGTATCGACTCGCCCTGTCAGTATTTGCTCAACATTCTATGCGTAGATACTCGTTGTATCAAACAAACACGCATTTGCCAAACCTGATTGACAACACATGGGACAGAGTCCACAAGGCTTGTGCGCGCGATCTGGCTAGTTAATTTTAACCAGAAGTTTTCAATAGTTCCGCAAGATGCGATCAAACAGGCCGTTCGCGCGTGCATATCGAAGTCATTCGAACGGCCCTTGCGCACGTGCTGGGGGTGGGGGCGCCATCGCTATCAAATCAAACTATGCGGGCCATTCGCGCCCGTCGGCCGCGCGCGCACGTCGAAATCCTGCCAAATCTTCATCACCGACACGTGGGCGCCGGTATCGTCATCGGCGTGGCGTGATCAGCATCGGCGCCGTCATTGCCTTTGCCGTCGTCGCCGTCATCGTCGCCACTTGCATCGCTGCTATCATCCTCGTTTTTGCCATTGTCGACATCACCATGATACAGCGCCCGCCCGAGTCACCGACTCGCATTGGAGTGCCCGCGCGTCAGCGCGGCCTGCGAGACTCGTTGGGAAGTGCCCAGCGGTCAGCGCCACCGCGCCCGCGTCGTTCGCGCCAGACCAGCTGGCCGCTCTGCGCGCGAAGTTGCGCGCGCGAGCGCGGCCGCAGCGATGCACCAGCCAGCGCCAAGCGGTCATGCCGATCGCCCCCGCATGTGTCTTGCCAGGTTGCGGGTGGGTGGGCGGGATGATTGCGCGAGAAATGGGGTTGACAATTTCAAGTTCGGCAGGGCACCACATCGGTAGCACAACATAGATTGCACAGTTTCAGTTTCACCACCTGCCACAACGCACATCGCATCACATTGATAGCACACCAAGATAGCTAGAAACACATTGCCTGGGGCCCACGTTGGCTAACATTTAATGGGCTGTTTGGCCTCGGGAGAGGAAAATGCGCACACCACTCTGGTAGTAGCGGGGCCGCGATTCGAATACAGAAGCCCTACAAATCAGCACCTGACATTCTCACGCGTCCAGATCGATGCAGGCAAGTTGGCGGATCGATGCAGGCACGTTCCACACCATTCAACCTGGCACCATCTCGTTTGCCATGTGTCGCATCCACGTTGTTCGATGACGATTATGGCCGTCTGCCGTGGCATCGCGCTTTTCTGTTAAGCCCTGGCGCCGAAACATTGTGCAAAACATACACACATGCATCCGTGTACAGACGTGAATTCCTCGCCGTTTGTCATGCCCGTGATACGCATTTCGTTGTAATTGTTTATCTGTGTTCAAACCTCTATGTCCAGTGTTGCCGCTTTCGGGCGAGTTTGACATGACACGTTCTGGCACGATTATTGCAGCTACTATCAGAAGCCAGGCGAATGCTGACAAACCCGTGGCTGTTAAAACGGAGCTCCGGGAAATTGTTTCTTCTTTCCAGGAAGCAGTCCGTGTACCATCTGGCGCGTTGAGCTTTCTTCCCGGAATGCGCTTTTTTATACAAGGAAGATCGTTTTAGCAGCCACGGATTTGCCGGCCTTCGCCCAGCTTCCGATATTGAGTGGGACGGTTCTGCCCCCCACCGTGTGTCAGTATCGTTTAACCCATCCTCATCCCCATCCAGACCCCACCATCTCATCCCCCCAGTTGGGGACATACCCCTGGAGATTTGACAGAAACTGCCTATATCCCCATCTAGGAGGGGTAAACCGGCCAGTGGGGTCCAGGCCCTGCGAGTGGGGGTAGGGATCGGTGAAACGATGCTCAGTTCGCTCGACGACCCAGGGCCCCAAGGGGGCAGGCGGGTACGACGCTTCGAGGGCCTGGGTGCGCAAGCTGAAGCGCCTCCGACCGCCGAGCCCTGCGGAACCTCGTGGCCGCCGCCTGCCCAGCTCGGGGCACCGTCCTGCCCCCCCCCCCCCCTCGAGCCACATGATGCCCAGTGCGTTCCTGCCTGCTGTGATGGGCAGATGTTGCACCTCCGCTGCCATGGGTAGGAGAGGGAGGAGGGGGGGAGGGGGGGGAGGAGGAGGAGCAGGGGGAGGAGGGAGGAGGAGGAGGAGGAGGAGGAGGAGGAGGAGGAGGAGGAGGCGGAGGAGAGGAGGAGAAAACGAGGACGAGGAGGAGGAGGAAGAGGAGAGAGGACGATGACGAGGAGGAGGGACGAGGAGGAGGGACGAGGAGGAGGACGAGGAGGAGGATGAGGAGGAGGACGGGAGGGAGGAGGAGGAGGAGGAGGAGGAGGCGGAGGGAGGAGGAGGAGGAAGAGGAGAGGAGAGAGGAAGGAGGAGGAGGAGGAGGAGAAGGAGGAGGGAGGAGGAGGAGGAGGAGGAGGAGGAGGAGGAGGAGGAGGAGGAGGAGGAGGAGGAGGAGGAGGAGGAGGAGGAGGAGGGAGGGAGGAGCACTCAAAAATAGTCCCCAGACTATTGTTGGACATTTGTTTGATTTTTTTTGCTGGTGTTTTTTATTTTTCGTGGAAAATCCCCCTGTAGGGGGACAGGCCTGACTTGGCTCCAGTAACTGCGCGAAAACAATTTCGCTAAGATCCGCACGGACTTCCCGGAGCGGCGCTGGGCCCTCCAGTGGCGCCTCCGGCGCCGCCCCTTGCGAGCTCCGCGCGCCAAGGGGGGGGGGGGGGGGCAGCGCTGATCCGAGCAGTTCGCGTGGACCTCTGGAGGCCCATATCAGTGCAGCTGTTTGATCCTCTGCGCAAGCAGCCCCTGAGGACATGCGCGCTCGCAGAGAGGAGAAGGGAGCAGGGGAACGAATAATGACATCAACACAACAACTCGGAGGTCCGCGCGGATTTCTCGGATCCGCGCTGGGCCCCCCTTCCTGGCGCGCGGAGCGCGCCAGGGGCGGTGCCAGAGGCGCCGCCAGTGGGCGCCAGCGCAGATCCAAGAAATCCGCGCGGAGCGCCAATAGTTCATGTGTATGCCGTTTTTTCTTCTTCGACGAAGGGCAGCGAAGGAATCCGCGCGAACCTCCGAATTTTTAGATTTGTGTCAAGCTTCGTTTCCCTAGTGTAGCAGGGGAGCAGAAGGTGGAGAAGCAGGACAGAGCAGCAAGGGGAGCAGGAGCAGGAGGGTGATGGGGGGGGGGGGCGGAGCAGTAGGGGAGCAGCAGGAGCGGGAGGAGCAGGGGGATGAGGAGCAGGAGAAAGCAGTTGGGATAAAGGAGCAGGAGCAGGAGGAGCAAGGGGGTCAGGGTAAGGAGCAAGGGGGTAAGGAACGAGGAGGAGCAGTGGGAAACTGGGGCAGGAGCAGCAGGAGGAGGAGCGGGCCACGGGGAGGGGGGGACGGCGGAATGCACAGCGGGGCCGCCTGGGGCGAGGGGGAAGGAGGGGCCGCTATGAAACGCAGGGATCGACCTGACAAGCGTTTGACGTGTTCGCGTCGTGTTCGTTTTTCCTGGTGTTGTTTTCCATCCGCCTGTGATGCGACATCGAAGCGAAAACGGCCCACGAAATCGCCAAAGCATCGTTCAGGACCCCTGGCGAAAAGAAGGGGTCCTGATACCGTTGCGTGATGCTCGACCACGAACCAGAGTTCCCAGTCGGTTTGGGAGGTCTCCGCGGCAATCGCGGCGGACACACACACACACACACCGGAGCAAGGTTTGTTTGTTGAGCAGTGGCATGCAGCTGCCCCCGCCCCCACCACCCTCCCTCTGCGATGTTGACGCGGCTCATATTTGGCCGCATGGCGACAGATAGTTTCAAATTTGCGGCCGACAAGGGCAGCCATGTTTTTGAGGTTAGGGGTCGATTACAGTCGGACCGAGGTACAAGATCGAGGTCGGTCCGGGGAGGATGCCCTAGTGTTCTTCGTGTTTGTTGGATATGAGTGTGCATCCTGGGAAGGATACCGCTGCATGTTCTGTGTGTTTTAGCCCGCGGAGGGTCTCATGTTCTTGAAACACGTTCTCATGGCCTAGGTCTGACTGTACATGGCCATATAGCGACAGAGAGTTGCACATTTGTGGTCAACACGGGCACTCCTGTGTTTGTTGTTTCTTGGTTAGGGGTCGATTTCCACGCAACCTTGAAGGAGTCAGGAGGGGAAAAAGCACACATACACAATTAATCGTCGATTCCCAGGAAGATCTGGGAAAATGTGGGAGGCGGGGGGGAAGACGAAGACCAAGAAAATCTGGAAAAATGGTGGGAATCCTGGAATTTAATCAGTGTGTATTCATGTTTGTGTGTCCCTGGGCCCCCTGGGAGGAGAAGGGTTCCTGCGGGCCTTCCTCGTTCTCTCGGGGGCTCTCTACCGGGCCTGGCCCTGGGCAGCCGCGGGGGGCTCGCCAGACGACGGTTCGGGATGGAAAGCTCTTCGGAGGTTGGTAGACTTTATGTCTTAGGTTGGTAGACTCCAAAAATGGTCTGGGGACTATTTTTTGAGTATTTATATATATATATATATTATACCTTTTTGGGGCATTTTGGGGGTATTTTTATTTTTTCTTCGAAAATTCCCCTGTAGGGGGACACGCCCGACATAATGGTAGACCTCCGACCCTTCCTTTTCTTCTCTCGTCGGGGGGGAGCGCGCAGTGGGGCGGGGCGAGAAGGGGGGGGGGCTGCGGGGGCTGCAGCAGAAGGGGCCCCATGTAGTGCCCAAGGGGGCACCTTTCTTCCCCCGCCCCCCCCAAAGGGTACCTTTCTTCCCCCGCCCCCAAAGGGTACCTTTTCTCCCCCCACCCCCCCGAAAGGGTGCCTTTTCTTTCCCCCCCCCCGGCCTTTCCGGCCCGAGAAGGGTACCTTCCCCCCCCCCAAAGGGCACCTTTTCTTCTCCCCCCCCCAAAGCATCGCCCCCTCCATGACTTCGCGCCCCCTCCCCCTGTCTTCTTCGGGGCGCGAGGGGCGGGGGTCCACGCGCACGGGGGTCGCTCAGGGCCCCCGGTCCGTGGCAGGCCGTCGAAGAGCCCGGGGTGCGTTTGCCCGGGCTGGGGGGCAGGGGCCCACAAGGATCCTGCAGGATGCTCCTCCTCTCTCCCCCCTCTCTCCTCCTCCTCCTCCTCTCTCTCCTCCTCCTCCTCTCCTCCCCTCCTCCTCCTCCTCTCCTCCTCCTCCCTCCTCCTCCTCCTCCTCCTCCTTCCTCCTCCTCCTTCCTCCTCCTCCTCCGCCTCCTCCTCCCCCTCCCCCTCGCCCCCCCGGGCTGGGGGGCAGGATGCTGCAAAATCCTGCAGCAGATTGCAGGGCTTATGAGGAAAATCCTGGAGGCCTCGCGCGGCGAGTAAGAGCAGTATGATCTAGTCCACTTGTCGGTTCCGTTAGCTATGGGTCGACGCTCGCGCGGCGATGCTCAGGAGTCGGTCCGACGTAAATCCGTCGTGAATCCGACGTAGATCCGACGTAAGTCGGGTCTCAAGTTGCCGCGCGAGGCCTCCAGGATTTTATTCATAACAGGGTTTTGCAAGATCTTGCAGCCCAGAGTAAAGAAACAATACTATGACGAGAAAGGGAAGAAAAAACAAACAAACAAACAAAAAGGATCCTGGGCTGGGGGGCAGGGGCCCACAAGGATCCTGCAGGATGCTGCAAAA
The DNA here is from genome assembly GCA_963575745.1 of Prorocentrum cordatum. Taxonomy (NCBI): domain Eukaryota; class Dinophyceae; order Prorocentrales; family Prorocentraceae; genus Prorocentrum; species Prorocentrum cordatum. Next base: position 5,666 of record CAUYUJ010012339.1, on the reverse strand, counting down.
TCCTGCAGCAGATTGCAGGGCTTATGAGGAAAATCCTGGAGGCCTCGCGCGGCGAGTAAGAGCAGTATGATCTGGTCCACTTGTCGGTTCCGTTAGCTATGGGTCGACGCTCGCGCGGCGATGCTCAGGAGTCGGTCCGACGTAAATCCGACGTGAATCCGACGTAGATCCGACGTAAGTCGGGTCTCAAGTTGCCGCGCGAGGCCTCCAGGATTTTATTCATAACAGGGTTTTGCAAGATCTTGCAGCCCAGAGTAAAGAAACAATACTATGACGACAAAGGGAAGAAAAAACAAACAAACAAACAAAAAGGATCCTGCAAGGCCTGACTATCCCGGGTTTGCACTGACCCGGGTCTGTGAGACCCCCGAGTCGTTCAAGCCAGAATCTAGGCCTCCCGGATGAGGTCCGCGCAGGTGGGATCGAAGGGTCACGCCGCATCTCCGATGCATCGGGGATGTGGTTAGATGTGGACCCCGGTTTTCTCCATGGCGGCGTCGCCGAGGCATCGGAGATGCATCGGCGATGCGGCGCGCTCCTCCGACCATCTACTCGGACCCCAACTCGGAGGCTAAATGGCCCGATTGGGCTCGTTGATATCGATCTGGTTGGTGTTTGGATGATTGTGGGGTCTCGCCTTCGAGCGGCTAGCCGTTTCTTGCCATCACCGGTGAAGGCCGCAGTTCCGCAACCTGTGCCACATCGTATTCGCCGTGGTGCTCAGCAGCATTGCCATCATCAACGGCCTCTCGGACATAGTGGAACAACGCCAGTATAGTATGGACCCCTTCTCTGTGCATGCAAACGCGATCGAAGTCTGATAGGTAGATAGACTGTGGATGACTCGTTAGTGCTGGGTCATGCGCGTTCGTGCGTTTCTCCAAATCCGAGTGGATCACGGATGCGTATCTCATTTTGTTCGGCGTGCAGCAGACTGTTGAAATATTTCTTCAGGAAACGATATATAATTCATTGCATGCAGGGTAGGGAAAGCTGTCAGAACAAGTAGACAACCATATACGCGGCGCAGCATTTCTATTTTGGCTTGGAACATGTGTCGATCGTCGGTTCCATGGTGTTCCCTGGTTATCCACACTCATAGCGTATCGTCTGCCAATGGTCATTGCCAGGACGTCGTGATGGCGTTTGCCTTCACTCTTCTGCTGTACGGCAGCCCAGTGATGGCGATCATATCGGACGTCTTCTTGATCAGTGGCTCTCCCCTTGCGGATGTGAAGGACCAGGAGATTTGATCGCGGGGACGGTTCAATCTGCAGTGGAAGGGGACGTTGCGGGAGCAGGAGGGCGCAAGCATTGCATGCCATGGAGGATCTGGAAGTTTGGGCGCTTCGCGTCATCCCATTCGCCTGAAATCGGACGAGTCCCTCTGCAGGGGGAATATGCAAACGCAGTCGGAAAAAATGTCTGGGGACGATTCTTCGCCTACCTTTGGGCTACCTCTGGGCATCCCTTGACCACCGTTAAAGGGCGAAAGGAACCCCGCCCTCCCCCTCAGAGGTCGTGGGGGGCAGGGGTAGGCTTCGCACGTGGCCCCCTAACTGTCCTCCTCCTCCTCCTCCTCCTCCTCCTCCTCCTCCTCCTCGTTGTTGTCCTCGTCTGTGTCCTCCTCCTCCTCTTCCTCCTCCTCCTCGTCATTGCCCTCGTCCTCTTCGCCCCGCATCGGCCCGAAGGGGGAAGACCTGCCCGACCCGGCGTGCCCGCTCGGCCTCGGAGGGGCCCCGCCCTGGACCTCTGGGCTGCCGACGACCGCCCGCCTCGGGCGCGGCCCGACGAGCGCGGCATTGGGCGTCGGCCCCGCGCAGGGGGGGAGGTCAGGAGGGAGGAGGTCCAGAGGAGGTAGGAGGAGGAGGAGGAGGAGGAGGAGGAGGAGGAGGAGGAGGAGGAGGAGGAGGAGGAGGAGGAGGAGGAGGAGCGAGGAGGGAGGAGGGAGGAGGGAGGAGGGAGGAGGGGGAGGGAGGAGGAGGAGGGGGGAGGAGGAGGAGGGAGGAGGAGGGAGGAGGAGGGAGGAGGAGGCAGGAGGAGGCAGGAGGAGGGAGGAGGCAGGAGGAGGTAGGAGGAGGGAGGAGGCAGGAGGAGGCAGGAGGAGGGAGGAGGAGGCAGGAGGAGGCAGGAGGAGGCAGGTGGAGGGAGGAGGAGGAGGAGGAGGAGGAGGAGGAGGGCCCCCATCCCCGAGGCCTCTAGAGAGGCTCCAGGAGGCCCCGGACCCCCAGACCTAAAGGATCGATGGGCCATGTTTTCACAGCTTGTATTCGTACTGAAAATCAAAATCAAGCAAGCTTTTCCCCTTGTGGTCCACATGAGATTTCTGTTCTCATTGAGCTCACATTAGGACACCTGCGTTATCATTTAACAGATGTGTCGCCCCAGCCAAACTCCCCACCTGACTATGTCTTCCGCACAGACCAACCATCAGAAAAGACAACCTTAGATCCAAAACTCGCTGTGGTGCAAGTCTCAGTCTAACGGAATAAGTAAAATGACATTAAGAGTAGTGGTATTTCAAGGTTGCCAAAGCTCCCACTGAGGCGGGGGGAGGCGCGGAGAGCCAGGACGGCCGGAAGAGGCGGGGCCCACGAGCAGGGGGCCCGAGGCAGCCGCGCTCCCGGGAGCTGCCGCCGCGGGCCCCCAGGAGGTGTTCGAGAGGCGCCTCGCTCGCCGAGCTCGCTCCACGAGTCTGAAGTCGAGGCATGTCCCTCTACAGGAGGCATGCTCAAAAGTGGTCAACACCTATTCCGGCTATGTTTGCATATTTCAGGAGGGGAAAAACACACACAGACACAATTAATCGTCGATTCCCAGAAAATATTGGAAAATATGGGAAGTGGGGGGGGAGACAAAAACCCAGACAATGTTGGAAACTATGGGGAATATGTTTATATGTGTGTGTATTTCTTTGTGTGTCCTGGGGCCCCTTCAGTATTGCCGATGTGTTTGTTGATGCGTTCTGTTTGTCGTCCAGAATCCGCCTGCAGGGAGACACGCCTGACAGAAAGCTAGCTCCTTCCACTACTCGCAGAGTGCTCACAGTGGAGACCCATGCCAAGAAGCACCCTGCTTGCCTGCAGGGTGCCCTGGGTTTCTTGTGTTTCGATGGTTTTGCGATGGAAGACGTGACGTTCCCTCACCAAACATCACTGGGCTTCCTGGGGTCTCAAGGTTGGGTTTCTTGTGGAGAGATCATTGTGGTCGGGCCCCTACTCGCAAACATCCGAAAAACCATACGTATGCCTTTGTGTCATATATATATATATATATTGTCAAGTCCCTGCGGCGGATGCAGGCCATCTGCGAGTAGCTAGTTGACGAGTAGTGGAACGCGCTTGTCTATTCACGGAGCTCCGTTCAGGCGGAGAGTGTTCCGTCCAGCCCGCTCGCGCGTTGAACATGCGCCAGAATGTCCGCCCCGATGCTTGCCTCCCCCCTCCCCTCGCTTCCGGGGCACTCTCACTTCTCTGGCCGCGGCCAAGATTCGAATCTTCTTGTGCGCGGGACAGCTGATTTCGGCAACCACTCCTCCTCTTCGTCTTCCCCCTACATGTATTGGCGTTTTACGGTGGAGGTCCATGCCAAGAAGCACCTTGCTTGCCTCCGGGGTGCCTTGTGTTTCTTGGGTGTCGATGGTTTTGCTGTGGAAGGCGTGACGTTCCCACACCAAAAGCCAATGGACGTCCTGGGGTCTCAGGGCTGGGTTTCTTGAGGAAGCTTCCTTGTGGTCGGGCCCCCGCTGTATTGCTTAAGCCAAGGAGTCGCGTGGGGGTTCGCCTTTTGCAGGTTGGTCTTCGCGTGGCTCCGGGTCTGCTTGGTGCGATAGTGTGGCACAGCCGTTGCAGGGCTTGCGCAATTTTGGGTTGAGCAAACGTGCTCGAAAGGTCCACTCTTCCTCCCCTTGTTCATTGCCCCTCTGGTTAACGAACCCCCGAAGACCCTCACGCACGGCGAAACATACAGCCAACACTATTAGCAAGGATGAGCGACGTCCCAAGGTTTCTCTTGCACCCATTCCCTCCGCCCCATCCTTGGCCACTGTCGGTCGTTGGCCGCGCCCCGCTCGAGAAGCTTCGCCATGGACGTCCAAGGGGCCTGCATCCTTATCGTGCACCCTTACTTCGGCGGCGAGCCCGGGGGGGAAGTGCAAAGGGGCGGACCTTCTCAGAACGCTCGGAAGTCCACCAGCCTCCTGAGAAGTTTTTTGGGCCTGTCCCAGAGGCGCAAAAACAACTTCTCAGGAGGCTGGAGGGCTCCCGAGAAGCCCCGCCGCCCTTTGAGAAGGCCTTCTCCTTCTCACTTGCCCCCTTCACTCGCCGCCGATGCCGATGACTTCCAGCCTTAGTTGCACAAGCCCCCCCGTCCCCTCGATCCCTCCCCCCGCCCTGCTGTTCCCGTCGCGCTCGCGCCGCCCGCCGCCCGCTCGTTGCGCTTCGTTTTTCGGGCCGCCCGGGGCTCTCCTTAAGTCGGGCCTGACCCTCTAGAGGGAGCACGTTCAGAAATAGTAAAAAAATAGGCTGGGGACGTTTTTAAGCCTGTGTTTGATTATGTTTGCAAACTTCTGGGGTATGTTTAGTCTTTAATTTGCATGTTGACTAGTTTTGGGGGTGTACTGTTGGGGCCATTTTCGGACATGTCGGGGTGTTTTATCATTTTTCGCACAGAATCCGCCTGTGGGGGGACATGCCCGACCTAAGGCTCTCTCGGGCCAGGCCGCCCACCGTCGCGCGGGGGGAGTGCTTCCCAGTGCATCCCGCGGGCGCCCCCGCGATCGCGCCGAGGAGTCGCGCAGAGGGGCGCCGTGCCGTCGTCTTGTGCCTTCCCCTCCCCAGATACGGTCAAAAACCCTAAGAAGGACGCGCGGCTTTGCTCAGGGTGCCCTTTGCGTCCTTGCTCTTCCTTGCTCTTGCGTCCTTGGGGTTTTCGTCGTCCGCCGCCCCCCAAAATCCCAACTTCGGCTTCCAAGGGTCCTGCGTCCTTACGGCGCGTCCTTGTTAGGGCTTTTGACTGTAATCCGACGCGCCGAACGAACATCGGAGCGGCGGGTTTTGGACCGTTTTCGGCCTCGGGGGGCCCTCGCCGTGCCGCGGGAGCGTCAAGGAAGCGACGCAGGACGAGAGAGCGGCCCGGAGGGGAGTGGTCCAGACCTCCGGGGCCCACGCATCGAGAGAGTGGGAGCAGCTGGATGCCTGGGCCCTTTCTCCTCCCTCCTCCCTCCTGCTTTTCCTCCCCCTCCTTCCTCCGTCCTGAGGGCTCCGGGCTAGGCCTCCCTTCGGTGGGGAGGGTGGCGGTATGATGGGCCTGTTTTCCACCACCACCACCATAAGTTTGGGGGGGAGGGGGTTCTCCACTTCCTCCTCCTCCTCCTCCTCCTCCTCTTCCTCCTCCTCGTCCTCCTGCTTCCCCCCTCCAACTCATGGTGGTGGTGGAAGACAGGCCCATCAGCGGTAGAAGCAAGCTCTCGGGGTGGGAGCCCTCAGCACGAGGGCGAGCATGTTGCGGCAGTGCCGAGTCCGATCGACCCGCCCCGAGCGTCAGGAGGGCTTCGACACGGGCGACGTGGCGCTCGGCCGACTGCTCGCCTCGCTGCTTGCCAGCAGGGAATGGCGAGGGGGAGGAGGAGGAGGAGGAGGAGGAGGAGGAGGAGGAGGAGGAGGAGG
>CAUYUJ010012338.1:0-17274 GCA_963575745.1 Prorocentrum cordatum | reverse complement strand
GGGAACCGCCAGGGCTTATCTCACGGTCCCGTTCGGGGCCGTGTTGTTGGGATGTCTCAAGCGGTGTCCCTGTTATCTGTTCCAACAGCCTTCGCTTTCGGAACAGATTTGGAGGAGGTCTCGAGCGTGGAATGGGAAGTGCGCGCGAATGAGGGGGGGAAGGGGCAATGCGGCGAGGAGGAGGAGGATGAGGCGGAAGGCGTGGATGACACGGGGAAAGGGAGGGGAGGGATAACGAGGGCGGTTGAGGGGGGCGAGGGAGTGGGAGAACACCAGGACGACGAAGGCGAAGGAGGATGAGAAGGAGGAGGAGGATAACAGGAGAAAAGGGGGGTAACGTGAGGAGGCAGGGGATTAATATGATGGCGAAGTGGGGTGACGGGGGGTAGAAGATAACAAAGAGGAGGGGTCATGCCGCATTCAATTTCCTCTGGCCCTTTCCGGCCGTTTTGCTGCGATTTGGGCGGTTCTTCGGGCGGTGCCGAGCGCTCTAATACCCAGAAGGGCGAGAGCGTGACGTTCCTTTTCTTTTTCTTGTGTCTGATCAGTTTGATGGCGCCCGAAAAGCACCCTCGCTGACAGCGCGCGGTATTTTTTGGGAGCTCTTGGATTGTCCTCGGGTTGGTGTGAATCATTTTGGGCCGCATGGGCCGTCGCATCGTGATTGTCTCTATGAAAAATGATCACCTTCAGCGGTGTCGGCCGTCGTTGGGGGCAGTGTGCGCCGCCATGGCAGTTCGCATCAATGCAGAGGACGTTTGAATGACATAGGGCCGATGGGGGGGGGGGGCGGCATATTTGGGAGCAGTTGCGACGATTGGTATGGCCGAGCCGCCCTCATTCTAAATATGCGACGTGCTCGTGTTTTTTTTGTTTTTTTTTTTTTTCCAGGGCGTGCTGTCAGCAGGGGGAACGCCGCGCGCCTGGATGCCCCGATGGGAGCTCGCGGATTGGATTTTACAGTGCGACGGTGGCCCCAGTCCGTTATCACCGCGTGATGTTCGCCCCGCGCGGATGGCGTTGCATGTCAGACGGGTAATCCCCATCGAGGGTTTGGTGCAGTTTGCATGTTCGCCATATCCTAAGATGGTTTTTTGTTATTACGTGGACGCCTCCTACTCCTTCTCACTCTTCTCCTGCCCTCTCCTCCTCATGCCCCGACTTACTCATATACAGACTGACTCACACTCAGACTAACTCAACACATATTCACACACAAATACCTACTCATACTCATACCTACTCATACTCAGACCTGCTCCGACTCAGACTTACTCATGCTGAGACTCACGCGCGCCCCGTTCGCGGTCGTTTCGTGGGGATGCCTCAAGCGGTTTGCTTGTTTTCTGTCCCAGCATATTTCGCTATCGGAGCTGATTTAGAGGATGTCTCGAGCGAGGCGCTAATTTTCACCCCCCTTAGGGGAGCAACCAATGGTTATCTCACGGTCCCCTTCGCGGCCGTTCTGTGGGGATGTCTCCAGCGGCTTGCCTGTTTTCTGTTTCAACATCCTTCGCTTTCGGAGCAGATTTGGAGGATGTCTAGAGCGAGGCGCTCATTTTCACGTCCCTAAGGAGCCGCCGAGGGGTTATCTCACGGTCCCGTTCGCGGCCGTTTTGTGGGGATGTCTCAAGCGGGTTTGCCTGTTAGTTGTGCCGACATCATTCGCTTCCGGAGCAGATTTGGAGGATGTCTCGAGCGAGGCGCTCATTGTCACCCCCTAAGGGGATTCAAATATTCACTGCGTGGGGCTCCCCATATGCGCATTTATTCCCATGGACCTGTCCGCCGTGAGAATCTAGGCGCAAAAACTTTCGAGTATAAACGGGTTTCAGTTGTGACGGTCTGGTCATGAATCTAACTGAGAATCAATTGGAGTGTGAATGAGCCTCAGTAGTACGAGCGCGTCTCTGCGCATGTCCCTGGGTCCTCCTGGGGCCTCCTGGGGCCTCCTGGGGACCTACTGGGGCTTCTTGGGGCCTCCAGGAGCCTCTTTGGGCCCCCTGGGGCCTCCTGGGACCTCCTAGGGAGGATTCGTGCCCGAGGAGAGGCCCAATCTATAGCAACAGTCGCACATAAAACATTGCGACTTGGAGCCGCAGAAAAAAAAGGGACAATCTATAGGAACACGCGTACAACACCAAGGAGTCGTGCCCTAGGAGAGGCCCTATAGGAACATAAGTACACAGGATATGGACAATCTATAGAAACATACGTATAACATCAAGGATTCGTGCCCCAGGTGAGGCCCAATATATGAGAGCATACGTAAAACACATGGGATTGGAACCACCCCTGTTGCCTTCTGAGGCCTCCTGCTCCTGGGGCCTCTCGGGGCCTCCTGTTGCCCTCCGGAGACCTCCTGGCGCTTCCTCTGGCCTCCTGGGGCCTCCTGTGGCTTCCTGAAGCCTCCAGGAGCTTCCTGGGGCCTCCTAGAGCCTCTTGGGGCATCCTGTGGCCTCTTGGGTCTTTCTGTGGCATCCTGATTCATCCTGGGACCTCATGTGGTCTCCACGGGCCTCCTGGAACCTGTTGGAGCCTCCTGTGGCATCCCCAGGAAAACCAGCGCCCACGAGTCTGGCCACCGATCGAGACATCCTCAAAATCTGGCCCACCTGGGGGGGTGAAGTGGAGCGCCTCGCTCGAGACATCCTCCAAATCTTCTCCGAGAGCGAAGGATGCTGGGACAGAAAACAAGCACACCGCTTGAGACATCCCCACAAAACGGCTGCGAACGGGACCGTGAGAGAACCATTGGCGGCTCCCCTCAGGGTGGTGAATATGAGCGCCCCCCGCCAGTCCTCCTGCCAAGGGAACCTGGCTGTGGTTTTCGGCGACGCACCAGCGCCCTTGGCTAACAGCGTTGCAACGCACGCGCTGCATTACGCGGAAGTAGTAAGATGATATGTTTCTGACCTGATGCGTGGGCGCGCACGGCGCGGGCCTACATGGCGCGTCGAAGGCGCCTGACACACGCCCGCGATACTATTCACGACCGAAATCGGAAAATTAGCTCCGGCGGCGCACATGCGGTGGGACACGCGTGCGTTCGGCATCACCCGCGCGAGGTGGCTAACAATTTCGCGGCGTTGCGCTAAAAATGCCATTGTGCCCAACATCGTTTCGAAGCGCGCTGCGGTGCGCCGCGCAAGCGCGCGTGGACTGCGGCCTGCGTGCGGCCCGCGCACTAGTACGAGCGATTGAATCTGAAAGGGCCAGGCGCGGCACGTGCGCCATGAAAACGCGGCACACGGCAAAAGCAGTTACGAGAAGGAAACTCGCGCGATTCGCGTGCCTCCGTCGACCGAAATCGCTAAATCAGGGCAAGCGATCGGCGACGACCGCGTTTGACGCCACCAATAAATACATGAAAAAATGCAAAAACAAATTTGTCGAGGCCCTCGTTTTGTTTCCTGGTGGGCGCAACACCTGACGAGTGTGCGCAGCGCTAAAGCGAGAGCCACATTATGAAAACGACCTGCCCTCAAACCGTGAAACTCTTGCAAATGCTTAAATCGAATGCGCGCGGCGCTAAGGCGAGAGCCACATTTTCAAAACCACCCGCCCTCAATCCGTGAAACTCGTGCAAATTCCTAAAACAAATGTGCGCAGCGCTAAGGCGAGAGCCACATTTTGAAAACGACCCGCCCTTCCATCTGTGAAACTGTTGCCACTTTTAAATGTTCAAAACCATGAATGGTGAGGAAGTCTCAGCGAAACGCCCGGCCGCCCTAAAAACTGGCCTCGGGGTGCGACAGGGAGGAGTTATCTATAAGGAGAAGGAATGAAGGAGGGGGAGGAGAAGAAAGAGAGGGAGGAGAACGAGGAGGAGAAGGAGGAGGAGGAGGGGAAGGAGGGGAAGGAGGAGGGGAAGGGGAGGAGGAGGAGGAAGGAGGAGGAGGAGGATGAGGAGGCGGAAGGGGAGGAGGAGGAGGGGGAGGGAGGAGGAGGAGGAGGAAGGAAGAGGGAAGGAGGAGGAGGGAGGATGGAGGAGGAGGAGGAGGGAGAGGGAGGGGAGGAGGAGGGGAAGGAGGGAGGAGGAGGAGGGGAAGGAGGAGGAGGAGGAGGAGGACGGGTCGCCTGAGCCCTTCGGGGAAACCCTCCGGCCACCTCCCCCCGGAGGTCCGCGTAGTCGTTGGCGCAGAAGGACCGGCGGCGGCGATGCAATTAGGGGCGGACCGCCCGGAGGGCGGGCACTACCACGTGCACTCGCCCTGGGAGCCTCGCCAGAGGCATGGGCCATCCACGCCCGCGGGTACGCGCATGATCCAGGGTCCCCCCCCACCCAACCCCCCTCATTCGAGGGCAAAAAGTCCACCCCAAAAATCATTAACCACCCCGACAAGCGGGGCCGTTTACGAAACGCCCCCCACTGAAGGAACCGAACAGGGCAAGGCTTTTTGGTAAACACCCAAGGCCGTCTAGCAAACGCCAATTGTCCAGTCCGGGTGGTTTTTCCTCCCATGACTCATGCTGATGCCATCCGGCCCCCAACCCCCCACCCGCCACGGGCGGGCATTACACGTGTACTCGCCGCGGCGGGCCTCGCAGGAGGCATGGGCCATCCACGCCCGTGCGTGCACGCATGATCCAGGGTCCGGGCACCCCCCACCCAACCCTGAAGTCCGGCATGTCCCTCTACAGGATGTATTTTTTAAAAAACAAATTGCACAACCAAAAATTACCCTGGCGACGTACCCAACCCTTGCGCAATGCGGGGCACAAGTACATCAGGATTGCTACAACGGGGGCGATGACGTAACATGGACGCACGTGATTTTGCGAGCAGCAATCGGAAGGTTCGCAGGCCCCCGATCAAGATCTAAGGGCTACGCAAGAACAAATCACCCCCGTTGGCTGTGCCATGCGCCCGTTGCATCCAACGTATCCCACAGCAGCTCTTGAGAGCCCCCGCGGGGGATACGTGTAGGCACAACGTTATGGCCATCGCCTGGCAGATGGCCTGTTTCACAAATCACCCCCGTTGGCTGTGCCATGCGCCCGTTGCGCCTAACGTATCCCACAGCAGCTCTCCAGAGCCCCCGAAGGACGGCGAGGACTCGCTCAAATCCCCGCGGTGCCTCACTCCGCAGGACCCGCCAGCAGCCCTCGAAAGTGGCGACGGTGTCGCAGATCGCAGCCCCCCCAGGGACGGCGAGGTCCCGCTCAGATCCCCGCGGTGCCTCACTCCGCAGGACCCACCAGCAGCCCTCAAAGGTGGCGACGGTGTCGCAGATCGCAGCCCCCCAGGGACGGCGAGGTCCCGCTCAGATCCCCGCGGTGCCTCACTCCGCAGGACCCACCAGTAGCCCTCGAAAGTGGCGACGGTGTCGCAGATCGCAGCCCCACAGGGACGGCGAGGTCCCGCTCAGATCCCCGCGGTGCCTCACTCCGCAGGACCCACCAGCAGCCCTCGAAAGTGGCGACAGCGTCGCAAATCGCAACCCCCCAGGGACGGCCAGGTCCCGCTCAGATCCCCGCGGTGCCTCACTCCGCAGGACCCACCAGCAGCCCTCGAAAGTGGCGACAGCGTCGCAGATCGCAGCCCCCCAGGGTCGGAGAGGTCCCGCTCAGAGCCCCGCGGTGCCTCACTCCGCAGGACCCACCAGCAGCCCTCGAAAATGGCGACAATGTCGCAGATCGCAGCCCCCCAGGTGGGACGGGCGAGGCCCGCTCAGATCCCCGCGGTGCCTCACTCCGAAGGACCCACCAGCAGCCATCGAAAGTGGCGACAATGTCGCAGATCGCAGCCCCCCAGGGACGGCGAGGTCCCGCTCAGATCCCCGCGGTGCCTCACTCCGCAGGACCCACCAGCAGCCCTCGAAAGTGGCGACAGCGTCGCAGATCGCAGCCCCCCAGGGACGGCGAGGTCCCGCTCAGACCCCCGCGGTGCCTCACTCCGCAGGACCCACCAGCAGCCCTCGAAAGTGGCGACAGCGTCGCAGATCGCAGCCCCCCAGGGACGGAGAGGTCCCGCACAGAGCCCCGCGGTGCCTCACTCCGCAGGACCCACAAGCAGCCCTCGAAAATGACGACGGTGTCGCAGATCGCAGCCCCCCAGGGACGGCGAGGTCCCGCTCAGATCCCCGCGGTGCCTCACTCCGCAGGACCCACCAGCAGCCCTCGAAAGTGGCGACAGTGTCACAGATCGCAGCCCCCAGGGATGGCCAGGTTCGCGCAAGGCAAGAGGAGACAAGAGGGGAGCGGGAGACGGGAGGAGAAGGAGGAGGAGAACTGGAGACCGCATCGCTCTATTCAAAACGAATACCCAACCAAGGAGGGTAGGGGAAAAAAACTGGGGACGATTTTTCGACTATTCTTGACAATGTTTGGTCATTTTTAACGTTTTCCATTTTTCGTCCAAAACCCGCCTGTAAGGGGACACGCCCGACCTGACTTACCCCCCCTCATGCTGATGTCATCGTCCCCCCACCCACCCACCGCCCGGGCGGGCCCCCGCCCAACCACCCCCCGCGCGATGGACCCCCCCGCGCCCCTGTGGGCCTGGCGTGGTGGGGTCTTCCCCTGCGGGCGTGCAGTGGTGGCTATGGGGTCCGGCCCTCCCCCCACATCAGGGAGGAGGAGGACGAGGACGAGGACGAGGAGGAGGAGGAGGAGGACGACGACGACGACGACGACAGCGACATCAGCGTCGGCATCGGACACCTGGAGCTGACGGTGTCTTCGTCGTCGTCGTCGTCGTCATCGTCGGCGGCGGCGTCGTCATCGTCTTTGTCTTTGTCTTTGCGGGGCCATAAAGGCTGGGAAGCTCCAGGAGGGGCCGCTTCGGGCCACCCTCCACCAGAGGAGGGGCCGCCACGGGCCACCTCCGCACCTCTAGGGAGCCCCAGGAGCAGGGGAAGAGCCCCGAAAAACCCAGGGCCCCACGGGTGCCAGGCGCGAAGCGCCGCGATTGCAAGCTCACGTACACATTCAAAAACAAGAAATGCGAATGCACGGAGCAAACGGAATTAGCGTCCGCACGCGAGGCTAACCGTCCTGCACCTGGGCCTCGGCAAGGACGAGGAGCCTCTCGAGCGCGAGCGAGGGCCCGTGAGCAACACAGGCGATCGATGCTACCGAGAGGTCGTCCAAAAAGGCCCAGAGACCGCGGACGGGCTCGTCCACGCCGCCAGCCTCGCCTCCGCGCGGGGGGGCCTCCTCCGCCTCCTCCTCGAAGGCCGTGCCGATGACGACGGGACGCAGGTCGAACTCACGACCCCAAATTCGCTGCACTTCGCCCTCGGCGTCCTCGGTCGGCAGGGCCAGCTCAGCGAGCCTCGCGGCAGCTCGACCGCGGTCTCCGTCTCCACGGAGGAGTGCGGCTTCGTTCTCGCTGAGGTAGTCTGCGATCACTCCAGCGATCGCCAACTCAGCGGTGGCGGAGCAGGCAGTAGCAGCATCGCAGTCGGCATGCTCCAATCCCTGGCCGCCTACGCTGTCGTCGTCGCTGTCGTTGTGGCTGACGGCCTCGCCCAGGCGGCCACCGACGGACAAAAGCAGCGGCGAGGACACGCCAGCCGCAGGCACGGCATGGTCCACGAAGGCGCCGCGGTCGTCCCCGTCGCCGCCGCGCACTCTCTCGCCGCCGTAGCCCACGATGCCCAGTGCGCCCAGCAGCAGGTCGTCGGACGCGGCCGCGGCGGCTGCCACATTTCCCACTTGCGATCCTGACCTGCACTCCAGGAGCGCTGGGCGCGGCGGCGGCGCCAGGGCGCACTCCGTCTGCCAAGCCGCCAGGGGCACCTCGGAGGCCACCGGCGGGGCCGAGAAGACAACGGCACCACACGTGCACCGCATCCCCGGTGGCAGCAGCAGCACGCGCTCAGCCAGGTGCCACCCCGCCGCCAGGCCCGAAACGAAGGACACCGTCTCGGCATGCGCCTTGGCCCACATGCCTGGCGCCAACCGCGGTTCCGAGAGGGCCTTCTCCAGGTCCACAGCATACAGCGCACCAGCGGGCAGTTCAGGAAGCGGGCCCGCCGCCCCCGCGCCTGCCAGCAGTGCGCACACATCATCGTCAGGCTCACCGTCCAGCCGCTCCCCTAAGGCACCACCGAAGGCGCCCGCCTCGGGAGCCGCGGGCTTTGCGCCGAGCCTCGGGCCGTGCTGCGCCACGCGGAGCTGCGCAGCCCCAGCGCCCAGCAGGTCGATGCCCTCAGCTTCCGCATGGAGGGCCACGTTCCGTCTCAGGCGCTCGACCGCACTCGGCACCTCCCCACGGATGAGGGCAGCCAAGGCAGGGGCGGCCGCTGCCAAGCGCCTGCTCAGCTCGCCGTCCACGCCCGCAGCCCCGAGGGCCGCCGCCAGGTCCTCGTAGAGCCTGCGCCAGGCCCGCGCCTCGAGCGACAGGCGGTGCACGGCTGCCTCAGCCGCCGCAGCCGCTGCCTTGCGCGCCTCCCGACGCTTGGCCGAGGAAGGCCAGCCAGGGCCGCCGCTCGCATCAGGCCGACTGTCGCCACACGGGGCGACATCCCGCGCCATCATGCCCAGACGCCCGCGCGCGCGCGCCCGAGGCAGGCCTGAGCCAAAATGGCTACGGAGGCGTCGTCATCGTCGTCGTCGTCGTCGCCGTCGTCGTCCCCCAATTCCCATCTGGGAGGGGGGGTGGCCCGATGGACCCTGAGACCCATCCCATCACCTACAAGCCTCGTCAAAAATATCCAGAAATGGAAATTGAAATCCTTGAGCACGATGCTTTCGGGCACTTGTCAGGAAGCGCGCTCTTCAATGCTGAGAGGGTGGGGTCGGTTTTTGGACAACTCCGCGTCCGAGTCAACAGGCGTCCGTCAGCGTTGGAGTAGCGCTGACCCCACAATCACCGAAGTCAGAAGTCTTCTGTTTGTTTAATCGCTTCGCTCATTCCGCCGGCCCTGGAGCCCTCTTTAGGGCCTCTTGGGGGCCTCTTGGGGACCTATTGGGAGTCTCCTTGGCGGCGTCTTGGGGGCCCCAAGGGCCTCTTGGGGGGCTCTTGTGGGCCTCTTGGGGCGGGAGGGGGGGTAGTCGATTGCGGCTCCCCCCTCGGAGGCAACTATTTTTCACGAGGCTTGCAGGGGGGGTCAGCTCGTGGGCCCTGAGCCCCAGGGATCCTGCAGCGCTCCCCCTCCTTCCCCCCGGGCTCTGCATCGCCGCCGCCGAGCAGAAGGCGCAGAGGAAGCCCCGCTCCCCGAGCAGGGCCAGGTCGGGAAGCCAGCTCCAGAGCAGCTCCGCCCGCCCGTCGTCCTCCGCAGCGTGACGGGCGCGGCTCGAAAAACTCTCCACGGGCGCCACTGCGCGCTGCACCCCTCGCTGCAGCTTGTCTTCGCGCCGCCCACGGGGACCCCCGAAACGTCGCGGCCGTCCCCGCAGCGTGGGCCCCTTCGGAGTGCTCGACCGACCCCTAACTTTGGGGGCTGGCGTCTCGTCCCGAGTCGCTCTCGGCGACGGTCCAGGGGCCCGAGTCGGCGCCCCCAAGGGTTAA
The DNA here is from genome assembly GCA_963575745.1 of Prorocentrum cordatum. NCBI lineage: Eukaryota > Dinophyceae > Prorocentrales > Prorocentraceae > Prorocentrum > Prorocentrum cordatum. The sequence goes on along the minus strand of CAUYUJ010012338.1, from coordinate 7,814 downwards.
GTCGGGCGTGTACCCTTCCAGGCAGATCTTCTGTGAAGAGTTTAAACTCATTTTTGGGGGTGTATATATATATATATATTATCCTTATACGCCAACACTGCGGGTGATCAGGAGGTTCAGGGGGGAGGAACCAACGTCTCACTCGATCGGTCTCACTATCGTTCTTACGATCGATCTCACTATCGATAACACTCGATCTATTTTATTCGATCGATCTAACAAGTCGATCTGACCATCGACCTCACAATCGATATCACGATCGATCTCACTATCGATCTCACAATATATCTCACATTCGGTCTCACAATCGATATCACTATCGATATCACAATCGATCGCACAACTAACGTCATCACCATCGTCATCGACATCATCGTCACCAACGTCATCAACATCATCAATATCATCATCGGAACACCATCATCATCATCACCTCATCACCATCATCACCAACATCATCATCACCATCATCATAATTATCGGGACACCATCATTGTCACCGGAATCATTATCAACATCATCATCATCATCATCATCATCATCATCATCATCATCATCGGGACACCATCATCACCATCATCGGAACACCACCATCATCATCATGAACACCATCGCCAGCATCATCATCGTCGGGACACCATCATCATCAGCAAAAGGATCATCATCAACATCACCATCATCGGGACACCATCATCATCGTCACCGTCATCATCATCATCACCATCATCACCATCGGGACACCATCATCATCAACATCAGCATCATCAGCATCGGACCACCATCATCAAAGTCATCATCACCTCATCATCATCCTCATCATCACCATCATCATCATCGAGCACCATGATCGTCATCATCATCACCAGCATCAACATCATCGGAACACCATCAGCATCGTCATCATCATCACCATTTCCATCATCATCATCATCATCATCATCACAATCAGCATCATCAACAGCAACATCATCAACATCATTATCATCATCATCGGAACACCATCATCATCATCGTCCTCTTCATCATCTCATCATCATCATCAACATCATCAAGATCATCACCATCATCATCATCGGGGCACCATCATCATCACCAGCAACATCAGCATCACCAACATCATCATCATCGGGACACCGTCATCATCGCTACCATGGCCATCATCATCACCATCATTATCAACGCCATCATCACCATCATCGGGACACCATCATCGTCACCAACGTCATCAACATCATCATCATCGAAACACCATGATCATCATCGGAACACCATCATCATCATCAGCATCATCAACATCATCATCATCATCACCATCATCATCATCATCAACAACATGATCATGATCATCGGGACACCATCATCATCAGCAGCAACAGCATCATCATCATCAGCATCATCAACATCATCATTATCGGAACACCATCAGCATCGTCATCATCATCACCATTTCCATCATCATCATGAGGACACCATCATCATCATCATCATCATCATCATCATCAACATCAGCATCATCATCACCATCGGGCCACCACCATCAAAATCATCATCATCACCTCATCATCGTCCTCATCATCAACATCATCACCATCATCGGGACACCATCATCGTCATCATCATCAACATCATCATCATCGGGACACCATCATCATCACCACCATCATCATCAACAGCATCATCATCAACCTTATCATCATCGGAACACCATCGTCATCATCATCATCTCATCATCATCATCATCAACATCATCAGTATCATCAACATCATCATCATCATCATCATCAACATCATCATCGGGACACCATCATCATCAGCAACATCAGCATCATCAACATCATCATCGGGACACCGTCATCATCACCACCATGGCCATCATCATCATCATAATCATCATCATCATCATCATCATCAACATCGTCATCATCATCATCAACATCGTCATCATCCTCATCATCATCATCATAATCATCATCATCGGGACACCAACGGGACACGGGCCGGACACCGGAGGGACACCGCGCGGCACCGGTTGCCGGAAGGGAGACTTTTGGTCCGGTCGCGCCTCAGCCAGAGGCGGGACATTTCTCGCCCGCCCACGCCGCTTCGCCTCGTCCGCACGCACGGCACGCACGAACACGAAACCGAAACCGATTTCCCGGTAGGGGGGCTCTCCGTTCAACTTCGATCTCACCCCCTCACCTTCGATAATATATATATATATATATATATATATAGATCATCTTTCTTATACAAAGAAATCGTTCGGAACATTCCTCCTGTAGAGGGGCACGCCCGACGTAACCCGAGGGACGACAACCGCCCAAGCGCTCCTTCGCACGCCTGGGCTCGCGGGCGAGACACAAAGTCCGCCCCCGGCCGGGGCCCCCGCGGGCCGAGGCCCCCGGCCGCGCGCCCGCGGACGTGCGGGGGGCGCTTCCCCGCGGCCGCCCCCGCGCGGCCCGCACCCGTGCGCGCGCGTGCCCGGCGCACTGTCTCGGGGTGGAGGGCTCGGGGCTCAGCTCTGGGCGACCCCAAAGGGGGTCCAGCTGCAAGGGGGTGGTGCAACAGATTTGGGGCCATGGTATTGCAGACGTACTGCGCCCGAGGATCGTAGTGCATTGTATTGCAACGAATGTATATTGCACGCGAAAGTCCAGCAATACACTTGCGCCCTGGAATGCATTGCACACCCGAAATGTATTGTCACCCCAGAAATCTATTGCACCAAATCTATTGCACCAGATCTCTTGCACCACCCCCTTGTCGCTGGACCCCCTTTTGGGTCAACCCGATCAGTGGGCCCCGGAAACAGCAGGGTCTTTTTTTCGCCGTCTCCGGAGAAGTGTCCCTCGAAAAATTGGAAGCGGCAGAAAAGCGGCGGCCGGAGACGGCAAAGAAACGGCTCCGGGATTGGAGCTGGAGCGGGAAGCCCGCAAAAGAACGGCGACGGAACCGGCAAAAAATGGCGTCGGAACCGGCAAAAACACGGCCAAACGGAACCGTTAAAAAAACGGCCCTGCCGTTTCCAGGGCCCACGAAGGCTCAGGGTGAAATCCATGTGGGCGTTTACATCTCGAAAACCAATCCGTCTTGTGATTCACCTCTTCCAGATCCAAGCCTCGAGAACCAATCGAAACGGCACTGCAGATTTCACCCTTCGCCCTCCACCCAAAGAAAATGCTCGGGTGTCGCGGAAGCGTGCCCCGGATTCCGGACCGCGGGGGCGCGGGCACGGATGCATGCACCGCTCGCGGGTGGGTCCTTTGAGTCCACGAAGTTCCCGAAGCCGCCGTTGAACACGGCGCAGACGGTGTTCCTCGGCGTCAGCTCCCGCCGCTGCTTCAGGAAGCGCTCGGCGCACGGCGGCACCACCCGGTGCACGTCGGGGGGCCCGCCCGGCGGGGACTCGTCCAGCTCCGGCCCGACGAAGTGCAGCCGCAGGCTCCCCTGCAGGCCGCACAGGTCGACGAGCGCCCTCCTCGCACGGGCAGGAGACACGTCCGCATCCACGGCCTCTCACAGGCCAGGCCCTCGGGTCGCGACCCTGTCAATACGGGCCGTGCTGCTCGCGGATGCCCCGCGTGGAGCGTGTCCGTGCGCCCGGGCATCCACGGGATCGCGCCCTGGAAGCCAGACCGCGAGGGCGTGGGTACGGTTACGGTCGCCGCTCGCGATCCTCAGCTCGCTCCAGTAGTCGCTCTCTGCCCACAGTCGCACCTCTGCCCTGGCCGTGGCGCCCAAGACGACAACGTTCACCTCCTCGCCACTTCTCAGGCCCTCCTCAGGCCACTCCGCGGCCTGGCGCAGCACCCAGGCCAGCGACAGCGGAAAAGACAACCCATCCAGCATCATCGCGTTGGACTTTGCTGCTGCGATCAGCTCCTCGCCCCCCCTGCTCCGCAGGAACGGTTCCCAACCCTTGCTGGACAGCGTCGGCTTTAGTGACGACGCTGATGGGCCTGTTGTCCACCACCACCACCATAAGTTGGAGGGGGGAAGGAGGAGGAGGACGAGGAGGAGGAGGACGAAGAGGAGGAGGAGGAGGAGGAGGAGGAGGAGGAGGTGGAGGAGGAAAAAGAGGAGGACCCCCTCCCCCTCCAACTTATGGTGGTCGTGGTGGTGGAAAACAGGCCCATCAGACGCAGCCGCAGGCAGCGTGGGCAAACGCGCTCTGCGGGGCCATCGGAACGTGCCTCGGAAGCCAGAAAACCTGGCAAGAATCCACGATTGCACCAGAGGAAAAAAACCAAAGAGCGGATGGTTTGATGAGATCGATGGTGAGATCGATGGAGTGAGATGCATAATGAGATCGATCACGAGATCGATAATGAATCACGGGATCGATAAAAAAAGATCGATAAGGAGATCGAACCCGGGCACCCAGGAACCAGGAATCCGCCGACATCGGCTCGGAACCAATAGAACCAGGAACCCGGGAACCCGGGAGCGGGAACCCGGGAACCCAGCCGGCTACGGTGTGGGCATTGGATAAGGAACCCGTAGATAAGGAATCCAGGGTCTGGAAACCAGTGGAACTTCCATCGCGGATCGGCCACGGATATCACCGCCGCCCTAGGTTTGACAAGGAATCCTCCAGGGTCTGGTGCCTCATTCCTTCACAAGCGCCTCCACCGTACCGACATCGGCGGGAAACTGCCGCCAAATCTCGCAATCTACGCGAGGACCCCTTCCGTGCATGCACTGATCGGGGAACATCCGCCAGGACCTGTCCCGTGCAAGGAGGGGGAGTAGGAGGAGGAGGAGGAGGAGGAGGAGGAGGAGGAGGAGGAGGAGGAGGAGGAGGAGGAGGAGGGAGGAGGGCGGAGGGAGGAGGGAGGAGGGAGGAGGGTAGGAGGCGAGAGGGAGGGAGGAGGAGGAAGAGGAGGAGGAGGAGGAGGAGGAGGAGGAGTGCTCGGGGAACACATCTGGAGGGAACGACCGGCCAGGCGCGGCGTCTGGGTGCCCGTCCCCTCCGCCCCATGCCGTCGTCGAGCTCGACCTCTGCGAGAGAGGGCCCGCGAGCGACCACTGGGGCCCTCCGAGGGCCACGCCGTCGGGGACGTCGAGAGGAGGTCTGGCTCGAGAGGGGCGCTGGTTCGACGGCTGCCAGGGCCCTCCGAGGGCCGCACCGTCGGGGACGTCGAGAGGAGGTCTGGCTCGAGAGGGGCGCTCGTGCGACGGCTGCCGGGGCGCCTTCGGGTGGAGCCGTGGGGGGCCTCAGGTCAGGCTCAGGGGCCGCAGGCCTAGCGAAGACAGGGCTCGAGAAGGGTGATTTTTCGACGGCTGTTGGGGCGCCTTCGGGTGGAGCCGTGGGGGGCCTCAGGTCAGGCTCAGGGGCCGCAGGCCTAGCGAAGACAGCCTCGTCCAGCGAGCCCTGCTGGCAGCCTCCGAGGACGACACTGCCCCTGAGGTGCCGACGCGGGGCGCGCGAGAGGCCGAGGACACCAAGGCCGAGGACACCAAGGGTTCTTGTGGCAGACGTGCTGCAGCAGATGCTTGCGTGGACTCCTGTCAGTGCAGAACCCCGAAGCGGCGGGTGAAAAACGGCGTGAATTTCGCGTGGACCTTTGTTTCGTCCTCCTCCCTGGCCGAGGAAAATCCGCATACGAAATTTACCTCGAAATCCGGAACGCAACTCTCCAGGACAATTAGGGCCCATCCCATAGTTCCCGAACGAAATTGATGATGTTCCAACCTACTTCAGCCTTGATCACCAGAAAGAATTCCGAACACCACGAAAGTATCGAAACTTGGGGGTCTTCACGTGTCGGGCCCTGGGAGGCGATACCCGTTCGACACTGTTTCGACACTTTTCCGGGCGCTCGATTTGTTTTCTGTGATGTGGTCCTCCAAATAGGATGGGAGCAGCACAACACGAAATCCGCTCTGCGATGTGGGCGCCCTGAGACTTGGCAGGGCCGCCCTTTTCTCGGGGGTCCGAGCACCGGGCGAGCGGCCATCGTCCGCGTCCGCGTCCATCTCCGCGGCCAGGCTCCCGGGCACCTCTGGGGGAAGCCGCGAGATGCCGACGCCGCTGCTCCCCGGGCCCCTCCCGTGCGAGGCGGGGGTTTATCCATATCCGCCGCCTGGGCACCGCCGTCCCAGTGGATATATGGATACATGTTGGATATATGGATACATTTTGGCCATACATTTTGGAGATATGGATATATGGATACATTTTGGATATATGAATACACTTTGGCCCCCGGGGGTCCGAACACGCCCTTATCCACCGCCTGCCGAGGCCCCCGGAAATCGATCCTCCGGGCGGTGGTCAGGTAGAAATTCCCGCCTCGGATCCCGGGGGCGCGCCCGGACTGGCACCACGAGGCGCAGCCCGCCGTGGCGACGAAGGCCGCCCAGGAGGCCCAGGGAAGGCGGAAGAGAGGCAACGGCAGCGGTGTTGGCACCCTCGGTCGGAAGAAGTAGGCAGGAACATGAAGTAAGAAGGCGGTGAACGCAGATGGGGCTTCGGCGCGCGCCCTGAAAGAGGACAGAACCGGTGAAGCCACTCGACCATCGAGGCAGGAAGGCGCTCCAAGCAGATTGGAAGCTGGAAATCCAAAAATATCTGCTTCCCACGACCGACGGGTACCCAGAGATCCGACATCGTGATTTGTTCAATACGGGGTCCCCGGAAGTCTCGACCCATGCCCCAGGACAGGCTCCTCATCCTGAGTCGTCTTTTGACGGTCCCGGGCCCGGCGAGGGCCGCCAGAGGCCGAAAATCGAGCAAAACCTCCGTCTCGATTTTTCAATACGTCGGAGGTCTGCCCTGACTCCGGATCCGCCCTACTTTGGGGAAATTCGTAAGTAGGGCTTGGAATTTCCGCCTTACTTTTCAAGCCCCGCTGATGCCAACTTCCGCCCTACTTTTCTGTTGTTGTTTCCGCCCTACTTCTGTGGATGTTCGCCCTTTTTTATGTTGGGTGCAGAAATTTCCGCCCTACTTTTTCGGCTCCTGATAGGTGGATTTCCGACGCAATTCTAGTTTAGAAAAAAAGCCAAAGTAGGGCGGATCTGGAACCAGGGTGGGTCTGCACCTCGGCCGACATCTCCGCGCGCGCATCCAGAGGGCCGGGCGCGGCCCGGGCGACGCTCTCCGCCTCCTCGGCGCGGCCCGCCGCCAGCAGGGCGCCGTGCAGCGCGCGGTGGGCCTCGGCCGCGGCGCTCGCGCCCTCCGCCCCCGCGCCGGCCGACAGCGAGACGGCGGCGCGGGCGTCCGCGAGGGCCGCCCGCAGCACCTCCAGGGGCAACGACCGACAGGTACTCCGGATTCCATAATAAAGTAGGGGGGGGTACATTTGGCGGGGGGGTCTGATTTGAGCTGTCTTGAAGGGTTGGGGGGGGTCTGGGCAAAGTGCCGCCCTTTCATGGATGGTCTGGGGGGGTGTAAAATTTGTGGTCTGGGAGGATTGTGACCCCCTCCCCTTTATTACGAAATCTGGAGTAGGGAAACGAACTCCATACACCGGCGCTTTTCCTGGCCCTGCGCTGAGATTCGCGCAAGAGCGCGGCTTCTGGTGTGTACGGGGCCCTGGTGTATACACTTGTTCGTCGCTTCCCCGGGACACCGGGGAAAAATAGACACCTCACCACCCCAGCGTCGTCCCCGACCCTCAACAAGACTTGGAATTCAAAAAAACAGCCCGCCATTCGTAATGTATACGCCTTAGCGCCGCACGCATTCGTTTGAAAACTACCACCAACACTACTACTACTACTACTACTACTGCTGCTGCTACTACTACTACTACTACTACTACTACTACTACTGCTACTACTACTACTACTACTACTACTACTACGAC
>CAUYUJ010012337.1:415707-455380 GCA_963575745.1 Prorocentrum cordatum | reverse complement strand
ATAGCGCAGCGCTGCAGTAGCATAGCATCGCGTAGCATAGCATACCATAGCCAAACATAGCATAGCATAGCATAGCATAGCGCAGCATAGCATAGCGCATCATACCATAGCATAGCATAGCATAGCATAACATAGCACATCGCAGCTTAGCTTAGCACAGCATAGCTTAGCGTAGCTTTGCATATCACTGCGCATAATGACATATCATAGCTTAGCATAATATAGCATAGCATAACATAGCATAGCATAACTCAGCATCGCATAGCACAGCATCGCATACCATAGTGCAGCACAGCATGGCATAGCATAGCATATCATAACCACTAATGATGCTTTCCTAAGGGCTTCAACTTCTAGGTAGGGTCGCACTAGGGTAATATATGCTTCGTGGCGTGCGTTTTCGGGCCGTACTTTTCGGAAGCGAGATCGTACAATAGTGTAGTACTATACGATCGGGTTGGACGCGCGCTTCCGAGGAGAATGCATAGTTCCAGCATGTCCTTGCGCATCCCGTGATACTGCCCTCAGGCGAGGCCGAGGAAAACCATCCATGCCCAAGATCATTTGCGCAGGCTCGGGCCCCGTTGCACTGCGTTCCTGACACCGGGCACCCGCTGTCCAAGTTTTGTTGTATTTTTCGCCGCTTCTGAAACCAGCTTCCCTCTACTGGTTTAGTTGTGGGGACCTCATTCCTAGACGAATGTGAGCGGCGCCAATGCAAAAACAATATTTTGACAAGTGGCCACCGTCCAGTTGTGCTGTTGCGGGGAACTCCTACGAAGACTACGCGCGGCGCCAAGGCGATAGCAAACTCTGAGTGCCAGCCGCTACCACTTGGAATCGCAGGAGGAGGACATGCCCCTTCCCTCGATCCTCACCCCCCCTCCGCTGCTGACGCCAATGCGCGTCGCCGTGTAGAAGAGGCCTCCGCGAGGAAGGCACAGCAAACTGGGGCACCGCGGTGCCTGCAACCCCGTGCCCAAGCGCCAGGCCAGGCCACTGCCCGACAGACGACGCCCTCTTCTGCCCTGTCCGATCCTCAAGATCTATAGGCTTACGCCACATCCGCCGACCCCTTGTTTTTCTTGTGGAGGAGGAGGAGAAGAAGGAGGAGGAGGAGGAGGCGAGGCGGGGAGGGTGAGGCGGAGTGGAGGACGCGAAATCGATAATTGAAGGTGGGGTCGGGGGCCTCTTGGGAGCTCCGGGAGCGGAGATGGTTCGAGGAGCGGGGAGGGGCGACGAGGAGGTGGATATCACGGCTGGGGCCGTGAGATCTTCCCAGATCTCATCGCCCTCACCCCTTTTGCTGTCTTTACCGTTCCCCTAGCCCCTTCTCGGCCGCGCACGCGCCTCGGGCCCTGATCTGCGAACTCTCCTCTTGGTCGCTCCCCTCCTGGAACAGACCTGAGTCGGCGCGGCCGCGGCGACGGCCGAGCCCGGCCGACGACGACGACGACGACGACGACGACGACGACGACGACGACGACGACGACGGACGACGGACGACGGACGACGGAGGACGACGACGACGACGACGACGACGACGACGACGACGACGACGACGACGACGACGACGACGACGACCGACGACGACGACGACGACGACGACGACGGACGACGACGGACGACGACGACGGCGGCGGCGGCGGCGACGGACGACGACGGCGGCGGCCGAGCCGAGCCGCGCCGAGCCGCGCGCGCGCGCGCGGCCCTGCCGCTTCAGAGGCCCGAGCCAGGGCGGCGCGCGAAGCTGTGCGGGGCGGGCGGCAGCGGCCGCGGCCCGGGGGCCGGCGCCGCGCGCCGCGCGTGCGCGCGCCTCGTCTCGGCCGCCGCTGTCGCTCACGTCGCCGCCGCCGGGATGGATTCGGAGTCGATTTCGGCCGATCTCCGACGTCTCGAACAAATCGAGACAGAGGTTTTTGGCAGTTTGCGGGCGCTGGGGGCCCTCAACGGGCCCCGGGGCCGTCAAAAAACTACCCGGGATGAAAAGACGGTCCCCGGGAAGTGGTCGAGGGGTCCAGGGGCCGCGCATTGAAAACGTCAAGACGTCGGACGTCTGGGTCTGCCACGGAGTGCACGGTTCCCAGACCTCCGATGTCTTGACTTAGGAGTGTGTGTGTGTGTGTGTGTGTGTGTGTGTGTGTGTGTGTGTGTGTCTGTGTCTGTGTCTGCGTCTGTGTCTGTGTCTGTGTCTGTGTCTGTGTGCTTGTTTTGTCGGCAAGGGCCATCGGGGAGCATCTTGGGGGGTCACCGTGCGGCCGAAGCAGACACGGGGAACGGACGTCCGAGCGACAGGCCCGGGAAGAAGTTAGGGAACAGTCATGCCACACTCATCTGTCGGGGGAGCGTAAGACCCGGGTTTGCCGGGACTCGGGTTCGCCATTGTTTTTTGACGACCGCGACTCGGATTTTGACGAGTAGGAGTTTCGTGGGATGTCTGCAGCGGGAGGCCTCGTCAAAATGCAGGCTCGGCCTCGCCATTTTTTTGACGACCTCGTCGGGGATTTCCGAGTCCCCTGCACCCGGGTCTTACGTCCCCCTGAATTTGCCAATGCGCCCCCCAAAGATCAATGTTGGCGGTGGGCTGGATGAGTTGCACTTCGGCCGCAGTCTTCCCCGCGCGCGCCAGCTTCGAGTTCTGGGCGGCGGGGGAGTGTTCCCCACTCCGAGTTTCTAAGTGGCGTCGCAGGGGCGTCACTCCCGCCCATATCGGCCCTCGTCGCGGGCAGACACCGCGCGCCGAAGGCGCTCCGACCCCCGTCGCGTCGCGACAACGAGGCGAGGTTGACTTCCGTCGGGGGAATACTCTCCCACGCTTGTTATTATCAGGCGATCGCAAACATGGACCAAAGGGGCGTGGATTAGCGACGGGTCCCGTTTCCACAGGAATTCGCGGATTTACGCCGCCGAGCGAGGGAGTACTGGCCGCATTTCGGGGAGGGCACCTCCCTCAGAAGGCAGCCGTGCTTCACCTCCACGCCAAGCCAGGGCAACCCTCCTCGGGCTCGGCAGGGCGTGTGCAGATGCGCCCTCCCGGCCGAGGCGCCAGGGGGGCGCGCGTGCACACCGTGCCGCTGCCCAGGTGGGCTATGGCCCGGCAAGGTGGTGGCGTGTAGGCGCCCGCGGCGTAGGACATGCCCATGCGAGGCATGTCGGCGACGAGGAGGGTGGAGGAGGACGAGGAGGAGGAGGAGGAGGAGGAGGAGGAGCAGGAGGAGGAGCAGGAGGAGGAGGAGGAGGAGTAGGAGGAGGAGGAGGGAGGGGGGGAGGGGGAGGAGGAGGGGTCGACGAGGAGGGGGAGGAGGGGGAGGGAGAAGGAGGAGTCAGGCAGGCCCGGGATGAGGGGGATTCGCTCCAGAGTGTTCCGGCACGTTGTAGAACGGCCGCGGCGCCCGGTGCATTCTCCAGATTTGCCAGCGCTCAGAGTTTCTTGCGATTTGTCCTCATCCGGACTTGCTTTCATCCTGCCCTCGTCGTGAGACAGGGGGCCCAGGCATCTGGTACATCGGAGAATCGAGGCGGATGGTTTGCCTTTCTTTTCGTGTCGTGGAAGCCAAGTTCGGGCCTCCGGACGCCTCAAACCAGCTTTGCGCTTTACTTGGCATCGCTCGGACGTGTGCGCGTCATCTCAGCGAAACCCATCGAGGAGCAGTTTGGGCCATCCTGCGAAACAGTGCACGTACGAAACCGAGCAAACGGACGTCCGAGCGAGGGCAAGCTTGGAGGTCCCCACGATCCAGGCGCGAACGGAACTGTGGAACACTCCGGGTCGACACCCGCTTGGCAGGCGAAAGTACAGCCTTTGCTAGATTAGGGGAACGAACAATGACATAAACATAAAAACTCGGAGGTCCGCGCGGATTTCTCGGATCGGCGCCGGACCCCCCTTCCCTGGCGCGCGGAGCGCGCTTGGGGCGGCGCCGGAGGCGCCGCTGGGGGGCCCCGGCGCCGATCCGAGAAATCCGCGCGGACCTCCGAGTTTTGATGTTTATGTCACTGTTCGTCTCCCTATAATGGAGGATGACGGCTAATAAATGACCTGGGGTCGTGTTCACGCGGCGGTGCTCAAGGTGACGATTAGGAAAAACCGGCCCCGGGCTGGAACACTATTTGTTTAATCGTTCTCCTCCAGTCAGAAAATTGTGCAGAAATCGCAGAAGCTATGTTTTTTATCGTTCTTTCCAATCGCAAAATTTTTAAGTAGTCGTCATCCCGCAGTAGATCGAGACGGACATGGGACTCCGAGCAGAGACATGCCCACCGCCCCGAGCGGCCTGCTGCCCGGGAGGCCCCGGGTCCGTGGGTCGCGCCCAGTCGTTGACCCGCTCTGGGAGGCCGAAGGGCCATGCCCGCCTACATCGTTCAGGAGGGGGAAAAACACACACACACACACACACACTCACAGACACCATGAATCGTCGAGGGGGAACAAAAACACCCACACACACGCACAGACATACACACACATACACACACACACACCCACACCCACACACACACACACACACTTACACGCACACACGCACCATGAATCGTCGATTCCCCAGAAAATGATGGGGAGATATGGGAAGTGTGGGGGGGAGACAAACACCCAGAACATGTAGGAAAATATATGGAATCTGGTTATCTGTGTGTGTCTTTATTTGTGTGTGTGTGTCCCAGGGGCCCTTCAATCGTGTTGATCATGGGGCTCTGGCAAGAGGAACGCCCACCGCCCCAAGCGGGCGTCACGCCTGAGAGGTTCCCCCAGTCTGGGCGTCAACTGGCCCGTGGAAAACGCGCTTGGTCGACGCCATTGTGGGAGGCCTGAGCGCAGTGCCTGCTACATCTCGGTACTCCACTTAGCTGGACCCAGACTTTCGCATGAAACCTGTTCTTTGGGAGAACGCCCTTGAAGAGGTACTCCGGGGTACTCGACTTCGCTGGGCCCAGGCTTTTGCATGAAACCTATTGTTGGGGGAACACCTTTCAAGAGGTACTCCCATGTACTCCTTTTAGCTGACACCTATTCTTTGGAAAAGCACCCTGGAAGAGGTACTCAGAGCACTCCACTTAGCTTGACCCAGGCTTTTGCATGAAGCTCAGTGTTTGGGGAAACACCCTTGAAGAGGTACTCCGAGATGCTCCACTGAGCTGGACCCAGGCTGTCGCATGAAACCTATTGTTTGGGAAAACACCCTTCAAGAGGTACTCCGAGGTACTCCACTTAGCTGGACCCAGGCTTTCGCATGAAACCTATTGTTTGGGAAAACATCCTTGAAGAGGGATTCCCATGTATTCCACTTAGCTGATACCTACTATTTGGGAAAACACTCTTCAAGGAATCCTCTAATGTAACCGTGCGGGCGTGTGTCCGCGCGCAAACCAAATTCGCTGTGGTTTGCGAGAGGACCCATAGAGGACCCCCGAGACGGACCCACGAAGGGCCCAAGAAAGAGAACATGAAACGAAAGTCGAAGTCTTTTGTTGGAAGGGCCCCCCGGGAAGACGCATGGGGCCGTATGGAAGCTCCGAGCAGTCCCCGAAAAGGTCCACGAGGGCCGCTCCGAAACCTCCAAACTGTATCCAACAGGCCCCGCAAAAGAGTCACGATGTCTTCGCGGTGGCCATCATCATCAACATCGCCATCGTCATCAACACCATCATCGTCATGATCACCATGATCCCCATCATCAGCCTCGTCATCATCATCTTCGTGACCACGTCTGGTGCGGAGCGGATATCCGACGGAGCAGACAGGTGCGGGGCAGATCTCCGACGTCGGGACGCCCCGAGCAGTCAGGAAGTGGAGGGGGTATAAGCAAGCGAGCCTATCGCTGTGGCCTTCCACCCCGTGGAGGACTCTTTTACATGTTCTGTTCTCCCTGTCTCGACACAATCTCATGAGACGGCCTTCAGTCCTCGTTGTCGTCGTCGGCGTCGTCGTCGTCGTCGGCCCCCACCATCCCAAGCTCGCCGAGCGGGGAGGCGTGGTCCACACCGTCTTCGGCTCGCTTGGGTTCTTGCTGTACGGCTTGCCGGGCGCCGACGGGGCAGTGGCAGCACGCGAGTGGGGGGGAGTTGGCCGGAGGATCGTGGTTTCATGTTTTCTGGTTCTCGGGGGCTCCAGTCGCCACGGCTGGACGCCGCTTGAAAGGGTGGTGCGTTTGGATTCCCGCCGTTTGCGGCGCTCTTGGGCTGCCCCTAGTTCCCAAAGTCGTGAAGGAAGAAACGACTGAGGCAAAAGGACGGGGAGGGGAAGCGAGTGCATCCTCTCTCCCAAACTTGAAAGCGGAGTGGGGGGAGTGTGGCTGGAAGGCATTGTCTGTGTGAGGGCTGGCTCAGGTGCGTGTCAGAGTCAGCAAACGGAGGAAGAGGAGGAGGAGACGGAGGAAGAGGAAAGGAGGAAGCCAGGAGGAAGAGAAGGAAAGGGGGAATGCGGTCAGGAGGGAATGTCTCTGCGCAGGGGCAAGGGGGATGTACCGAACCTCTTCCGTCGACCGCTCTCTTCCACCCATTATCTTCCAGTTTGCGTTGCCTCTGCTTTCCTCGGACTTGCTGCAGGACGTGTATTCCCTCCTACGTCTTCTTTCGCCTTCCCTCCTCTTCGTGCTTCCCCTTCCCTTCTTCCTTCTCGCATTCCTTTTCCTCGGCGCCTCCTTCTTCTTCTGTTGCGCTGCTCCTTTTGTCTTTTCGTGTTCTTTTGCTGTTGCTGGTTCTCCCGCGCGCCCCCCCCCCCTGTCCTCATTTTGTTTCGCCTCTTGTGCCTGTAGGCGGGGGAGAACGGGGAGGATGGGCGACGGAGAGAGAGAGAGAGGATCAGGAAAACGAGGAAGATATGGAGGAGCAGCGCGAATACTAGAGGGCATCGGTGGAGGCTGTGGGCCATTTCAGCAAGGGCGAGTTCCTGATGGGGCCCGGCTCGCTCGCCCGTTGTCGCGTGGTGGCAGCGCGCCGCGAGAAACGAGCACAATGTGGTCGCGGCCACGCAGGGTGCACGTGCTTTGGTTATTGTCAGGAGGTGCTAATGCACTGCGGGCTGCTACGACGACGGCGGACGACGACGCCGATTTCGGTGTTTTGTCGCCCTTGTCGGCTCCCGGGGGTTTTGGGGCCCCGAGGCCGTCAAAAACGGATCCGGCCAGATGGACCCCGGGAGGGGTCCGGGGATAAATGTTGAGGGGATGTCGCCGATGTTCGGGGGGCCCAACCAGTTCAGACCCCCAGCCGCCGTCAAGTTTCCGTCACCCTGGTTTCCGCCACTCGCCGACGCGTAAGTGTGACCTGTCGCCGGTGTGACCTTTGGTACGCGGCGTTGTGGCCCTCGGGGGGCCCCCTCGTCACCACGGCAGGACACAGCTCGGAAAACTGGTGCGTTTGGACCCGGGGAGGTGTCCGGGGGTCGATTTTGAGCGGATTCTTGCGCACCGAAGGTCGCTCCTGCCAAAGGTCACTCGTACGTTCCCCCGAACCGTGGTTGCAGTTTGGCAGAGCGGCGTTCCGTCCGACGGACGACTGACGACGGTGACGACGACGGCGGACGACGACAACGATTTAGGTGCTTTTTCGGCCCTTTCGGCGTCTGGAGGTCGTTCTCGGGCCCCGGGGGGCTCAGAAACGGACCCGGGGTCCAAAACCGCGTCGGACGGACCCAGGGAGAGCTCCGGGGACCTACTTTGAGCCGACTTCGGACACGTTGAGCGTGATTATCTGACACGTCGTCTCGTAACCGCGCGGAGCCTCGCGAGGGCAGCGACGCACTGGTCCCCATTCAGAGGAGGAGGAGGAGGAGGAGGAAGGAGGAGGAGGAGGAGAAAGGTGGAGGAGGAAGGAGGAGGAGGAGAAGGAGGAGGAGGTGGACGAAGACATGAGGACGAGTAGGTGGGATACCTGCCTGCTCCTCCTCCTCCTCCTGCTTCTCGTGTTCCGCCCTGTTCAGGACTTTTCCGCTCTTGTGACGTATTTGCTTGACGTCGACGTGTATATGTGTGACGTCGGTGTATCAGGATGACAAACGAGTAGGAGTAGAGCGAATGTTCATGGGGTGGGAAGGGATAGGGGGGGGGCCAGGGGCGGGAGGGGAGGAAGGAGAGAAACGGAGGAAAGGCGACGAGAAGACGGACGTCGCGCGATCTCAGGCTCAAGCCTTGAGGGCTACAGCAGGGCCCCTCCAGAGGGCCGGCCGACAGGGAGGCCCGTCTCCGGGGGAAGGGGGAGTACGAAGCCCAAGCTCCTAGGTGGGGTGGGCGCAGTACTTCCCTGGATGCCGGGGATGGCGCCGTCGGGCCATGAGGGTTTTACCGGTTGCACCCTAAGCAACCAAGGGCTTTTCCGGTTGAGCCAATTTCAACCTAGAGGTCACCCCACTAGCCTGAAGGCGGGCCCCCGGGAGGGGTGTAACGCGAAAGAGTCCTTCGGGGCTCGTTCGCGTTGCTGCAAACATCCAATACTGAGTCGATGTGCATTGAAACGGTCAGATGCAGCAGCCCTGGACGTCCACCGGGTTGGGAGGATGAAGCTTCCGATGCAGGCTGCGAACGTAAGAAGGGGGGCACTATTTCGAAGGGCCCCCCAAGCAGCCTTTTCGGATGACAGACGGCGTGTGCCGGCGCGGCAATTTTCGCAGACGCTGTTTCTTGGCGGTGGAAGGGGGAAACTATCGCGGATTTTTCCCAAGGACCGTGTTTTGGACGGCACAAAGGGGAAGCTGGCGCGATTGACTCCGCAGGCCCCTCTGGTGGATCATAGAAAATGGGTGCGATCGCCATTCTGGTCCGAAACGCAGTCACCGGTCCAGAGAGAGGGCAGAGGCCTTTGGAATTGCGCACACGGGCGAACCCTCTACGAGGGGAGAAGGACACGCGTGCGAATTGTGTCCCAGGGGCGCCCGATGACAGAGAAGAGGGGTGATCGGCGGCTAGGTTCTCTCCAGACGCGCCCCGTGAACGACAGAAAGGAAAGACTATCGCGTTTTGCGTCGCAGGCGTGTCTTCTGCGTCTTGCTGCGCGCGTGTCGGGCCGCGAAGCGCGCCGCGCGGGGAAATCTCGCAGAGTTCGCGCGCGGCGCTCGCCGGGGATTGGCTGCAACCGCAAATCAGGGAGGCAACAGAGAAGGAGCCATCCGAACAGGGAGGGCGCGGAGACTGTTGGCGAAGGGGTGCTGCGAGTGGCCGTCGCGTGGGCCATGTACGCGTCGCCTGCTTTGTGTGCAGAACTTCGGGTGTTGGCAGAGGACGTGGACACTCTGGGGCGCTTTGAGAATAAGTGTGTCCAAATTGCAATAGCTAAGATGCGTCGAGGACAATGGCGAAGGGACGCTCTCAGAAGTTTTGAACGAAGTTGCGCCAATCACGTGGTCTCTGGGGAGAGCATGGGGGATCCGGATGCGCGGCAGAACATGTTGGCCGCCGAGGCATGGTTGTGTTGCCAACAAACGTTCGTCTGGGTGTACGAGGCGCAAAGTGTGGCACACTTCATGCAAAGAACTCTGCTCGTAAAATGGCCGTTGGGCGATGTCGGAGGGAGTTGTGTAGGTGCAGCCGTGTGGTTCGCGGAGGGCCATCTGGTGCGCGTAGGTCAAGGATGGCGCAGCCTGCGCGGAGTGGAAGGAGCACGTGGGCATGCACCGTGGCTGCGGTTTGCTGCCGGCGGTCGCGGCGTCGCGGGGCCACCGAGCAGCGCCACCGCGGAAGGAGAGGACGAGAGAAGCGCGAACGGAAGAGGGCGCGAGGCAGCTGACCGTGCATCTCGCGTGCCCGCCACGATGGACGCAACTGGCCGTAGCTGCCAAGAAGGACAGAGGACGTGCACGAGAAGCGCCAGTCACGCAGCCGCTCGGCCGTTGGGGTGGGCGCGAGGCTCGCCGCAGCCCGTGTCGGGGGCGCTGCAGCGCTACGTGTCCGCGTTGAACAATGGCGCAGGCAGGAGTCTGGGGTACCTCCAAGGTATAGAATTCGGTGGTGGTGGCGACTGCTTGTTTTTGAGCATCGCAGGGATCCTCGCGCGCATGGTAGTTCACGGTGGCGAACCAGCGCAACACGTCTTGCAGAAAATCCCGAAGAGTGTGTTCGACGAAGGTCAGCGCGCGGTCATGCTCGAGCTTCGACGCCAAGCTGCACAGGTGTTTCACGCGTGGGACGACCTGGATGTGCTGAATTTCATGATAACTGCGTGCATGCGAGCGCGCCACAGAGACCACCCGGACGAGTGGGATCCTTTCGAAGTACTGCACGCGTGCAATATGCAAGCATTGGCGTCGCCAGATAATGTTCCAGATGCAGTCCGCGCGTGGCAGGACGAACCCGACGGGGACGCCGTGGCCATCGTTGGATGCACGGACGCGCGGCGCGGCGGTGGGGCGTCGCAGGAAATACACGTTCGCATACCTCGCGGCGCCGCAGGTTTGCTGCAGCTTCGGTGCACATTAGAGGACGTGATGAGCCGCCCAGGCCACGCGCATTGGGGTACCGAAACGGACGTGGCCAGTTTGAGCGACAGACTACAATTGGGGGTCCTCTTGTTCAGCCGTCCGGCTCGCGCAGTTGTGTGTGCAGTATCGGCAGCGAACAACGCGATTTCTCTCATTGGATTGCGCTGCGGTGGGAGGAGCCAACGCATTTCCGAGGAGCGGAACTCGACGGTCGGGCTTTCTGGACCGATACGACGCTACCGCGGGCGTTGCGCGACCAGCACGCTGCGTGCAACGAGAACGCTGGTAGGCGGGTGGAGGAGCGTCCAAGAGTAACGCCGCCGCCGCCGCGCATGGAACTGGAAAGGGACGTGGCGCGTGAGCGGCGGAGAGCAATCACCGCAGAGAGCGCGAGTGATCCCGGCGCGAGCGCCTCGGGCGCGCTGGCGCCGCCACCACCTGGCCACGAGCCCGGGGCACAAGAAGCCGGAGCACGCAAGCGGCGGCGGGCTGGGGCCACCGTGGGCGACAGCGGCAAATCGAGGAAAGGTTTGGTTGCCGCGTGGAGCGGGGGGGGGTGTGGCGACGCGGCTGGGTGCGCCGCCGACTGCGCGGGAAGCGCC
The DNA here is from genome assembly GCA_963575745.1 of Prorocentrum cordatum. Classification (NCBI taxonomy): domain Eukaryota; class Dinophyceae; order Prorocentrales; family Prorocentraceae; genus Prorocentrum; species Prorocentrum cordatum. The sequence goes on along the minus strand of CAUYUJ010012337.1, from coordinate 444,370 downwards.
ATCGGATCGGCAGCGGGTGGCGGTGGAAACGCGGCCGGGGAGAAAGGAAAGGAGAAAGATCCATCGGGGAGCGTCGGAGACGGCGCCCCCCCAGCGGACGCAATGCAGCAGGCGTTCTACAATGTCGGCGTAGACGCGGCGTCGAAAGATCCCCGACGGACCCGAGAAGTCCTCGTGGCAGCTGCTGCAGCCAGTGTACGGCGTCACCCAACCGTGCCCGCGGATCCAGACGACCCCGCGCAACCATGGTCGCAAGCCCTGGCGGAGGACATGGCCGTGGAGTTGCCAGTCGTGCACTGTGCGTTCGTGGGATGTACGTGGCGGTCGGAGGTAGTAGGCGAGTTGTGCGGGCACGTCCGCGAGGTGCACGGTTCCGTCGTGCTGCCCATCGCCGAACTTGTTCATCCAGCGGACGAGGACGAGGACCTCCGTATCACGGCGGCGTACAATGCAATCGTTGCACGTGCTGTTCGGGGTGGTGCGCCGCTAGCGGCATACTCCTTGCACAGACGGAGCCTGGCCATGTACGCGAAAGCAACGCAACAGAAGAGCATCGCGTCTCCAATTTGTCTTCTGTGCGCCTGCACGTTTCCTTGGGTGGAAGGTAGACGGGGGAACCAGATTGCCTGGGAGCAACCGTTTAAGGCAGCCGTGGGCGACCCGACGCGGGTGGTTCGGTTTGGTGATTGGACCATGAAGGAAGTGCAAGCGCGGTTCAGCATCGACGCGTACCTGCGGGACTACTGTCACGAGCCAGGGAACAGCGCATTGGACCTCGAGGAGGCGTGGTATCGGGAAGACTTCACGGACTGGCTTGTGAAAGTGCCGACACCGTGCGGTGAAGTGTTAATTCTGCGTTGCCCCGAAGATCAGCGGTGCCACAGGGGGTGCCAGGAGAAGGGAACCGCGTGTCCCGAATGCGAAGTGCCTCTTTGCGAGGAATGCAAGGTAGAGGTGGAAACGCCGTATCGGCGGCGAGTTGCCGCGACCCCGGCGGTCCCGCGCCGGAGCCTTGCGAACGACTTGATGGCGTTCTATGCGCCAGATCGCATGTACACCGAGGGCATGACGGTGATGGAGATGATTTGTTGCAGCCCTTGCATTACGTCGATGATTTGTTTTTCGCTGGAGGTGAAGTACCAGAACGACCGGGAAAGCAGTGCGGGCAGAGAGAACCTGTTTGACAGCACGGCAGGGTTCCACAGCGGGCGTCTGGCGGCGCGCGGGAATGCTACGAGCTTCTTGCTGCCGTGGCAGGGGATATTACGAGAGCTCCGTCAGCTCGAGAAGGAAGGGCGCCAGGGCGGCGACTCGGCGGTGCCAATCGTGGGTGAGAAATTGGGGTCGGTGGTGCAGATCCTTCTAAAAGTCAACGACGCCACGAGCAAGGACAACCTGCCGCGTTTCATTCATCAGGCAAATGTACGGCGCGAGGTTGCGAAGCGCCACATCAAGATGATGAAGCACCGCGGGCACCGAGCTTTCGCCAATGTCAACGTGGAGGCGATGGAGAGAAAGGCCGATCAATTGCCGCAGGACGGCGTGCCTCCGGAGATTGTCCGGCTGCTTCCGCACGACACCACGTTGGACAAGCTTATGGTGCAGAAGAACGCGACGCCCTGTGATGGGGCGCGAGATTCGGTGGGAGCGGCTGCGCGCGACATGGACTTGCGTACGCCGAATGCCGTCATGATGGAGAAGTCGTCGGTGGACGAGGTGGATGCAAACAGATTGAGGCAGGGTGCGTTTGAACATGTGTCGGGCAGGCCGCGCGCCGCAAACGCGGTCGTACAGACTGGCGCATTGGCAATGGAAGCGAAAAGCTTCGCGCTGCGTCTGGCAAGTACGTGGACAGGCAGGTGCGACAGACCCGAGTGCCCGTGCGGTGGAGACAGGGACGAGCGTGCTCTTGCGAGGACGAGCAGAATGGGAGACAAGGCGGCCAACGTGGATACGGAGACATTGCAATTTCGGCTTTGGGAGATGCTGGAAACAGACGCGACCCGCATTCGGTACGTGGTGTATCCGGGCCGTGCGATGATGAATCAGTTTGTGCCGTGGTTTTTCGGCGTGGCATTCCCGTTTTGTTTCAAGTACGGGGTGGGCATGCCGGACATGCCTGAGTGGCAGGAGAATGCGCGACATCGACGTGGCCCAGCGGCGCCCCGCGTGGAGCTGGCTCTGTGGGCGCGCATCATGACGCGTCGGGTGGAGTCTCAATTCCGGCGCGAGTGGCGGTTTGGTTTTACGGTGTCGTCGGTTTTGTTTCAAAGTTCCGTGAATATGGCCCGATCCGTCCGCTTGGCGGACTATAGAAAGGACGGGGAGACGGAATGCCAGTATTCGCAAGGCGAACTCGAGAAGGCAGCCGTGAGCATCGTAGATGCTTTGTATGGTACGTACAAGGATCCGTCAACCGGGAAATCCTCCAACGTGCGCGGAGATTTCTCGAAGCTGAAATATGTGAAGTCGCTCGACCCGATAGCGAAACGATTGGCTGCAGGAGCCAGCGCGGTCGCTCGCAAGATCGAAGGGACCAACGAGGCGCGGACGCTCATGAGGTACGACACCCATGCTGCTCGAATCGCCCACGGGGTACCGTTGTTTTTCACCATGTCCCCAGACGAGAGGCACAACCTGGTAATGGTGCGGCTGTCGCGGTCTCGAAGAAAGGACCCCGTGAATCGTAGTGCTGCGCGGGAACTGCACGGCCCCACGCATGGCGGGTTGTGGGGGCCGTCGCTGGCGCACAAGGATGAAATATCTGGACATGCCGTGACGAGAGATCGGCGCGGGCGGGCGGGGGAGGGCGGATCGGGCACAGAGGGGGCAGAGGGTGATGACGACGTTGACATGGCAGTGCCTCTGGCGATGTTGGCAGATGCCGTTCCCGCGTCGGACCAGAGAAGAGCAGTGCTGGCTCGGGACCCGCTGGCGGGCGTCGACGGGTTTCGGGTAATCGTGGGCCTTGTGTTTGAGTACATATTGGGCATGCGGTATTGTCCGAGGTGCCCAGATTGCGAGTGCGCGGATTTGCTTGGCAGCAACGCGACGGCGGTGGGTGGGTGCTTGGGTCGCGTGGACGGGGTGTACGGCAGCATTGAAGCTCAGAAGTCGGCTGGAAGTCTGCATTTGCACGTGCAAGTATTCGTTCAGTGTTTGCACCAGCATACCCCGTTGCACGAACTGCTACAGCTGCCGACAGATGTGCTAGAGGGGCTGGTAGAAGAATACAAGAGGTACAAGAGGAACGCGAGTCGTCAGGAGTACGCTGACGTAGAAGGTTGGAGGGGCAGGAAAACGGAGGTGGAGAAGGCGTGGCCCACGTACCGCGAGACCGCGGATCTGGTCGCAGCGCCGGAGTACTTACACAGCGGCCAGACTAATGGTTCGGGAGGGTCGGAAGGAGGCGGTAGGAAATCAACGAGCGGCAATGGGGTAACAGAAGATGGGGACAAGGGAATTGAGGAAGGGCGAACCTGGCTGCGAGAGTACCTCGGTGTCTGGGTGCAAAAGGGGCAGGAGTTTCGACAGAACCACGTGCACCAGTGGAGTAAGCGTTTGCAGCGCGTGGTACCGTTGGCACATTGTCAGAGGACAGACGACATGACGCAGTGCAAAAGCTTTTTCCCGCGCACGACGTGGCTCGTAGATCGCGCAGTAGTGTTGTGCCAAGGTTTTTTGAAAAACCGCGACATGCCGCGAGCAGGGAGGAGGAACATGACAGGGTGCTTGCACGGGCCCATGAACGAAGAGAACCTGAACGGAACGCTGCCAGCGATGCTAAGCGGCGCGGTGGGGTTGAATTTTAACAGCGATTTGCAGATCCCGTACAGGTTCCCAGTGACGGAAGCGACGCACGACAGTTGTGTGTGCGAAGAGCGGTGCTGGGAGACGGATCGACCCGTAGACATGGTTCTGGCAGCGCAACGAGCGCAGAATGCAGCAGCGGGGTATGCGGCGGACTATCAGTGCAAGCGGTGTGCCCCGTCGTTCAACGAGGTGAGGGAGATCAAAAAGGGCCACCACGCGCTGGCGGAGCAGACGAAGGACAGGACCGCGGCGTACCGAGCGAACAGGCACATGAAGAGGTTTCTCAGTGACATGTACGGGAGAGGCGTGGTGCGGTCAGCGCAGGAGAGTGCGAATCTGCGAGCGTACCGAGACCCTAGAGACGTGACTGGTGCCGAGAGTATCAAGACTGCGAAGACAGCTATGATCCCGGGAGCAGAAGCCGTACGAATGGCGGAGCAGATCTGTGCAGACGGCGTCGACGTTGCCGTGTCGGCGTCGGGGATTCTGGAAGCGGACAAACGCGAAGGGTCGAAAAAGGTTCGAATTGTGTCTAAGAGTCCAGTGTACCTGTATGGCATGCGGCCGGTGGACGCTCCTGGTGCGCCCGACTTGGCACACCTATCGTTGTATGAGTTCCTGCGGTATTGGCGCATCGAGTTGGCTGCATTTCCCCGTACCGGAGCAGAGGTAGCAGCTGCGGCCAGCAACGATTACCAAGCGCAACTGACGCAATCCGGAATTCAGAAGGTTCGCGATGCCGACCAGGAGAGAGCGAATCCCGACGCGGATGGGGCACGGCCGGGAGCCCAGCTGAAAGCCGGAGTGGATTATGTGATAAAGGACGAATGGGGTAGTTATTCCTGGGTGCCGTTTCCGGATGTTCCGGAACTGAAAACCTTGAGACACACGTGGGTGTTGGTGCGGAACGAGCGCCCGAGGAACCCAAGTTTTCATGGGGCGCCGCAGCCGAAACACGGAACGGGGGAGGAGGAAAGAAACGGGCTCTTGTTGATGGTATATTTCAGGGCGTTTACACTTCTTGACGATGTCGATTGTGGAGTACCGCACCTGCGCGATTTCCGCGGAGCGCAAGGGTCGTGGGCGGAGGCCTCGTTAGAGTGGTTAAAGAACGGCATGCCATGTGAAGAAACTAAGAGGTACGTGCAGAACTACATGGGCGTGGTGGACTTGCGACCAGTGACGGACGAAGATCTAGTCAAGCACGAGGACGAGCTGTACAGCGACGAAGAACTGGATCCGAGAATTGTCGACGCGGCGACCAGGCGTAAGACGCACGTGGGAGGCACGTCCATGGAGAAAGAGGACAGGCGGACAAATGTAGACGCGGAGTGCGAAAAGGAGAAGAGCCGGGAGGCCATGGCCAGGGGCGACGCCGTGTGGGGCGAGATTCCGAGTCGAAAGAGTGGAAAGCGCAAGAAGCGCGGAGGGGACGGCGTGTTGAGGTGGGATGACGCGGCAGTGCAGAAAGCGCAAGCGGTGGCGGCGGCGTCGAGGGCCGCAGAAGGCAGCGGCGCGGGCGGAGAGGAAGGTGCCCCAGAGGTGGTGGCGGCCAAGAAAGCAACGGCGTCAAGCGTGCGGAAGTGGAGAAAAGGGCTTGCGGATAGCGGGTTAAACGCGGGACAGCGTAGCGTCGTGGAGAAGGTGGCAGATCGAGTGTTGGCGCAAGAATTCGGGAGGACCGCGAGCGGCAAGAAAACAGACCAGAGTCTTTCTGATATGCAGCCCCTCGTATGGATGTTGCATGGTGGCCCAGGGACCGGGAAAAGCTTCGTCGTAGACAAGATCCGGAAGGGGCTGTTCGAAAAGGAGCTGGGGTGGACGCACGGCATAGATTTCCAGGTGGCAGCGTTGCAGGCCACAAACGCGTCAGCACTCGACGGGAATACGATTCACAGTGCATTTGGGCTCGGTGTGAACAAAACGAAAGAGAAAAAGGACGCGGCGGGCGATGCCAGCGCAGAGACGAAGAAGAAAACGAAGAAAGAGCAAGCGGCGCAGCGTATGTCACAGTGGAAGTGGCTGATTGTAGACGAGGTGAGCATGGTCAGCGCGAACTTCATGGCAGAGCTTGACTCACACTTGCGGTCGTGCATGTCAGCTGCAAGCGACACGAGGGTAGGTGGAGACGGCGTGGCCAGGCCGTTCGGGGGCGTGAATGTGCTGTTCTGCGGGGACTTCTATCAATTGGAGCCGCCATCGGGGACGGCCATCAATGCGCTTCCCACGTCGTATTTGAAAAACGCGAGGCAGTACGCGCCAGGTGCCACGGAGGACCACGGGCAGTATATCTTTTGGGGCGCTGGAGGCGAAGGAGCAGTGCAGGGCATGACAGAGTTGACGGAGTGCAAGCGCGTGGAGGATCAAGACGACTGGTTTCTCGGAGTGCAGGACGAGTTCCGCCGAGGGGCGTTGTCTGAACGCACGCACAATTTTTTACATGGCAGACCGACGGATGTGCCGGGGTCGTGGGTGAACGGTGCACCGTTGTGCGGGAACACGCGTTGTCTCGAAGACATAGAGGCAATTGCGAGGCAAAACGAGCTCGAATGTGACGCTTGCAAAGCTGAGCGGGAAAAGAGAAAGCTCGTTGCGACATCGCCAGAAGACGCGCGGTTTCGGGAGGAGAAATTCCTTGATGCTGTCGCCATTTATGCGAACCAAGACATTCGTTGCCACGTGGGGAAGCAGAGAGCTGTGCAATGGGCAACGCAGCGAGGAGAACAGCTGCTGCGGGTCGCAGCGAGGGACCGCCCTTGCCATGGGGGAGAACAGCGGCGGCCGTACACGGTGGAGGATAAGATACGTTGGCTGGGGTACCACGAGAAGGAGTGCGCAAGCTTGCCTGGGTGGCTGCCGCTGGCCAAAGGGATGCCCGTGGCTCTGGGGGATCACTTGGATCGGTCGAAGAAACAGCTCCTGCGGGGGCGTACAGCCACGATCCATGGATGGGTCCTGCACAAGGACGAGGTCGTGGGAGATGAAGACGAGGAGGTCTTGTCGCATATGCCGAAAATGATTGTGTTGGATTTCAATACGAAGGAGTGGCACCTGCCCGGGTGGGAGCCGGGGCTGTATCCGATCTCCCCCTCGAATGGTCGGCAATGGTTCTTGGATGGGTATCGGAAGCACCCTGTGTTGAGTGTGAAACGCACCCAGTTTATGATAACCCCGGCTTTGGCAGTAACGGCGCACTCCGCGCAGGGCCGGACCATGGGAGCAGTGATAGCGGACCTTGAAAGAGGGCGCGGCGTGAGTTGGATGTCAAGTTACGTTGCCATCACTCGCGTGCGCAGACGGGAGAATCTGCTGATTTTCCGGCCGTTTGACAGGAGGCCGCACAACGCAGGTGAGATGCCAGGCACGAAGAAACTTTTGCAGGTACTGCGAGGGGAGAGCGTGGATTGGGATGAGTGGGAGGCGGAGTTGATGCCAAGAGACCAGTGCGAGCGCTGCCGGCGGAGGTTGCTGGTAGAGGCGTTCTCGAAGTACGAGTTCCAGAGGAAGGAAAGGCCAGCGTTCTGCAAAGAGTGCACGGAAGAGATGAAGAACGCCGACGAGAAATGGTGCACCACGTGCAGAGGGTGGGCAACGAGAGCGGAAGGTGAAGATGCGACGCGGCACGGTGACGATCGGAGTGGGGGTGCAGCGGCCGGCGGCGGGGAGCCAAGAAGGGTTCGGACAATGTATTGCGCGAAGTGCAGCCATGTCAAAGCCAAGCAGAAGTCGCGGAGCGGCAACGCGAAGTGGGTCGAGTGCGTCGGCAAGGTGCGATGTACGAACGGTAAGTGCCTGTCGCTGTATGACGCAAAGGCGGATATGTCGGAGGCTCAGAAGAAGCAGAACGCAGCGGGCCAGAGGTTGTGTCGGAAATGCGCCGCCGAACGTCAGAGGACGACGCTAGTGTCGAATAACAGGAAACGCGCGATCACATTGCGGTGTTCGAACAGCGACTGCCTGTCGGAGTTCCAAGAGGAGGCGGGGGTGTCCGAAGCTCAGAAGAAGCACAAAGCAGCAGGGGAGAGGTTGTGTCGGAAATGCGCGGAAGAACGAGATAGGGCGACGCGCGAGTCGAATAATAAGAAACGGAAAGCCGAGGCGGACGCGAAGCCGCTGACGTGCGCGGCGTGCGGAGGAACGTTCTCGGACACGAGACATTTGACGCCTAACCAAGTGGAACATCATCGAAAGACGAAAGGAGCCAAAGTGGTGTGCGGAGGTTGCAAGGAACTCGGGTTCACAGCTCGCAGTTGCCAGGCGTATCAGTGCAGCGGCGCGTGCAAGAGAAGACTACCGAAGTCGGCGTTCCCCGACCCGCACAATGTCCCGCGCGACGCAAAGAAAGGCACCCTGAAGTGCAACACCTGCAAATGATGCCGAATCGGGCGCGCGTACTGGGGGGAAAAAGGAAAACGGGGACAGGGGAATGCGGGATGAGGCGGAGGAGACAGGGGAGAAGCATCGAAAATGACGAAGTGAAGCGGGCCAGGTTCACAAGAGGAGGGGGACGAGGAGGAGTGGGCCGAGGAGAGGGTGGGGGAGGAGGAGGAGGAGGAGGAGGGGGACACTGAGATGAGGCTCTGGGTTATGGTCTATGTGTGAGAGGTTCTTGTATGTGTATCGGGATTTGGCGGCACGCCTTTCGGAGGCCTCTGGACAGCAGTTTTGCATCCACTGGGGGGCCGAGGTGGAAAAGGCGGGCGAGGAGGAGGAGGAGGAGGAGGGGCACAGGGAGGAAATGATCTGGGTCATGGATTATGGGTTCTTAGCCTTGGGAGCGCGAATCCCGCTTGTGCGGTGATCGCTGGGATCTCTTGCGGGGCTTCTCGCGGGACTCTTGGAGGCAGTTTCGAAGCGTGTTGGGGGCCGTTTTGAGGCCGTTTTGAAGCCTCTTGGGGGCCTCTTGGGGCCTCTTGGGGGCGTTTTTGAGGCCTCTTGGGGTCTCTTGTGGCCTTCTACGGCCGTCTTGGGGCGGAAGGCTCGGATTGTCGGTTCGGGCTCCCCCTCTTGGGCCCCTCTTGTGGCCGTCTTGGGGCCCTCTTGGGCCGTCTTGGGAGCCTCTTGAGCTGTCTTGGCGCCCTCTTGGGCCGACTTAGGCGCCTCTTGGGGGCTTCTGAGGCCGTCTTGGGGCGGTCTTGGGGTGCTCTTGGCCCGTCTTCAACCCCGTGAGGGCCGACAAGTCGGAAATGATCAAAATGTACGTTTTACCATAGGAATTTGACGATTTTCGGCTCGTCGGCCCTTCTGAGGACTGCTCTTGGAGGCCTCTTGGGCCGTCTTGGAGGCCTCTTGGCTCGTCTTGGGACCATCGTGGGCGTCTTGGAGCGCTCGTTTGGCGTCTCGGGGCCATCGTGGGCCGTTTTGGAGGCCTCTTGGGGCCTTCTTGGCTCGTCTGGAGCCCCTTTTGGGCCCAAAAGAGCCCCGTGAGTCGCTCGTGCCGGGCCGGGGGGGGGGGCCATCAGGGGGGGGTCAAATCTCCGGTTTGGGGTCCCTGGGGGGGGACTATAGGGGAGGGGAACTATCTCACACGCCTAGAGACCCACAAGGGGTCGGCGGACTTACTGTTGTCAGAGGAGGGCGAATGGCGACACCGATACTTGGCCTTCGGGGGGGCCCCTCGTGGCCGCGGCTGGACGCAACTCGAATGATTTCTTGTCTGGACCCCAGGAGGGGCGCGGCCAAGACCGATGTTGAGCTGCCGTTGTCTCACTGCGCTATGCTCTGGGACAAGGTGTGGACGCCCAAGGGTCTCGACCCCACCCATTCCCATGGCCAGCCTCACATCCCGAGCCCCTCTGTGGCGGTCCCAGGGGGCCCGGCAAGACCCCCCCCCGGGGGCCGAGAGTGGCCCACAGTCGGCCGTCCCCTACGTCGCAGTGTGGTCTGTGCCCCCGGCCGGAATCCCGTCGGAATTGATCCCCAGGCCCCTCCCGGGGTCCATCCTGGCGATTTTTCCAGCGGTGCGCCCAGCCTCGGGGTCGGCAAAGGGGGGGTGATGACTAGGGGGGGGGGGATATCATGGCGTGGGCCATGATATTTCCTCAGATTGCATGGCGCTTCTTCTCATTTCAATACGTTCCCAGGCCCGCCGCCTTGGCCGCGCACATGCCGCCGTTCATGATTTGCACCCCCCCTCTTGGACGCCCCCCTCTTGGCCGCCCCCGACAGCCTTAACGCCCAGTGGTCCTGAAACGAAGGCATCGTCGTCGTTGTCGCCACTCAGTCGTCGTCCGCGTCGCCGTCGTTCGGGACACGCTCGTCGTTTTTCAAATTGCGCGCATTGCTCTTTTATGTTTGTCGACGAGGCCTTGCATTCCCCTAACATTATATAGGGTCAATATCGCAAACGCTACCGGGGCCCCGGGATTCAAACATTTACAATCCATTTCAGGCAATCATTTGCATCTCTGTCAAATCTCTGGGACATCTTTGGCAGGGATTTCGTTGGAGAGTTTAAGAGGCGGACATTTGTTGGATACTCGCCGAAAGATTGTTAATGTGCGAAGTTTCTTCCAGATTCACCGAAGATTTGTTGGAGATTCAGTTTGTTTCGGAGACTGGAGATTCGCGGGGATTCGCGGGAAGTTTGTTGGGGAGATTCCAGGGCGGTCGCGTTTGCCATAATCGACCAAGGCCCTTTCCGACAGTGACACGTTGCTGGGGTCTTCCGACCAGCGCGACATTTGCCTTCCGAGTCGTCGACCTTCCCGCGGCGCCCCGAGGCCCGCGGCGCAGTCAGGGGCAATGTTGCAGGGGGGGGTAGAGGCTCAGGGAAAGACTTTCGACCCCCAATCGCCCGCTCATCGCCGATAGGGTCCCCATAGCCCACCCCGCCCAGGAGCTTCTGGATTCGCGTTTGGGGGCATATTTCTTGATCGGTTGTCGATGTATCGCCGATTCTGGCTCAGTGTCTCTCCCTCTGAGCTGGCCCCTTTTGACGCTGTCGGGCGCTCTGGGACAAGGATCAGTAGTTCCAGAGCGTTCCAGAACACTCTCAGAGCGCCCTGGGACGCTCAGAGAAGCCCGGCGCCCGATACATATATCCTCAGAGCCGCGGGATCTCAGAGGTCCCCGATCTGTCTTGGGTTGATGCTATTCTGTCCTGGCTTCGTCTTCACCTTGCCCCTCCACTCAAGAGGGAACAAAAGACACAGACGCAAATCAATGTCCAGTTCCAGGAACAAGATGGCAAACAACTACGGGCAATTGACGGGAAGACGAAAGTCCAGAAATTCTTCACGCTTCGCGTATCCCCACCAGCCCATCTCAAAACAGCAAGCTCCTCTTCGTCTCCTCCTCTTCCAACAGCATCTCCCTCCTCCTCTTCCTCCTCTTCGGCTCCTAGTCGTAGTAGTAGAAGTAGTACCAGTAGGATCAGTTGTAGTACTGGTAGTAGTATGAGCGCTGCCTTCTCCTAGTGTGACTCGTTCGGGCTCCTCGTGTTCTGAGTCGTTCGAGACCCGCGTCGTGGTGTGAGTCGTTCGGGCTCCTCGTGGTGTGAATGGGTCGGGCGCCTCGTCCTGGTATGAGTCGTTCGGGCTCCTCCTTGTGGTGTGAGTCGTTCGGGCTCTTCGTGGTGTGAGTCGTTCGGGCCCCTCCTCCTGGTGTGAGTAGTTCGGGTCCCCCCTCCTGGACAGAGTCGTTCGGGCCCCTCCTCGATGTGTGAGTCGTTCGGCGAGGGGCCCGAACGACTCACACAAGGAAGAGCCCGAACGACTCACACCAGGGCGAGGGGCCCCAACGACGCACACCACATGCATTCTGGTCCAGGACGTCGCCGTCGTGTGAGTCGACAGAGTCGGTTACGTGTAAGACTGGTGAACGACCGCCTTCTGTCTTGCCTCCCATCGCCTTCTCTCCCTCCTCCTCTTCCTCCTCTTCGGCTCCTAGTCGTAGTAGTAGAAGTAGTACCAGTAGGATCAGTTGTAGTACTGGTAGTGGTAGTAGTAGTAGTAGTAGTAGTAGTAGTAGTAGTAGTAGTAGTAGTAGTAGTAGTAGTAGTAGTAGTAGTAGTAGTAGTAGTAGTAGTAGTAGTAGTAGTAGTAGTAGTAGTAGTAGTAGTAGTAGTAGTAGTAGTAGTAGTAGTAGTAGTAGTAGTAGTAGTAGTAGTAGTAGTAGTAGTAGTAGTAGTAGTAGTACTAGTAGTAGTAGTAGTAGTAGTAGTAGTAGTAGTAGTAGTAGTAGTAGTAGTAGTAGTAGTAGTAGTAGTAGTAGTAGTAGTAGTAGTAGTAGTAGTAGTAGTAGTAGTAGTAGTAGTAGTAGTAGTAGTAGTAGTAGTAGTAGTAGTAGTAGTAGTAGTAGTAGTAGTAGTAGTAGTGTAAGTAGTAAGTAGTAGTAGTAGTAGTAATCGTAGTAGTAGTAGATGAAGCTGCTCGGAGGCCTCTTGGGGCGTCTTCGGCGCCTCTTGGCGCATCTTGGGGACCTCTTGGGGGTATCTGTGGGACCTCCTGGAGGCGTCGTGGTGCCTCCTGGGGATCTCTTGTGGCCCATCTGGGGACCTCTTGGGGCCATATGGTGGACCTCTGGGGGCCCTCTTGGGGGGCTTGTCTGGGCGCTGCCCCTCCTCCTGGTGTGACTCGTTCGGGCTCCTCGTGGTGTGAGTCGTTCGAGGCGCGCGTCGTGGTGTGAGTCGCTCGGGCTCCTCGTGGTGTGAATGGGTCGCGCGCCTCGTCCTGGTAGGAGTCGTTCGGGGTCCTCCTTCTGGCGTGAGTCGTTCGGGTTCTTCGTGGTATGAGTCGTTCGGGCCCCTCGTCCTGGTGTGAGTCGTTCGGACTCCTCGTGGGGCCTCTTGGCGGCCTCTTGGGCCTCTTGGGGCCTCTTGGGGCCTCTTGGGGGCCTCTTGGGGGCCTCTTGGGTGCCTCCTGGGGCCTCTGGGGGCCTCTTGGGGGCCTCTTGGGGGCCTCTTGGGGGCCTCTTGGGGCCTCTTGGGGGCCTCTTGGGGGCCTCTTGGAGGCCTCTTGGGAGGCTCCTGGGGGCCTCTTGGGGCCATCTTGGGGCCTCCTGCGACCTCCTCAGAAGCACAAAGAAGCGCTGCCCCCTGAGAAGGACAAAATGAGCCCAAAACCATAGTAAAATCAATGATTCTGCTATGAAGGAAGATGAGCGCGGCCCCCTCGGGAGGCCAAAATGGGGCCACAACCCTCGTAAAAACAATGATTTTGGCTTCACAGAAGAGGAGGGGGCTACAAGAGGGTTTCCCCGTCGGAGCCAGAATCCTCGTGAGGGTCGTCGTTTTTTGGCCCTCCCAGGCGTCGAAAAAGACCCCCCTGACCACCCGCGGGACTCCCTCTCCAGGCCCAGGGGGCGGGGGTAGGGGGAGGGGTAAACCCTTCCCCGAAGGGGAAGAAGGGGGGTTGGGGGGTTGAGAACAGAGAGAGCTCGCTAAACCACTCACGCCCAAAGGGCTGGTGGGACTACAAACTGTCTGGAATCCTCTAACTTGTACCTATATATTTGTGTGTGTGTGTGTGTGTGTGTGTGTGTGTGTGTGTGTGTGTGTGTGTGTGTGTGTGTGTGTGTGTGTGTGTGTGTGTGTGCGTGCGTCTTCTTAGGCCTCTTTCTCCACTCAGGGGCGGCCTAACCGACCCTATAGCAAACCATCCCCTTCCGTGACGTCTCCCTCGCCTCGCCACAAGATGATGTACGCGACCAGATTGAAATTTGAAAGGCGAGGGTGACGTCACGGAAGGGGATGGTTTGCTATAGGGGTCGGTTAGGCCGCGCGCCCTTTCCACGCCGGCCCGGCGGCGGCCCCCAGCTGAAGCAGCGGATCAGCCGGGCGTGCAACGTGCCCGTCTACGCTGGGCGCCTGCACCTGCGGAGCAGCGGCGCCGGGCTCGAGAAGGACGCGTCCGGGTCGCGGCGCCGCCGCCGCCGACACGCCGCGGGCGCCGCCGCACGCCGCCACCGATGTTGTCGATGCCGTCGGCGTTGTTTAGAAGAGGAACGGGTACCGGGTACCGATGCCGTTGCCCCTGCCTCGTTTCGCCTTTTTGGGGCTCCTGGGAGGCCCTCGTCGCCACCGCTGGGTTCGCCTCGAAATTCTGGTCAGAACGCACCTAAGGAGAGATCCGAGGAGTAGCGGTATGGGTACCTTTTGGATTCCCATGTTGTCGATGCCGCCGGTATCCGTCGTCCATGCTTTCATCCCTAGGCGGGGATGTCTCCATAGCCAACGCCTGAGGGATGGATCTGTGGGGACCTCGGCAGGCAGGACCTCCGTAGCCACTGTCAAGGCATCACCTGTCAAGCCAGCTGGGCAGGCGCAGCGGCCTGGCCCTCGGCGCCCGGGCCCCGCGTGTAGGGTAGTCCGCGCGCGGCCGCGGCGGCGGGCGCGGGCGGGCTCGCGCAGGTTTATGGCTATGCTGACGGCCCGTCCGTGGCCGAGGACAACGAGGCGCTGCTGGTGGCCGCCGTGTCTTGGCTTCGCTCGCTGGGGGATGTCCGTGCGCTGTTGGTGGGCGATTTCAACATCGCGGTGCATGTCACGAGCGTGGAGCCCCTCTGGCCATGGCCAGCCGGCAGGACATCTTGACAGTGGCCAGATCCACGTGCTTGCCTAGCTCGGGCCGCCCGTCCAGGATAGACGACGTCCTCGCTGTCGGTAGCACTCAATAGAACCACCGAAGTCTGAACACACAAAGTTCCAAACCGAATATGAAATTGGATAGATTGCGATCGATAAGATCCGCTCGTAGTTATTATCAGCTCAGGGCCCCCTACGAATCAGTTTGAGTCAAAACAGGCAGCGGGCGCGCGCACACCTACACGCAAGTATGTACCGCAAGCAAGCAAGCAACACACACGTGCATGCTAGCAATCATTACATCATGCATAGCTACTACATTGGAACAGGATCTGTGCCATTGACACAGGGGAAAGAAAAGAAGCTTTTAAGCCCCGACTCCTCAGTATACTACAAATACACACGCGTTGCCATACCTAAATCAACTCAAGAAAAATCAGAAAACCTGCACCGTTTCAACTACAGAGTCGAGATATGTGCCCTGGTTTCCTGAATATCGTAGGTCCCACATACGATGACCATCACCACGCCGTTCATGAACTGCTCGAGCTCGCCGATGGGGAACCTGCTGTAAACTCCTCCGTCGTGATCACCGTCGGCTCGTTCATCGACTGTATCACCTGAAACCTCGGCGTGGCTAGATCTCGTCGATACGTACACTGTGACTGAGTGTTCGCCGACCTCATCCGCTTGGGCTCCGGCACGTCTCGAGCTCTCAGCGTCATCTGCCGTAGCTCGTTCTTCACGTTATTCAGCTGCCGCTCCAACTTGTCGTTCGAACCGTTCAGCGCCGACAGCCTTTTATAGCACAATCTAAGCTCCTCATTAGCGTCCTTCAGTAATTTCTCGGTCTTGGTCAACTTCTCTTCGTATGCCGCCAAGCTCTTGCCGCGCTGCTCGAAATCCGTCATCAGCTTCTCCATGTCTGGCTGCATGTCGACTATCTGCTTGGCTCTCTCTTCGATCTTAGTCCGTTGCCCTTCGTTCGTCTCTTTTAAGCGCTCGATCTCGTCGGCTTGCTCACTCATCTTTATCTTCATCTGCATATACTCGGCGTTGTCGTCTCCGCATGAGTCTGGCGTATCTTTCAAACAGCGTTTCATCTCCTCGTTATTTGTTCTCCAGAATCGCTCATTCGCCCGTTTGATGTAGCACGTCACACACAAACAACAACCGCAAACCAGCACCATCACAACCAGCAACATCGTTTGCACGGTCACGTAGATCCACTGCGTCTCGTTGATGTCCAGGCTTGGGCATGTCTCCTCTGCTTTTGTCGTCGTAGCCGCCGTGATCGCCACCAGCGCCGCGAGTCTCTGTGCTGTCCTGGTACCTGCCCTCGTCGCTTTGACCATCTCTCGCGCTGGCACTTCATCTGGTGTCTGGTCCACTGCATTCGCCTCGTCGAAGTCGGCCGCCGCGTCGTTCAGCTCCTGCTTGTTCTTGTTACGCTCTTGCTGGCTAACCTTCTTGCCTGCAGTGAACGTTGCGTCGTACTTCAGCGCGTGTGTCATTCTCCTCAGCTTCTCCACGAACTGCTGCCGCACCTGCAACTTAGTCAGCCCGTCCGCCATCTGCTGATGTGTATTCGTCCATCTCCACACTCCGCCGAACTCCTTCATCTTCTCGTTCACTTGCATGATCTCGATGCCCGTCCTGCGCTCCGTCAGGCCACCGGCTGGCGCCTGAGAATTGGCTGCGTCGTAGAGCGCCTTGCAGTCTGTGATACACGGGCTTCGCCCTAGCACCTGCAACATGTCCGGCCCCGTCAGCTGCATGTTGGGGTAGAGCATCGTGGTCAGCATCGTCTTCGCGAACTCCAGAGCGCCCACCGCGTTGGCCTCCGCCTGAGCCTCCCCGGACAGAGAACTCCTGCAAATGCGAACCAACTTCTTGCTCGTCCAATCGATGATAACCAAAAACGTGGCCTGGCCGTCGTCGATCCTGTCGTCCTCGATCGCGAAGATCACGTAGCCTCCTTGCGACTCGCCGTTAAGTCTTGTTGCCCATGGAGCGTCCCAATACACTCCAAGTCGTAGCTGCTCCCACTTGGACACGTCACGAATACGGATGCCCACGTCGCCACTCGCCTTCGGGAACCGCAATGACTTGTTGGCCTCCAGCAAACTTCCAACCGTAGCTTTGCTCACGTCACCTTGGGCAAAAGAAACTGTCGCCGCCGCCTGCACCATACACTGAGATGCCGGCCACTGCATAGCTCCATTAAGTCCTCGTAGCTGGCTTATCTCCTTCGGCGTGCACAAATCGCCCGGGTGCTGGCGGCGTACCTTCTCGATGCTAATCGGCTTCACCTTGTGGATGTACTGCTCGGCCTTGACCTCGATCTCGTTCCTTGACTGCGACTGCGTGGTCTCCATACCACAGAAAACAATACCGTTCTGAAGCTCCCACTTGCCGAACTTAAAGCGCCTGCTGAGAGTCTGCACCCTGTCCAGGAACGTGCCCTCGTAGGCCTGCTTGTCGGTCAGGTCGGCCTCGCACTCCAAGTTCTCGCCGCCGCCGATGAAGTCGTCCACGTGTAAACCCAAAATACCGTCCAGTACGTAGTTTTGTCCGTCGTCTGCGCTCCACACCACAAAGGGGTCGTCGCCGTCGGCCGCGATGCGGTACGACAGAAAACAGCACCGATCCAACTGGTGTTGAAGAAATCCGATGTCGATCATGGCCTCCGTGATCGTCTGATTCCACTGCCTGGGAGCGCGAACATCCCCGAAAGCTGGTTTCAGCATCTGCAATATCTCGTCGTCCTTTAGGCCCATCATCTTCGCCAACCTCCTTCGGATGTCCTTCGTCGGTCTGCTGAAAATGCGCACTCCCTGCTCACGAATGTCTTTGGCCTGGAGGAATGCGCTCTTCACGTCAGCTGCCACCATCTTCCACGACTGCTGGCACAGGATGAGCAGGATGAGGTACCTCGCGAGCCTCGTCAGAGTAGGGCTTGCCTTCTCCACGTTAGTGCTCGTCGCCTCTTCCAAGTGAAATCCTTGAAGAATCACTCGCGCATTTGCCTCTCGAACTCCGTCCTTCATCTTCCACTTCAGCAGAAACCTCATCGGACACACTTCGCCAGCTCCCGCCGTCGCCTCGTTCACCGCCTGCCACGCCTGGTTCTCGATCCAGGGTAGCAATGCCTTGGTCTTGGCCTCGTCGAACTGCACCTTCTCGTCCGGCGTGAGCCTGGCCTCCACCACAGCGTCGCGCTTCGCCGCGTTCGTGAGGTAGATCATCTCCTCGTCCTCGTACAGCAGTAGCAGCTCGTCGTCGCCTGTGTCCGTCTTGATGGTCTCTGTCTTCATCGGTGTTATCCTTGGTCTCTTAGCCAACGGTTTGAGCCCGTCGAGCCGTCTTGCCGCATTAATGCTCTCCAGTAACTCGTCCCTGTCGTCCACCTTCCGCTTCTCCACTATGGCCTCCGGTTTAGCGTCCTCTTCTTTCTCTTGGCTTGGAGCCTCGAGATGAGGTTCTCGCCCGCCATCGGCTTCCGGTAGATCGGTTTCGGGTCGAGACTCGGCCGCCGCTGACTGCGGCTGCTCCTCCTTCACCTCGCGCTCGGCTGGCTCGGCTTCTTCGCTGCTCCTCGTCCTTTCGTCACGATGAGCGCGCTCCTCGACTGGCTCCTCCACCTTGCCATCAGTGTCCACGCCTGTAGCGTCCATGTCCATGTCCTCGGGCCGTCCGTCGTCTACGTGGCCCTCTGGGTTCCCGAGCGCGTCGCCAACGCAATCCTTGTACTTGATGGAGCCGGTCGTGCTCTTCAACTTCTTGAGCAATCTCTCCGCCGTCGACAAGGGTAGACCGAAATCATCATCTGCCTCCTCGCGTTGTCGCCGCTCCTCTGGTAGCTCTGGCCTCAGCAACTCGTGCGTCGTCCTGAGCAGCGTGTTGTTATGCACGCACCAGATGACTGACTGCCTCAGCTTGTCGGGGTCGTCCGTGTACTCGACCTGCGTCACCATCGCCGGTCCCTTCCAATAACTCTTGATCAAGTCGCTCTCGCCCTTGTCGCGCCTCCAGAAGTAGACGTACTCGCCGATCTGGAACTCCTTCGCTAAGGGTCTGTTGCGAGCCGCTAAAGCCTCTCGCACTGCCCTCGACATATTCGCTGCGAAGTAGGCCTTGGCCGCGTCTCGCCTGCGACCCAGGTTCTGGTAGAATCCCTCGTCGTGCTCTCCAAGATCGCCCATCGTCGTCGGCTCGTCCGCCATGTTGCCCAGATCTCTGGGCTGCCGTCCTAGCGCACGCTGCGCTGGAGTAAACCCTCGAACGTTACGTAGCCGATTCCTCATGTCGCACGTCACTCTCACCGTAACCTGCAGGCTGTCGTCCGGTCGGTCCTCGTGATACTTGGCAATCTGCCCTCGTCGTACTTGGTGATTCCTTTCAAGGATCCCGAGTCGATGATGAGCGTCTCTCGGTATGAGCTGCAATTTTATCTGCCGCATGTCGCACCGCTCCGAAAACTCCTCACTCACATGCGCACCACTTTGATCAGCCCGAATACGCACTGGCACACCAGCCCAATTGATCCAGTTTTTCTCGATCGTCTTTATCTCGGTCTTCGCTTTTTCGTCTGGCACCACCGTGTCGACCTCGTATCGCGAGCTCTCGTCCATAATCGTAAAAATCAGCTTGTGCTTGTCGTTCCACTTCACGTGAAAAGTGTCTATGTCGATCGTGTCGTTGAAACCTCTATCTTTTGGAATCCTGGCGATCTGTACTGGTTTAGGCCTCTGCCGTTTCAAGCATATCTCACACATATAAATCCGCGCGCAGCTCACCAAACGATCATCCGCGTTCATCTCCTTGAGTGCTGCCGCCAACGCTTCACTCGATGGGTGACCCATCTGCACATGCACCTTCTCAACCCACTTGACCTCGTCGAGCGTGAACTTCTCAAGTAAATTCTTCCAAACTTCTTTGTACTCGATCTTGTCAAACTCCTCTTGCGTCATCTCCTCTACGGCGTAGCTTGACTCGTTCTGCGGGTCGTCCACGATGCAGATTGCCGCCTGAAGCGCCACACTCCTCGGGTAGTTCTCCACTCCGCGCATGTTGTGAGCTCCTTCCAGCATAACGTGTTTCTCCTTACAGCTGCAACGCCTCCAGAGTCCCTCGTGCATCTTGTACTTGGTCGTCCGCGCGTTCGTGGGCTTCTTGATCGGACCGATCCTGCGCCCGTCGCGGTCCAGCGCCTTCAGCCCGTACGCGCACTGGTCCACGAACGTGTCGTATCCTTCCATGTCCTGCCAGACGTCCTCGCTCCACGACGTCGTATCTGGGATGCTCCAAATGCGCGTTCCTCTCGTTCTTCTGCTGCTCGTCGTAGATGTCCCGGCTGAACTTCAGAAACTCTTTCTTCTGCTTCTCTCGCTCTCGTCTGCGTTGCTGCCGATATCTGTTGTCCTCGCTCGCGTCGTTCAGCGTGTTGATCGAAGACCACAGCGTACATGGCGGTGAAATCCACACTTCCTCTGGCCTTTCACGTCGTAATTTATCAAAGAACGCTTCGCGATGTGACTTCCTCGTGAAATCCCAGCCAGTGTCCACCGTATACTTGTCCGTCTTGAAGTCGCCATGCTGCTCGACATACTGTGAAATACGTCCCTCATTGACAAAAATCTCCCAGAACTTGCGTTTAACTTTGGGTTTCTCGTCGAGCGTCCTGTTAACCTTCGTAAACCAGTCCTTCAGCTGCTCGGCGTCGAAGTTCGTTGTCTCCGCGTCCTCCTTCTCCTCGCCATGAGTGCTGGTCACGTAGAAATCTATCTCCTCTTCGCTCTTGACCTCGTGATCTCCGTCCGTGTCGGCGTCCGTCGAGCTAGACTCCTCTTTGATCTCCAGCGCGTCTTCTGGGAAACTCAAGAGATCCAGGATCATGTGGCCTTTCTCGTTTGTCTCGATGTCGCTCCACGTCTGCGGTACTTCGTCCAGGTACATCGCCTTCTTGTTGCGGTAGTCCACCACGATGCCCCATTCTTCGAGACACGGTCGAGCCACCAAAAGAGAAACTTTGCCCGGCACCAGGTAAACCGTGATCTCGCGCCTCGTCTTGCGAACCCAGACTGGAAACGTAACCATCTGCTTTGCCGTCGCCGTAGCATCGTTGCCGAACCGGAATGTTTTCTGGCACCGCTCCGTCGTGATCTGGTCGGCCATGCCCATGTCCGTCAACTTCTTGCGCCACTTCGGCCACTCGTCGAGTCCCATGACTGGCTTCGTAGCTCCACTGTCGCCAACTCCTTTGCCCGTAGCCAAATTCACTTCTTCGAGTTGTAATCCGTGCGCCGTCTCCATGCTGGGCGCAATCTCAGTCAACTTGTTGTCCGTGCCGATCTCGTACAGCATCTTCGCGTCCTCGTCGTGCTTGGCGGGTGCTCCATCTCGTCGCCGCTTGAACCTTGGTCCGTGTTGCTGCGTAGATCCAGTATGCGTCGTCTTCGGGCTGCCGTCGAAATGCTTGCCACCCTTGCCGCCGCCGAAGGGTGCTCGTCCACCGTATCGTCCTTTCTGCTTGCCCTTCTGCGCGCCTCTCGCTTTGCCGCTGCTGCTGCGTCCTCTTCCTTTTGGCGGCCTGGCATTTCCAACTCTTGGAGGGGGTAGTCCACGCTTCTCGTCGATCAGCGCCACCACGGGGTAGAATCCTCGGGATTTTGCCAACTCGTTCATCTTAGCTCGAGCCTCCGCGTACGCGGCGTAGGCCTCCTCGGTAGCCTCGTAGGCGTTCTCGAGATCCTCCAGCACTTCCTCGTCATCCTCGTACCATTCGTCATCTTCTTGATACTCTTCATGCGGGTCGTACTCGTCCTCGTAGTAAGCATCATCATCTTCTTCATAGTAGTCTTCCATCCAGTAGCCTTCTTCTCGACTACCTCGCCCGTGATAAGTACTTCTCACGCGATCGATGTCCTTCTTGTGCGCCACGCTGTCGCCTCCGAACATCGTCTTCAGGCTCTCCGTGACCACCTGCACCGTCAACCTGTTGTTGCACAGCGCCTTGAGGTTGGGTACTTGCCACTGGGGAATCGCCGCTCGCGTCATCATATGCCATCCTGCCAGTAGATCTGGCAGCTCAAGTCCCGCTTCGCGCAGCTTCGTCAGCTCCTTGCCATGCCTGAGCACGTGCGCGTTGAGCGTCTCCTTCGGCTGCCGCGCGAACTCTCCGAAAAATCCGTCGCATCTTCCTGGCAACTCGACCTCCTGCGTGTACCTGTACAGCACGTCCAACTTCTCAAAAATCTCCTCGAATGCTTCTGCGGTGTCCATCCTCTCGAAACTTATCTCATCACAGGCGTCCCATGCGTCGCCCTGCAGGCTCTGCAGGAGCAAGTGGGCGCCCTCACTCACCACTGGCGCGCCTCGGCGCGCGCACAACCTCTGGAACACCGTCGCTCTCCGTCGAAAGTTTCTGTACGTCGCGTGGCTGAGGTCCGTCGCATCCGGGCAGCACTTCGCCAAGCCCGCGTCCATCTGTGGTGGCCGTTCACCCTGTCGTCCTCGGCCGCCTCCTCCGAGGAGCTCGCTGTCGTCGTCTGGTATCTCCTGCTCCTCGGCTTGGCGACGTTCCTCCTGCTGGCCTCTTCCTCGTCCAGCGTCGCCACCGCCGCGCCCTTCGCCTCGTCCGCGTCCCGGTCCTGGTTGACCGTTGGGCCGCATCTCTCGACTCTGCTGGGAAAAATCAAGAGCGGACGTTATCGGTCGGGCCGTGGACCTGGAGCCGTAGCTCCGCTACCAATGTCGGGAGCACTCAATAGAACCACCGAAGTCTGAACACACAAAGTTCCAAACCGAATATGAAATTGGATAGATTGCGATCGATAAGATCCGCTCGTAGTTAATATCAGCTCAGGGGCCCCTACGAATCAGTTTGAGTCAAAACAGGCAGCGGGCGCGCGCGCACCTACACGCAAGTATGTACCGCAAGCAAGCAAGCAACACACACACGTGCATGCTAGCAATCATTACATCATGCATAGCTACTACATTGGAACAGAATCTGTGCCATTGACACTCGCCAACGTTGCTCGCGTCTGGTGCACTTAAGGCCGACGCCGCTGGAGCGCTGCGCAGCGTCCTCTGCGGCGGCGCCGTCACTGTATCCGTCGCGACGGGGTGGATTGGTCGGTCCACGATTTGCCCGCCCTGCGGCTTGGCCCTGCAGGACCGCGAGCACCGCTTCTGGGCGTGTCTGGCATGGGAGGGCAAGCGGCGCGCGGCGGTGGCCGCCGCCTTCACCTCCTCGGGCCCTCTGTCCCCCGATGCAGCAGCCCTTCGCCAGGAGGTGCCGGCTGGGGTCGCCACCGCGAGGGCCATGGCTATGCTGCCACTCTTTGCTGGCCCCGCCGACGCCGCCAGCCCTGACGGTCCGTTCGTTGTTCCCGCCGCAGGCCCAGCTGCAGCCAAACGCACCCAGCCGCACGGTCTGGACCGACGTGGCCTGCATTCATCCGACCGACCCCCTGCTGGCGCGCGGCATGGGGCCTGCGCTGCGAAGGCCCCAGCGAGCCAAATTTCGGCGGCCCTGCCGACGGGCCGCATGCCGCCCAGCGCGCCGAGGTGGCAGCCGTGGTGGCGGCCGCTCGCGCCGTCGGCGATCCCATCGACTTCGCTTCTGACAGCAAGTGCGCCCTTCGTTCCTGTGATCAGGTCGCGGCCAGCGCGGGCGCGAGGGAGTGGGGGCACGCCGACTTCGGCAGCAGGTGGCGGAGGCCATCCGTAGCGGAAGGCTCAGGGCCCGGTGGGTCCCCGCGCAGTTGATGCCAGCGGAGGCGCGCGAGCGCGGGCAGAGCGAGCGGGACCGCTCCGGAGACGCGGCGGCCGACGGCAACGCCGGGGCCGCCGCCGCGCAGCGGGCTCCGCCACAGGCAGCTGCGACAGCGCGCCGCCGGGAGCTCGAGCGGCTGGAGGCACCGCGGCGCGTGCTCGCAGCCACGCAGCAGGCTGCCCTGGCGGCGGCGCTGCCCGCCGCCCGTTGAGGCCCCAGGACACGCGACGTTCCAAACATGGGACCACCGCCAGGATCGACTACATCCTCCTCGACACCAGCTTCGCCTCTGACTTGATCGAGTCCCGCGTGTTCCCGGAGGTCGTTCTCTCCTACGCCCCGACGGAGGGCCACCGCCTGGTGATGACTGCAGTCGTGGTTGCCGGTCGCGGCGGTGGTTGCAACGACCAGCCGCGTCTGGCCTCACGGATCAACATGGCGAAATGTGCTGACGCTACGTGCTGCCAGAATTCCCACAGAGAGATCTGGCAGTTCACTGCCTCCCTGCCTGGTGACCCTGAGCAGCACGCGGCTGAGTTCACTGCCTTCGTGCACTCTGCCGCCCTTGAGTCGTTCGGCACCTTCAGGGATGCCCCGCGCAAGCCCTGGATCTCCTCGTCGACGTGGTGCGTTTTCCGTGGCAATGCCCCACTGCACCGCGCTGCTAGCGCGGCTCGTGCCCGGGCCGTCGCTGCCCTCTTGCACATCGCACTGCGTGCCTGGGCCCGCCTAGCCCTTGGCGGGTTTGTCCCTGGACGGCCGCGCGGCCACCGCGGTGGCCATATTTCTGGTGGTGTGCTGCCGCGCCAGGCGCCGAAGCCCGTCGCCAACTTCGCGTCTTCGGTCTCACCGCCGCCGCTGCGCGGCGCGCGGCGGCAGGACTCCCGCGCGTGGTCAAGCCGCGCGGCCACCGGGGCCAAGACCGTCGAGTCTCGCGGCGCTTACGCCGATGGCGACATTCGGGCCGCGCGCGCCGTCTCGCGCGCCCTCGGCGACCGCTTCGCGACGCGGCAGCCACGGCGCGTCTTGCGCAAGGACGATTATCTCACTACCTTACGGGGCCGGACGGCAACAGCGGTGGCTCGAGAGCACGTTGCCGGCGCGTCCAGCGGCGCGCCCACGTCGGTCGATGATCTGCGCCCCATCCCCGTCGCCCTGCCCATCTTCGACCTCCGCGTTCGCATCGCTCCTCCACGCGTGGAAGGGGCTCTCGGACGCCCGGAGTGCAACTGCGGGACTGGCTGGGGCGGCGCCCCAGCCGAAGTACTTCGCGCTGGCGCTTGCATCGCGGCGGCCAAGCTCTCCGACGTACCAGTCCGCGGTCGACCTCGAGATGTTGCCGCGCAGCTGGCCGGGCAGCCGCGTCGTCGAAGTCCGCGAGAAGAGGGCCCCCGAACAGGATGTCGATGAGCACAGGAGGATTCCTTTAGACAATCATGTGGGCAAGGAGCTAGGGGGGATCCTCGCCGACGAGGCGCGGGAGCTGCGCGAAGCTGGCGCGCCCTGATGCCAGCGCGGCGCTGTCTCCAAGCGCGGGGCTGACTTCGCCTCGCACGTTGTCTCGGGATTCCTTAAGCACGGCAAGATATTTTAATTGTGCGCGCATGTCCTCCGCGTCGACCTTCCCGGGGCTTTCGACTGGGCGATCTGCGAGCTCGCGCTTGCTTCTCATTTGACTGCGCGCGCCCGTTCGCTTGCTTTGCGGGCCTTGTTTTCGCCGCCCACCAGGTTGGACGGGTCGCCGAATTTATCCCCGCCCGCGGGCTTCTCATGCAGCAGCGGGGCGCCCCTGACAAGATTGCCCGCCTCATGCAGAACCTGCGCTCCAAGTGTCGGCTCAGCTGCGGCGATCAGCGCGCGCGCGCAACGCGGCAAATCTGGCGGCGCCATCTTCAACGGCGCGCGCGGGATCGGCCTGCTGCCCCTCAGAGACGCTCTCATCCAGGCTGGCGTGGAGCCGCGCGTCCACGACCCCAGCCCAGACGTTGCCTCCTCTGGGGGCGGCCCCGCTGACGGCGACCTGGCGGGCAACGGAGGGGCGGGGTGCGCCCCCCGCCCTCGCCCGACATCGCGGCCCCAGTCATCGGCGTGGCCTTCGGTGATGACGAGCGTCTGCCGTTGTGCGCCGAGGCCCTGGCTGCCCTGGATCGGCATATCGACGCCCTCCTCGAGTCTTTGCGCGGCATCTTCGGTTAGGTTTCGCGGTCGATTGGGGGCCGGGCAAAACAGAGCGCAGCCTCGTCTACAGGGGCCGCGACGCAGCCCCCCATTACATTGCCGAGAGGGCTGGCCCCCATGGCCCTCTCCAGGTCAAGGTGCTCGGCTCCGCCGACCACGTGGCGGTCGCGCCCCGCGGCAAGCACTTCGGCGGCGCCGCGGAGGGCCGGCGGCAACGATGTCCACGAAGCCCAGGCTCGCGCCGCGTCGGCCGCCGAGGCCCGCTGCCCGCTGGCAGCGCGCGCCAGTGGCAGCGGGGCTTGCCCGCTTTCTGATCGATGGGGCCTCCCGGCGTCGCTCGCGTTCCCCCGGCCGTTCGTAGCGCCCGCATTCGCGCGTTTTCCCTCGCGGCCCTGCGCGTTCAGAGCGCCGCGCGCACGCGGTGCCTCCGTCGCCTCGCCGGCGAAGGCAGGTTCGGCCCCAGCGTGACGGACGTTGACGCGCGTCGGATTCTGCAGGCTTCGTCCGGGGACTGCCTCCGCGCACGCAAGCGGCTGGCGCGCCTCGGTCGAGTCGCTCGGCGCGGCCCTCCTGAGCGGCGCGCCCCCCTCGCTCGACGCGCTGGCCGTTCTCCCCATCCCGTGGGCCTCGCTGCGATGGGCCTGCAGCGTTTGGCGCATGGCCGCTCTGCGTTCTGCTGTCCCAGATCCCGACGGGGACTTCGGGCCCTGGCTGCAGTTCTTCGTCTGCACGCCAGCCCGTGGTCGCGGACTTGCAGTTGCATCCATTTTGCAGAGTTTGCGCGCGACTTGGGAGCAGGCGCCGTTCCCTCGCACGACGCTCCTATCACAGCCCGCCGCTGCCCTCAGCGCCGCGCCCATCCTCCTGTGCTGCGGCCGCGTCTCTGAAGTCTCACGCGCGGATGTAGCGGGTGCGCAGGCTCCTCGGCGCATATTTTGGATGCCAGATGGCGTCTGCCAGGTCTGTGAAACACATTTCTGGTCTAGGCTCCGCCTGCTTGGGCTTTTGTGCGTGATGGCAGGCGTACGCAGTGTTGGGGCACCATTAGCCCGCCGTCGGCGGTCGTCGTCGCCGTCGCGCGCCTCCCTCCGCAGTCCGCCTCCTCTCTCCCCCCTCTCCCCCCTGACCCACTCTGAGACGCCAGGCCGCGTGGGTTTGTCATTGCGGTCGCGCAGACTGCGTGCGTCCTTGTTTTCCATGCGCGTTCCATGTGCAACCAGAGTCTTCAATATGAGCGTCCCTTCGTGGACGTACTACGCACCTTTCTGTGATTTCACACGGGCTGTCCCTATGCTACATATGAACGCGCTTGTTTCTCTCATCGTATGTACCGGCCTTTGTGGTGTTTGCATCAAACATTGTAGTAACCTCCGGCCAGCGCCGCCGATCCGGGACGCTTCCGTTGCTGCCGGCAGCGCGCGATGGCGGTCGTGACCGGCGACGGCGGCGAGCGGTGAGGATGATGATGAGGACTGCGAATGGAGGCGACGGAGTAGGATGATGAGGAGGAGGAGGATGATCATGATGAGGTGGAAGGGGGTGGACGGGGGGAGGGGGCAGGAGTAGCAGGATGCCGAGGATGAGGAGGGGCAGGAGACAGCGGGAAGTGGAAGAGGGGGAGGGGGAGGGGGAAAAGGAGGAACATGACGAGGATGAGGAGATTTCCGGCGGTTGTTGGAGGTGTTCGGCGGTTGTTGGAAAGCTTCTTTGGGGCTAAGTGTTGGCCCTCTTTGGGTTGACACCTCGCCGAAGTCTCTTTGGGGGCACTCTTGGTTTCGGAGAAACGGCCCTTGAGGGGGCGAGTCTTTAAGCAACAGCGAAATGCCCCCCCCAAAGACCTGCCGGGCAAAGCAACGGCGATGCCGTCGAGGTTTGTCGTCGTCGTCGTCGATCGTCGTTGTCGTCGTCGTTGGTCGTCGTCGTCCAACGGGTTCAGCTTTCCGCCCTGGGCCCGTTTTTGACGGACCCGCGGGGGCCCGAGAGAGAACTCTTTGGCCATCCCGGACACCCGCAAAACAAACAAACCAATGTTTATTTAAACGGTTTGTTTACTCGGCAGTGCGATGCTGCAAATGCCTGTGCAAAACACGTGCTCCTAGCGATGTTGTTTCGAGTCCCGCTTCTTCAGGGGTCATGTCCCCGATTTTTTGGTTTGAAACTCATTTGTTGGTATCGTTTCTGGTTGGGCCGGGCTGCGTGCGTTCGGGGGGTTCGTGTCCGGGTGGGGCGAGTTCTTTTGTCAGCGCCTGTATTTTGGAACGCGAGGGGGAGGAACAGTAGTCGGAAGAGGAGGAGGAGGAAGAGGAGGAAGTGGGGGTGGAGGAGAATGACATGGAGGTGGAGGAAAAAGGTCGAAGAGGTGAAGTTGTCTGCGTCACCGTTCTTTGTGGACCCTTGTGTATCACCAGCATTTGCTGGGAGCCATGGCGTTTTTGGGATATCTGGGGCATTCGCGCGGTCCTCTGCGGGCCCTTGTGTGGTCATGGGTTTGGGGGGGGCACCGAAAGCGGGAGAATTTGTGAAAACATTGAAAAACGCTTGTATTGCAGCGTTTGTGTTCAGACGTAAGCGTTGCGGAAGCATTGGGGCCGGTTTTGGAGTCTTGGGGGCAGTTTGGAGTTTTCTAGAAGGCGTTTTGGATGCATTTGTTGAAGCCCTTGGGGTTTTCAGGGGGCTCTTCAGGCCTCTTCAGGCCTCTTGGGGGCCTCCGGGGGCCTGCTGGGGGTTTCTTGGGCCGTCTTCGGCACTTTTTCCGCCGTCCTGGCGCCCTGTCAGGCGCCTCTTGGGCCCGTCCTGGTGCCCTCTTGGGCGTTGTCTGGGGGGTTCCTGGGCCATGTTGGGCCCTTCTTGGGCCGTCTTGGAGCACTCTTGGCGGCTTCTCGGGCCGTTTTGGAGTTCTCTTGGGGCGTCGGCGACGCTCTGAAGGCCCAAGAGGCGAATCTACTAAAATTGTAAGTTTTCCATCGGGAATGGGCCACTTTTTGCTTTGGGGCCTTCTTTGGGAGTCCTTGTCAGGAGCTTCTGAGGGCATCTTGGAGGCTTCTGGAGCCGTCTTGGGGATATTTTGGGTATCTTTTAGCGGTGTTTCGGCGACTCGGAGCCCTCGTGGCCCATGTTGGGGCCCTCCTGGGCGAGGGGGCCGTCCCGGAGTGAGCTGGAGCTCCGACTCCGCCCCGGGAATTGAGTCGACCCCCCCCCCCGTTCCTTACCCCCAGCAGAGCCACCCCGGCACCCACCCCCCAGCAGAGCTGAAGCTCAGGAATTGAGCTCAGGCTTTTCTGAGGGTCTTTGAAGCTCACACGCCGGATCGGCAGATTTGCGCATAGCGATATTCACGCATACGGGATACGACGAGCAAGGGCATT
>CAUYUJ010012337.1:330707-410707 GCA_963575745.1 Prorocentrum cordatum | reverse complement strand
TCCTCAATCGGCCTTGATAGCTCTAATCGTTCTGACGAAGACCTTCCAGGAACTGTTTCCTACAATGCGGCCGAGCCTTTTCAAGCGCGTGCCGGGGGTGTCCAGGCACTGACCTTGGCTGGCTGTGCCTCCGAGGCGCACGGGCAATGCGGCATTCCCGCTGGCGCCCAAGCAGCTCCCCAGAACCCAGCGCCGACCTGGCTGCTCTTGGGTCGGACGAGGGGGGGGGGGTGACGGACACGGGGGGAGAGGGATACCAGGTCTGTTGCGTGCAGCCGGTGGTTTCGATCCCGCCGCGAGGGGGGGGGCTGGGCGTTTTCCCCCACCCACCCACCCAGTGGATAACATGACGCCCGCCGCCCCACCCACCCCCGTTGCAGCAACGCCTGTTGCTCAGCGCACAGGTATGTTGTTCGTAGTGTGCGCAAATTGTCTGCAGTGTGCGCAGGCTGCTGCGGTACCCGCACAGACGCGGCGGCGCACTCACATTTGAAGAGAGAAGCAGTCCGTTGTGCACAGCGTGCACGGCGGCTGCGGCAGCAGTTGTGGTGCACACAGGCGTAGTGATGTTTAGCATTGTGGTATACACTGGTACTGTTGTGCGCGCAGGCATCGGGGTAGGGGCCGTGCCCGTGGCCCAAAAATCAACATGATCGACCCACGAACCCGGAAAGGAATATAGAAATGTAAGGCATGGCAACTGTTCAAAGACACTTGATTGGGCGACGGGCAAATGCAATGCAGAATGTATCGATCTTAATGTACTGTGCCAGGGGCTGTGCTGTGCTGCACCGTGCTGAACTGCGATGTTCCATACCGCGAATGTGCTCTACATAGCGTCGTGGATCGAGTCTTCCTTAACATCCGAGTCCTGACCGCATTGATCTGGATCTTAAGCTCGAGCTGACTGAGCAGATGGTAGCTGCCCTAGAACCAATCGACAGAGGGGACATGCCAGGAGGACGCGCCGCGGAACGTCCCAAGGGACGCGCCAAGCGACGTGCCAGGGGACGTGCCATGGGCACGCACCGCGTGACGTGCCAAGCGGACGCGCTACGGAACGTGCCAATGGACGTGCCGCGGGACGTGCCAGGGGGCGCGCCACGCGACGTGCCAGGGGGACTCGCCAAGGGACGCCCCACGGAACGTGCCAAGTTGCAATGCTGAGTGTATCGATCTTGATGTACCATGCCGAAATCTGTGCTGTGCTGCGCCGTGCTGAACTGCGATGTGCCATGCCGCGATTGTGCTCTAGATAGCGTTGTGGATCGAGTCCTCTTTGCATCCGAGTCCTGACCGAACTGATCTGGATCTTAAGCTCGAGCTGCCTGAACACATAGTAGCTGCCCCAGAACTAATCGACAGGGGGACATGCCAGGAGGACGCGCCGCGGAACGTCCCAAAGGACACGCCAAGCGACGTGCCAGGGGACGTGCCATGGGCACGCACCGCGGGACGTGCCAAGGAGACGCGCTACGGAACGTGCCAATGGACGTGCCGCGGGACGTGCCAGGGGACGCGCCACGCGACGTGCCAGGGGGACTCGCCAAGGGACGCCCCACGGAACGTGCCAAGTTGCAATGCTGAGTGTATCGATCTTGATGTACCATGCCGAAATCTGTGCTGTGCTGCGCCGTGCTGAACTGCGATGTGCCATGCCGCGATTGTGCTCTAGATAGCGTTGTGGATCGAGTCCTCTTTGCATCCGAGTCCTGACCGAACTGATCTGGATCTTAAGCTCGAGCTGCCTGAACACATAGTAGCTGCCCCAGAACTAATCGACAGGGGGACATGCCAGGAGGACGCGCCGCGGAACGTCCCAAAGGACACGCCAAGCGACGTGCCAGGGGACGTGCCATGGGCACGCACCGCGGGACGTGCCAAGGAGACGCGCTACGGAACGTGCCAATGGACGTGCCGCGGGACGTGCCAGGGGACGCGCCACGCGACGTGCCAGGGGGACTCGCCAAGGGACGCCCCACGGAACGTGCCAAGGAACGTGCCAAGTTGCAATGCTGAGTCTATCGATCTTGATGTACTGTGCCGAAGTCTGTGCTGTGCTGCGCCGTGCTGACTTGCGATGTGCCATGCCGCGATTGTGCTCTATAGCCTCGTGGATCGAGTCCTCCTCTGCATCCGAGTCCTGATCTGAATCTTAAGCTCGAGCTGCCTGAACACATAGTAGCTGCCCCAGAGCTAATTGACAAGGGGACATGCCAGGAGGACGCGCCGCGGAACGTCCCAAGGGACCCGCCAAGCGACGTGCCAGGGGACGTGCCACGGGCACGCACCGCGGGACGTGCCAAGGGGACGCGCTACGGAACGTGCTGGGGACAAGCGTTTCGCTCGACACATCCTGCCAACATCCTCAGAATTCCTACGCGGGGGCGCGGACGCGCGAGACATCCTCGAAATTCTTGCGAGCGGGACGTATAAACAAGCATTTCGCCTGAGACATCCTCTGAATTCTGGACCCCCACGAGGCCCCCCACGAGGCTCCCGCTCGAGACATCCCCCAATTTTGCAAAACCAGCGGTTCGCTCGAAACGTCTTCAACAAATTATGAAAGACAAGCATTTCGCTCGAGACATCCTGCCAAAATTCAAGGAAATCCTAGCAAAACAAACGAATTAGTCGAGACATCCTCGAAATTCCTGCGCGCGGGACGCGGCACGCGCGAAACATCATCGGAATTCCTGCGCGCGGGGCGCTTTTCCGCGTCGCGGTCGGCTCTGCAAAACCAGCGTTTCGCTCGAGACATCCTCAACAAATTCTGAAAACAAGCGTTTCGCTCGAGACATCCCCAACTCTGCAAAACCAGCGTTTCGCTCGAGACATCCTCAACAAATTCTGAAAAACAAGCGTTTCGCTAGGGACATCCTCAATTTTTAATTCGCCGGCCCTACGCGACCTCGTTATTTATCGCAAAAGGAATTCGCCGGCCCTACAGCCGTCAAAACCGGGGGGAAACCAACTAAAAGAGAACCCTGGGCTCAGGCCCTTTCCGGGAATAAGCACAAACAACCTGCATATTGGAATTGATACGTTTTGGATGGCCATGGTGTGTTGGAGTTTGACACCGTCGGGCGCCTGGTGGTGTACGCGGGCTTTGTGGTGTACGCGGGCGCTGTGATGTAGATGCTGACGGTGCGCACTGGCAGGGGTGCATTCATACGCAGGCACAGGGGTGCGCACAGTTCGTTTTTTTTTCGTGCGCCGCTACGTGGCGTTCGGTACTCCAGTGACTGCGGTGCCCTGCAACTTCTTGGGGCAGTTCCTGTATTACCACCGCGCCGACCACGGCGCAGTGACCGCCCTGTGACCCCGCAGTGAAGAGAGTCTATTGGGGAGGATTTGCGACAGGTGCCGCCCACCCTGGGCGCCAGGAGGAGGAGGGATGGGGAACAGAAGCAAGAGGAGGACGAGGAGGACGAGGAGGACGAGGAGGACGAGGACGAGGACGCAGACGAGGAGGACGAGAAGGAGGAGGAGGACGAGGATGACGAGGACGACGAGGAGGACGACGGGCAGATTGAGGGGAAGGGAGGGATTTGAGCCTCTTGGTGCCTTCTTGGGTGCGCTATTGGGTTCTATTGGACCTCTTAGGTGGAGTCTTTGGTGCCTAGTGGGGCCTCCTGGGGGCGCCTTGGGGTGAAAGGCTCGAACTGTCGGTTGGCGGCCCCCCTTTTAGGAGTCAATTGGGCAGTCTTGGGCGTTTCTTCGGCCGTTTTGGGGCCGTCTTGAGCCGTATCTGAACTCCTTGGGCGCCTCTTGGGCCCGGGCCTTTTTGGATGAAGCCGCGGCGCAAGTGAATTCGAGGCGCCACGGGTTTCCCTTTCTTGAGGGATTTTCGTCGCCGCGGCCGCTCGCATTTTAAATTTGCCGGAGTGGTATCCAGGCGGCCGAAGAAAACAAGAACCACACAACATTTGCATATTCAGTTTCATACGTCCGCTCCACCCCCACGAACACGAGTTTCGGATTATGGACCTCGCCGGGACCCTCGAAGTGTACGCGGGCTCTGTTGTGTGCATATGCAGTGTGGCACACGCAGGGCCAGTCGCCGCGATGCGCGCGACTGCTGTGGTGCGCGCGCGGACCGTGTTGTACACAGGTGCTGTGGTGCACGCGGAATGTGGTTGTGGGGCTTCAGTTGTGTTGTGCAAAAGCGTTGCGGTTGCGCGTTCGCAGTGGTGTACGCATGCGTTGTGGTGCACAGGAGCACTGCCATGCACGTAATATTCGTGATGTACACAAGCGATATGGCGCATGCGTAGGCTGCTGCATCAGCCTGCATTGTGAGAGCTAGCATTGTTGTGTCAACGCGCATTGTGGCGATCGCAGCTGTACGGCCATGTCGATAAACCCGTACCACGGATAACAGCAACGACAACAGCAACGCCAACAGCAACAGCAGTGCTTTCAGACAAAACAATTTCGAGCGGCCGGGCACGACTGTGTTATGCTATGTGCCCGTGAACCCACCCACCCACCGAACCACGTGACGCGCGCTATGTGGCTAAAACAACTCGAGTTCCAGTAAAACAGGGTACACCAACTGCTCCGCTCCCCCCCTCCTTGGGTAACCACTTTCTTCGCCCGACCCGAGAAGAGGGGGAGATGAACCGAGGAAGAGGGCTGATTCTTCAGGAGTTGATCAAATAATGGGAGGAGGAGGAGGAGCATTCTCGAGAATCGAGGAAGAGGAAGGGGAAGAGGAGGAGGAGGAGGACCAGGAGGCTTGTCGAGAATCATGGTAGGATGTGCATTGAAGAAGGAATCGAGAAAGAGAAGTCTTCTGCTCCCCGAGGCTCCCATCCGATCCGAACTACGTGCGCCCCGACGGTATGACGGCGCTGTTGCTGGCGTGCGGCGAGGGGCACAACGAGGTGGTCAGGCTCCTGTGCGAGGCGGGCGCCGATATTAACATGGGCACGCCCGAGGGCGAGACGCCGCTGATGCAGTCGGCTGAGGATCGAAGACATGTCTGCACGCAAGCATAGAACAAACAAACCAAAAAAGTGGGACGCGCGGAGTTCTCTAGGGTCGGCGCTGGACCCGAGAAGTCAGGCCGCTCAGAAACGGGGAAACTCTAGCGAACACACCCTCAGAGGGGCTATTCGGACGCACCCCTGTCGAGGAAGGACCAGCTACGTAAACATACGATTTCGAAGTTCTGTGCGGATTTTGCGCATCTGCGCTGGACCCCCCCCAGGGCGGCGTTTCAGCCGCTACCCATGTCGCGCTCCGCGCTCGAGGGAGAGGGGCCCAGTTCCGATCCAAGAAATCTGCGCGAACCTTTTTTGAGTTTGTTCCCCAAACAGTGCTTGCATTCAGGAGTTCTTATTTGGTCTGAACGTGAAATTGATATTTTCACTGTTCTCTGCGATTTGCTCCCGCTGGCTAGCGGGCCGTAATCACTCTTGGCTACGCTGGGGTGACAGCCGTCACCCAGTACGTGTGAGCCTAAAGCTCAAAAGGCCGGCCTGCGAGCCATACAGCCTTGGGGCATAAAAGGGTTGAGAAAGCACGAGCACGCAGAGGAAAGGGAAGGCCAGAGGACAGGAGAGGGGAGAGGCTAGGCGGGCTTCCCGGGAAGGGACTCAGGGGCTCACGAGGCCCTCACGGGGTTCAGACGTTTGCTCCAGGAAATCCCAGACTTGGGCTACATACAGGTTTCGCCACGTTGCCGCCTTGCTGCCGCCTTGCTGCCGCCTAGTTCGTGTGTGGGTCCGGCGAGGTTTCGCCACGTTGCTATCTCGTTGCCGCCCCGTTGCCGCCTCGTGCGGCCACGTTGCCGTCCGTTGCCGCCTTGTTGCCGCCTCGTTATTGTTCGGGTCCACGCTAGCTAGCAATTTTATGTACAGAGTGTTTCTTGTGCTGGAGGAGGGGCACCTGCGCGTGGTCCGCTCGCTCTGCGAGCTCCGGGCCGACGCGGGCAGGGTGATCGGAGGGCGCCAAGTAAAATTATACAACTGCACCGCTCCTGGCCAGACCCATCCTGTGTTCGACATCGGCGTATACATCTGCCCTCCTGGCCCAGATCAGGAGGAACGAATGGCGATACCGCTGCTTGTCCCAGAAACGCTTCGTCACCACCGCTGGATTCTCCTTGAAAGTCTGGTCAGAACGCACCGTGGGAGAGGTCTGGGGAGTAGCCGTATCTGTTGGTTTCCCCAGACTAGCCCAGGCCAGTATGACGCATTCACCGGTTATGGGGCCCAGGTGGGGCCTGGCCAGGATTGAGAGGAGGAGATGGTACCGATACCGCGATCCTTCCCTCGTTTTCGCTTTTGGGGGCCCGCGACAGCTTGACTCGCTTGGAAATTCTGGTCAGAACGTATCCTGGGAGAGGTCCAGACAGTAGCGGTCTGTCCTTTTGGTTCCCCAAGTGCATGCCGTCCTGGCCCAGGCCAGGATGCCGCTGACACCGAATACAAAGTCCCAGGAGACGCCTGTCTGGCCAGGAAGTCTGCAGGCGTATTCGTTGGCGCCCCCCCCCCAGGTGAGGCAGGACGGCACGTCGGCGCTGATGCTCGCAGCGCACCACGGTCACCTGGAGATCGTGCAGTCCATCTGCGAGGCCCGAGCCGAGGTGGACCTGGCTTGGAAGGACTCGCGTAGGGGATTGATTGCAGAACTGATTTCCCCCATGATATTTTTTGGCAAAAATGACACATGTTTGGTCCTTAGATGCTACGAACAGAAAGTCTGCTATATATTATGAATGTATACATATGTATACATCTACTCCTTGTGTACACATACACATATCAATGCTGCAGCCTGTCTCTTACTCGGAGGACGGGGCCACCGCGCTGTTCATGGCGGCGCAGGAGGGCAACGACTGGGTGGTCCAGTACCTGTGTGCGGCCGCGGCCCTCGGCGGCGCGCGCGGATCTGGCGCGACACGGCCCCAGACCTTCTCCCAGACACGATGCGGGTGTTGCTAGAAGTGCCCCTGGCCCAAGATGCCCGAAGGATTTCAAAGGAGGCCCCCACGACCTCTAGAGCACCTCTCACGAGGCCCAGAGGGCCCCAGGGTCTCCGAAATTGAGCGAACAGCTGGGGGCACCTGGAGCCAGGAGCACCTTTAGCAACCCCCGATCTCCCATACAGGCTGTCGTCGTAAAACCATCCGTGTGGCAAGTTTTTGGTAATTTTCGGCCTCCGTGGGCCCTTGCCGGGCCCCAGGACCGTCGCCAAACGACGCAGGATGAGAACCGGGTCATGGGGAAAGTGTCATTTCGGGGACCCCGCACTGAACACATCAGGACAACGCGTGTGTGGGCTCACGTCGCGCCAAACAGAATGGCATCCTTTTATTGTTATTGCCCAACCATTTCAAGGGTGTGGGGTCCTCGCTTTGAAGAGGCGGTGCCCCGCGTCCTCCTCGCCTCCTCCCCGTCCCTCCTCCCTCCCATTCTGCCTCTGCCTCCGCACGTCCATTTGGGTCTCCAGCTATCGGTCTCTGGGGGGCCCTCGCCTGGTCCCAGGACCGTCAGAGAGGTACTCAGGATGAGAAACAGTTCCCGGGTAGTGTGTCGAGACCTCTGAGGGTCGACGCTGTGAAAAAGACAATGACGTCGGGCGCGCGGCATCGCTCGGGTGCTGCGCAATGGGGGGCGATCGAACGGGGGCCGGGTGAAGAAAGTATAGTCCTGTCGCACGCACCTCAGAGGTCAGACAACTCTGTTGCTTTACGCCAGGTTCGAAGCTAGCTCAAGTCTGGAGCGCTAAAGCTGGCTGAGCGAAATGAGCTCATCTGGCATCTTGGCCTCGCCTTTGGCGGGGATCTGAAGGGGGGAGCTAAAGGAGCACGCTTCTTCTTGCCCCCCCCCTTTTATCGCCCTCCCAGGAAGCCAACATCGCCCGCTTCCAGCGGCCGCGGCCGGGCCGTCGCTGGGCCCTGCAGTGTGCCCGTCTTGGGTTCTTTGGCATCGCTCGGACGTCTGCATTTTGTCTGCGCCAGGAAACCTGGACCATCGAGGGGCATCTTGGACCATCCCGCGAACACAAAAAAATACGAAACATAAACATGCGCAGGGACTGGACGTCCGAGCGACGGCATGCTTCGGGCTGGCCCCTTCAGCGTCGAGGGGCCACCCCATGCGCACTGTCTGCGTCGGGTGTTCCTTGCCCCCCTCGCGCCTGGAGCAGGGGCTGCCCTCGGGGGAGCCTCGCGTGCCCTCTCGGGTGCCCTCTGCAGTCAGTCAGGAGGGACTGTCCGAGTATCAATGCCCCGTGCGTCGCCTTTCCAGCTGTGGTGTTTTACCCGATCGCCTTTTTGCACAAGAGCTCGGTGCCCCTTCATCAGTAACACGTTGATGGGTTTGGCCGTCCGACAGGCGTGACATCGATGCTAATTTCGCTCTCCGAGTAGATCGACGAGTGACCGACGACGAGGTTGCTGCCATCACGGCTCCGTGCGATCGCATGCACGCCATTTGTGGGGTTGCCACCGGACAGCGCTCGTTGGCCCCTCCCTCGGGCCAGCACCACCGCTGTCGTTGCCCCTGGCGCTCGGCCAGAGAAGCTCGATGACCTCGAGCGCCGATCCCCCCGAGGAGGAGGAAAGGGGGAGGGGGGAGGGGAGAATGATGAGGATGAGACGAGTAGGGCTTCTCCTTGCCGAGACGCGCGCAGAAGGAGCGCAGACGCGTCGGCGTTTCGTTCTCTTCCTGGCCCAGCGGTCCGCAAGAGGCGGCTGAAGGTCCCCAGTGCCGCCCCCCTCGGCGCGGGGCTCGGCCCCTGGTGCCTCGTCCTACTCCTTGTTCTCCTGCTCCTCCTCCTCCTCCTCCTCCTCTTCCTCATCCTCCATTCCTCTTCCGGATAAATAGTTCCCCATCTCTTAAGGATGGGCTTCTTGTTATTATTTAGACAGCGCAGAGCGCGAGAGAGAGAACACACCTCCCACCCTCTGGTCATCATTCTCTGACTCACTCACATGTAGACTCAGTCATATTCAGACTCACTCATACTCAGATGCACTTGCCCTTAGATTCCTGATGCTCAGGTTTCTCATGCTCGGGATCACTCGTATGCAGATTCACTCACACTCCTGGTACTTCCGCGCTCAGACTCTCACACACACACACACACACACACACACACACACACCACACACACACACACACACACACACACACACACACACACACACACACACACACACACACACACACACACACACACACACACACACACACACACACACACACACACACACACACGCGTTGTGAGGGCGTCTCAGGCGAGGTGCTGGTTTCAGCACTCCCAAGGGGGGGCGCCTGGGGGTATATCCCAGGCCCGTTCGCGCCCATATTGGGGGGATGTCTCAGGCGGTTTGCCTGTTTCGGTGCCCAACATCCTTCTCTTTCAGAGCAGTTTCCGAGGATGTCTCAGGCGAGGCGCTCGTTTCAGCACACCAAAGGGGGGGCGCCAGGGAATATATGATCCCGGGCTCCGGGCCCACGGGCCCCCCCCCCCTCCCCCCCAGATGGTATGGTCCCAGGATTCCTCGGGCCCCCCCCCCCCAGATGGTATGGTCCCAGAGACGACGACGACGACGACGACGACGACGGCGACGACTACGACGACGGCGACGACGACGACGACGACCACGACGACGACGACGGCTGCGGCGGCGACGACGCCGGCGGCGGCGGCGACGACGACGATGACGACGATGACGACGGCGACGACGACGATGACGACGACGACGACGAGGACGACGAGGACGACGACGACGACGACGACGACGACCTCTGAACCACCACAGCACCACACCACATCCACAGGGGGGGGAGGGGGGCAGCGCAGCGCAGCACCACGCCACGCCCACCTCTGAACCACCACAGCACCACACCACATCCACAGGGGGGGGGAGGGGGGCACCGCAGCGCAGCACCACGCCACGCCCACAGGGGGGGGCGGGGGGGACCATCGCGCGGGGGGGGGGGCCCAATGGCATCAGCATTGGGGGGGAGGGGGGGGGGGCCCAAGCCCTGGACCATATATCACGGGCACGTTCGCGCCGAGATTTGGGGGATGTCTCAGGCGGTTTGCTTGTTTCGGTGCCAGTTTCCGAGGATGTCTCAGGCGAGGCGCTGGTTTCAGCACTCCCAATGGGGGAGGCGCCAGTAAATATATCACTGGCCCGTTCGCGCCCAGATTGGGGATGTCTCTGGCGGTTTGCCTGTTTCGGTGCCCAACATCCTTCTCTTTTGGAGCAGTTTCCGAGGATGCTTCAGGCGAGGCGCTGGTTTCAGCACTCCCAAGGGGGAGCGCCAGGGAATATATCACGGGCACGTTCGCGCCCAGATTGGGGGATGTTTCAGGCGGTTTGCCGGTTTGGGAGCTCAACACCTTTCTTTTTCGAAGCAGTTTCCGAGGATGTCTCAGGCGAGGCGCTGGTTGCAGCATTCCCAAGGGGGGGCGCCAGGGGGTATATCACGGGCACGTTCGCGCCCAGATTGGGGGGATGTCTCAGACGGTTTGCCTGTTTCGGTGCCCACCATCCTTTTCTTTCGGAGCAGCTTCCCAGGATGTCTCAGGCGAGGTGCTGGTTTGAGCACTCCCAAGGGGGTGCGCCAGGGGGTATATCACGGGCACGTTCGGGGCCAAATTGGGGGGATGTCTCAGGCGTTTGCTTATTTCGGTGCCCAACATCTTTTTCTTTTGGAGCAGTTTCCGAGAATGTCTCAGGCGAGGCGCTGGTTTCAGCACTCCCAAGGGGGGCTCCAGGGGGTATATCACGGGCCCGTTCGCGCCCAGGTTTGGGGGATGTCTCAGGCGGTTTGCCTGTGTCGGTGCCCAGCGTCCTTTTTTTTCGGAGCAGTTTCAGAGGTTGGCTCAGGCGAGGGGCTGGTTTCGGCATTCCCAAGGGCCATGTCTCATGCGGTTTGCTTGTGTTTGTGAAGCCCCAGAGAGGCCCCAGAGAGGGCCCACGAGGCCCCTGGAGGCTCCAGGAAACCCTAGGAGGCCCCAGGAAGCCCCAGGAAGTCCAGGAAACCGTAGGAGGCCCCAGGAGGCCCCAGGAAGTCCGAGGAAACGCAATGAAATCCCAGGAGGCACCAGTAAGCCCCAGGAGGCTCCAGGAGGCCCCTACAGGCCTCAGTGGGTACCAGCAGGCCCCAGGAGTCTCCAGGATTCCCCGGGAGCCCCAGGAGACCCAGGACGCCCGAGGAGACCCCAGGAGGTCCCAGAAGGTCCTCATGCCGGCCCCATCTTCGTGTTTTACGTAGGTGCCTATGTTTTGTTTTTCTTTTGTGGCTCGAATCCTATGTGTTTTACTGGTCTCGAACCCTATGTGTTTTACATACGTGTCCAAGTTTACACTCGGACTCACTCACAATCAGACTCACACTCGCACTCACGCCACTCACACTCATACGACTCTCTCTCTCTCACACCTACACTTCAATACCCAGACCACTCACATTCATATACACTTACCAAATGCTTAGCCATACTCCGACTTCTACACATCGACTCACTCACGCTCAGACTCGCCCACACACGGGCTCACTCACACTCAGACCCACCCTACCGTAGTTTCTCTCACTCAGGCCCTTTTATGCCCAGATTCTCTCGCAGACATTCGCAGCGGAAAAGGTCCAGGCACATAGATACACATGGGGATCCCCGCGTCGAGTAATTATCTTCTCCCTGTCGCGCCCCGAGGCTAGTTTTTAGGGCGGTCCGGGCGTTTCGCCCGAGACTTCCTCACCAATTTTGACCCTGAAGTTTACCAAGCGGGTCGTTTTCAAAATGTGGTTCTCGCCTTAGCGCCGCGCACATTCGTTTTGAACATGTGCAAGAGCTTCATGGATTGAGGGCGGGCCGTTTTCAAAATGCGGTTTTCGCTTGAGCGCCGCGCACATTCATTTTTAAACATTTGCAAGGGTTTCACGGAGTCAGGGCGGGTCGTTTTCAAATTGTAGCTCTCGATTTAGCGCCGCGCACATTCGTTTCCAGACATTTGCAAGAGCTTCACGGATTGAGGGCGGTTCCTTTTCAAAATTTAGTTCTCGCCTTAGCGTCGCACACATTCTTTTCAAACACTTGCAAGAGTTTGACGGGTTCCCATGGTCAGCGTACCAGAAATGGTGTTTTGGAGCGATTCAGGAATTTGGGCGCGCAACAGTCACGTTGATTCGCGATGTTGACGTCCCAAGAACGGCGTTTTGGCACGGTTCATTGTTTTCCAACGAAGCAGTTCCCTCAGTGAAATGAACCCGTGTAGGTGCCTAGGAAGAGGGAGCTTGGAGGGATGGTTTATCCCAACATCGTCGATGATTATTTGGTTTACACTGGTCCTCCTCCTCCTCCTCCTCCTCCTCCTCCTCCTCCTCCTCCTCCTCTGGTCAGTCGACTGACCCTGAAGGGACACAGCCCGGTTGGTTTGTCTTACATCAGGCTGGCTTGTTGCTCGCGTTCCGCGCTCGCTATTCTAGCAAGCCGGTAATGACTCATGACCCGGCATACGCATTGCACAAAGTATGTACGACAAGCGATTGCATTGCAACCCTGTAAGCGACAAGCGATTGCACTGCAACCGGTTAAGAATCGGAAAACAAGGAGGAGGGATGAGGAGGATGAGGAGGAGGAGGAGGAGGAAACGGAGGAGAAGGTGGAGGATGAGGAGGAGGATGCGAGAAAGAGAAGGAGGAGAAGGAGGAGGAGGATGAGGACTCCTCATCCTCCTCATCATCATCCTCCTCATCATCCTCCTCCTCATCATCATCATGTTCATCATCACCATCATCATCATGTTCATCATCAGCATCATCATCAGCATCATCATCGTGAGGTGGAGGAGGAGGAGGCCCTCCTCGAGATTCGGTCCTCTTCCTCTCCCAGCCAGCCACGGCGGCATCCTGCCGAGGCTGGCGCGGACATGGCCAAGGCCCGGGAGGATCTCAGGTCTCAGACGAAAGTCGGGGCTCAGCGCTGCCGGGATGTCAGGGCTACCTCAGATGAGGAGAAGGTGCCGATATCGCTACACTTCCCTCGTCTTCGCCTTTTTGAGCCTCCTGGGAGGCCTTCGTCACCACCACTGGATTCTGTTCGAACTCCTGGACAGAACGCACTATGGGAGAGGTCTGGGCAGTAGCGGTCTTGGTACTTGAATCTTCCTTGGCTGACCTGGATTTGGGAGCCACGTGGGGCCGGGTCCCTCTTTTTCGCCCTCCGCCGACTTGGGTTTGGGAGCTACTATGGGCGGCCGGCGGTGCTTCGCGACAGGGCCCGGGCCCACCCCGGTCTGTGCTGACCTGGGCTAGTACGTCCCCGGAAGGTGAATGGGAAAGGGGGGGACGTCATTTGTTGCATGCAGCCAGTTTCGGCCTCGCTGCTTGGCGCCTTTCCTCGACAGGTTGGCGCTCTCTGGCGCCAGGAGAACCAGCAAAACTTGAGCTGATTTGTTCGGAGTTCGATCATGGACCCCCTTTTGAGCGCAACACCACCCAGCTTTCGCCACGAAGGCCGCCCGAAACCGCCACAGACCGCCAAACTCCACCGACGACCGCCGAAGAGACCGCTAGAATACAGCCGAAGACCGGTAGAAGACCGCTGAAGACCGCCCAAGGCCGATGGGTAATGCGGATCCTTTCCCGTGGGCGAACTGTGTGCACTGTACCACGCTGGCATCTCCAGAGGCGTCGCCGAGTCTTCTCCTGGGAATGTTACGGTGCGTAGTTGTTCGACCCCTCAGAGCCGCAAGCGTATGCACCGTACCGCATTGGAGTGGGGTCTGACGGAAGTCCAAGCATGGCACGGTGTAGGGGCGCCGTTGTCGTATCCATTTGTTGAGAACGTAAGATTTACAAGAACACAGTGTGAGTATTCTTCTCCTCTCTCCCCTGATTCTGTTCGGGAGATGCTCGGCCCTCTCCGCGTATTTTTTGTGCAGGACTGGACAACGTGTGTTTTCTTATGGTTGTTTACGATCCGATTGTTTCCGGTGTTTCAAAATGGTGTTCCCGCTGCAGCGCGGGCCGCATTTTCGGATCGGCGCTTTGCTTCCGTCGTTCAGTATAGCTCTCTCGCCCCAGCGCGGGCCACGTCTCAGGATCCGAATATGTTTTCTTCGTTGTCGCCAGGCGACAACGCCTTCCCTCAATTCCCCTTCGCCTTTCCCTGGTCCTTCTGCTCCTCCCGCTCCTTCCACTCCAGCTCCTCCTGTTGCTGCTGTTGTCGCTCGTCATCGTCCTCCTCCTTCCTCAACCTCCTTTTCCTCTTGCTCCTCCTCCTCCTTCTCCTTCTCCTCCGCCTCCTCTTCCTCCCTCTCCTCCTCCTCCCTCTCCTCCTCCTCTTCCTCCTCCTCCTCCTCCTTCTGCTCCTCCTCCTCCAATGTACGCAGCTCCTTTTTCTCCCGATTGCGCATAACACGATGGGATACTCCGTGGTGTTCTGGGTCTGCTACGGCACGCGTCGGCGGGTAGAGAAAACATCGGCGCATTGGGAAGTGATGCGTGGGAGGGGTGGGATGCCAGGTATGGCCGGAGCGCACCTGATCAGCTTGGCTGGCCCCCCTCCGCTGCATCCTCCCTCCCCTCTCCTCTGGCCCGGGAGGACGGCTCGACGCCCCTCATCACCGCCGCGCAGAAGGGACACGCGGAGGCCGCTGCCTGGGGGGGTGGCCGTGGCCCGTCCGAGGCGGCCCGTCCGAACGGCCCTCGGCCGAACGGCGGGCCGCCGCCGCCGCGGCGGCCTTCCCGCGGCCCTGGTGCGGGTCGTCGTTGCCGTCTCCGCTTCGGCCACGGGGGGGGTCGTGGGGGATCTCCGTTATACTGCCGTGCTCTTCCAGCACGGGCAGAAGGGGACTGGGGCCGCGGGTGCCCCCGGAGGGCCCAATACGGCCCCAAGAATCAAACATAAGACAGGTTCGCCACCGTGAGGTCGCAAGACGTCTACTACACGGCTGCCGGACGCACTATATTGCCGTGCTGGGTGCCAAATTTCACAGTTTTGCCCACCATGGGTGCGGTGCCGTTGGGTGAGGCCCCTTCCGCAGAGTACAGCGTCCGCGCTCATTCCACCGTCCCACCACCTCCCCCTTCCTCCCTCCTCCCCGCCCCCCATTCATCACCCTTGCTTTGGTATCTCTCTTCCTTCTCCAACGCACCCCTTTCTCCCTTCTCTCCTTCCTCCCTCGTTCCTCCTCATCCTTCCTCTCTCCTCCTCCTACCCGAGGGTTAGGAGGCTGCCACAGCGTGTGAGCGGTGTGCCAACATGGGCGTGGGGCCGCCATGCGAACCCTGCCGCTGGGGCCTTCTGTCGAGTTCCAAATGGGACCGCGAAGCGTGGGATGGGTGTACCGAAATGGATGCGAGGACGCCATGCGAACCCTGCCAGGAGCTCCCCGTGGTGCCACGAAGTGTGCGAATGGTGTGCCGAAATGGGTGCGGAGCTGCCATGCGAACCTTGCCACTGAGGCCTTAGGAGGAGCTCCCCGTGGGGCCACGAAACGTGTGAGGGATGTACCGAAGTGGGCGCGGTGCCGCCATGCGAACCCTGCCGCTGGGGCCTTCGGTGGAGCTCCCCATGGGGCCCACGACAAGTGTGATGGATGTGCCGATCTGGGTGCGGAGCTGCCATGCGAACCTTGCCACTGAGGCCTTAGGAGGAGCTCCCCGTGGGGCCACGAAACGTGTGAGGGATGTACCGAAGTGGGCGCGGTGCCGCCATGCGAACCCTGCCGCTGGGGCCTTCGGTGGAGCGACGAGATTGGCGCGGGGCCGCCATGCGAACCTTGCCGCTGGGGCCTTCGGTGCAGCTCCCCATGGGGCTCACGACAAGTGTGATGGGTGTGACGAAACCGGCGCGAGGCCACATGCGAACCCTGCCACTGGGGCCGTCGTTGGAGCACCCCATGGGGCCACGAAACGTATGAGGGGTGTGCCGAAACGGGCGCAGGGCCGCCATACGTATCCTGCCGCTGGGGCGTTCGTTGGAGCTCCCATTGGACCACGAAACGTGCGAGAGGTGTGCCGAAATGGGCGCGGGGCCGCCGTGCGAACCCTCCCGCTGGGGCCGTCGCTGGAGCTCCTCATACTTACGCGGGCCGAGAGATTTACCTCTGGAGCCCGAAGTGTCGGAGGCGCCGTGCCGTTCAAGTGAACGGATGTATGCTGCGTTCGCTTCGGAGGAAATGCGGGAGTTGGCTGGGCCCGCTGTGGCGTTCGAGCAACCGTATGGTATGGGAGGAGTTTGTGTGATGGCCAGGCTCGCTGTGGCGCTCGAGCACCCACATGTTATGGGAGGC
Source organism: Prorocentrum cordatum (assembly GCA_963575745.1). Taxonomy (NCBI): domain Eukaryota; class Dinophyceae; order Prorocentrales; family Prorocentraceae; genus Prorocentrum; species Prorocentrum cordatum. Next base: position 394,437 of record CAUYUJ010012337.1, on the reverse strand, counting down.
GACAGGTGAGGTGGCTGGACCCGCTGTGGCGCTCGAACTTCTGACCTTGACACTTTGCTTGTCTTCGTCCTCATCGTCATCCCTCCTCCTCCTGTTCTTCCTCCTCCTCTCCTCCCTCCGCCTTGTACCCCCTCTCGCATCCTCCCTCCGCATCCTTCCTCCTCCTCCTTTTCCCTCTTCCCTCCCCCTCCCCCTCCTCCCTCATTTGTCCTCCTAATTATATCCCCCTCACACCTCCGTCCTCCTCTCTCCTCCTCTCCCCTCCCCTTGCTTCTTCCCTCCCCATCCACTCGCCCTATGAAAAGCCCTTCCCCCGTAAAATCATAGCATTGGTCTGCAGCGCCACAGCTCCGTGGACAGCATGTTGCCTCACGTGCAGTGCCCCGCGGATCAAATTTCCTGCTTGTCCAGGAGAGTCATTCTTATGATGTCTTAATTCCAGCAGCATATATGGATGCATTGGTTTTCACACGCGGGACGTTGGACCTGCGCGCACAAAAACAGGACCCACGACATTGTTACACACCCAGACAGGTATCCAATGTGGTCCATGGTCGTTGCCACGCGTTTATTTCAGGAGGAACAACATTCGAACTGGGGGTGTATGGTCCACGAAACGTGTGTGTGTGTGTGTGGGGGGGGAGGCGAAATGGGCGCGGGGCCGCCATGCGAACCGTGCCGCTGGGGTTTTCAGCTGGCCCCAGGACCTTCAAGTTATTGATTCCGGATGGCGACTGGCCGCGGGGATGGGGGCGGGATTTCAGGCAAACCCGTATTGAATTAGTTCGGCGAAGGACCCGACCATGCGAAGTTGTGAGTATCGCAGTTGTGGTATCGTCTTCGGAGGAGCTCCCTGTGAGCCACGAAGCGCTGTGCTGGGTAGGGCTTTTCGTGTGAGCTTTGCCTGTGGAGCCTTCGGTGGAGCTCCCTATGGGCCACGAAGCGTTGTACTGGGTGCGGGAGACGCATGCGGACTTTGCCACCGGGGCCTTCGGTGAAACTCCCCATGGGCCAGGACACGCTCGCTGTACTGGGTGAGGGGGACGCATGTGGATTTTGCCACTGGTGCCTTCGGCGGAGCTCTCTACGGGCCACGGGCGGCTGTATGGGGGGGGGAAACGCATATGGATTTTGCCACTGAAGCCTTCCGTGGGGCTCCCTTTGGGGCCGCGGAGTGCTTTACTGGGTGGTGGAGACGCATGTGGGCAGTGCTCATGAGGCCTTCGGTTGAGCCCCCTTTTATGGGGCCACGACACGCTGCACGCGGTGGTGGGGACGCATGGGACCTTCGGTGGAACCCCTCTACAGGGCCACGAAACGTTGTTTTTGGTTGGTTGAAACCCCATTACGGGGCCACGGAACGTTGTTCTTCGGTGGAGCTCTCTGAGGGGCCACGCTGCGCTGTATTGGGTGGGGGAACGTATGCGGAAAATGCCACTGGCCTTCGGTGGAGCTCCCAATGGGGCCACGAAGCGTAGTATTGTGCGGGGGGATCGCATGCTGACGGTGCATTTGGCGCGCCGTCAGTGGAGCGCACCATGGGGCCACAAAACATTGTATCGGGTGTGTGGGGGACGCATGCGAGCGGTAGCGCTGGGACCTCCAGTGGAACTCCCCATGGGGGAACGACGTGCAGTACTAGGTGGGGGAGGGACGCATGCGGGCAGTAACATTGAGGCCGTCGGTGGGGCCCCGTATAGGGGCCACGAGGCGCTGTATTGGGTGGTGGAGACGCGTGCTGACGGTAGACCATGGACCTTTGGTTGGTTTCTTTATGGGGCCACGCAGCGCTGTGCTGGGTGGTGCGGGCGCATGCGAGCGGTATCAGTGAGACCTTCGGTGTAGCTCTCTATATGGGGCCACGAGGCGCTGTATTGGGTGTTGGGGACGGATGCGGACGGTAGCGCAAGGACCTTTGGTGAAACTTCCCATGCGGCCACGAAGCGTGTGAGGAGTGTGCCGAAGTGATCGCTTGATGCGGAAAGCAGGGGCAGGGTATGATGAGGGAGGGGGAGGAGAAGAGGAGGAGGAGGAGGAGGAAAGAGGGAGGAGGAGACGCGGGGCGCCGTCTCTTCAAAACGGGGCCCCAACACCACAGGATGGTTGGGACACATGATCATGCCGAAGGGCCCAGCCATATGCAGTTGCGAATGCCGCCGCTGTGAGAACTGCCTTCGGTGGAGTTCCTATGGGCGCGAAGCGCGCGAAAGGTGCGCCGCAATGGGGCGGGGCCGCCATGCGGGCGCTGCCGCTGGGGCCTTCGGTGGAGCTTCCTATGGGGCCACGAAACGTATGCGGGGCGCGCCAACGTGCAAATGTGCGGCATGCAATTCATGCCGCTGCGGCCTTCGGCGGAGCTCCTTGTGTTGCTGCGAAGCGTGTGAGGGATGTGCCAAAGTGGAGGGGGGCGGCATGCGATCCTAGAACACGCTCTTTCGCGGCATGCGAGCCATGCCACTGGGACCTTCGGTTGGGCCCCCCTATGGGGCCACGAAACGTGCGCGGGGTGTGCCAAAGTGGATGGGGGCGGCATGCGAACCATGCCACTTGGGCCTTCGGTGGAGCTCCCTATGGGGGCACGAAGCGTGCGAGGGGTGTGCCAAAGTGGAGGGGGGGACGGCATGCGCACCAAGCCAGTGGGGCTTTCGGTGGAGCTCCTTATGGGGCCACGAGGCGTGTGAAGGGTGTGCCAAAGTGGAAGGGCGGCTGCATGCGAACCATGTCACTGGGGCCTTCGGTGGAGCTCCCTATGGGGGCACGAAGCGTTTGCCAAACTGGAGGGGGGGCGGCATGCGAACCATGTCAGTTTGGCCTTCGGTGGAGCTCCCTATGGGGCCACGGAACGTGAGAGGGTTTGCCAAAGCGGAAAGGGGCGGCATGCGAGCCATGCCATTGGGGTCTTCGGTGGAGCGTCCCATGGGGTCATGAAACGTGTGAGGGGTGTGCCACGGTGGAGGGGGGCGGTTCGCGAACCATGCCATTGTGGCCTTTGGTGGAGCCCCCTATGGGGACACGGCACACAGTGTGAGTGGTGTGTCGACGCACCGACGCGAAAGAGGAGGTGATGTGACGGCGATGATGTTGGTGGTGATGATGGTGATGGTGATGACGATGATGATGACAATGGTGGTGGTGATGAGGAAGAAGAATACAGTAAGGGCCCGACCTCAAGACGCCGTCCACAAGAAACCCAACCCTGGGGACCCAGGACGTCCATTTTTTTGGTGCGGGAACATCACGTTCTCCATAGCAAAACAATCGACCGCCAAGACACCCAGGGTACCCCATCGTTTCCATCTTGGCTCAATCAATTTTGCCATCGAGCTCGCCCTGGAGTGGCCTCAGCCCTGCGATTGATCCAGAGCATCATGCTGCTGATAGCGATTTCGAGCGTCTGTGGGGTGCAGGCCGCAGAGGTGGCCGACGCGCGCCTGGAGGCAGAGGGCGGGTGCGATGAAGTTGCGCTCGTGCAGCTGAAAGGCTCGGTTCGGTGTCCCATTCGAACGCGAATGTGGAGATGACGGCGGCGGCCGAGGAGGAAGCGGCGCGCAACACCATCAACGTGGTGTGGGGGGGGCGACTTGCCGTTGTACCCGGAGCCAGGAGGATGCGCTGCGGGTTGCCAGGCGCCAATGGGACTGGCATATTCTGTGTTTCTGTGCAGTCAGAACACGTGCGTTTGTGATGTTTCAGGGGCCTTTGTGCTCCCGCCCACCATGCGCAAGCGTGATCCTGAGTAAGCCAGCGAGGAGGAAAGGGAGGTCGAGGAGTCGGAGGAGGAGGAGGATTGCCGCTGGCCGCCTCTGCCCGCGCCGCCCGTTTGGACCTCGAAAGTCGATTGCCGTTTGCACCCGTGACTTGCTCTCGTTCCTACCCCTCTTCCTCATCTTCCTCTTCCTAGGCATCTTGGCCCCAGCACCTGCTGGCCCCCGTGCCTTTCCGAGCGCACCTGCGCTCACCTGCTGCCCCCTCCCGCGCCCTCCGATGGTGGTGGCGGCTCGCCTGGCGTGGGCCCGTCGTGCCATCGCACAGGGGACCCCTGCCTTCATTACCTCTGGCTCGGCGGCTGCTGGCGGCCGCGCGAAGGTGAAGATCCTCCTCAAGCACGGCGAGGCGGCCACTTCGCCAGCGGCCAGGGCGCTGCTCTTGGACACGCTGGACGCCGTCTCCGTGCGTGCCGCTGCGTCAGTGTCCGTGGACCGTGGGCACAGGCATCAGTCGTCTGACACCAGCGATATCAACGTCTGGCTGGAGGACCCCCCACGCGGTGGCGGGGATGGAGCTCCTGGTGGAGGCGGCCCTCCTGGGGGACCTGGCGATGCAGGGGGTGATGGTCCACCTGGGCCACGCCGTGGTGCTGAAGGGCGCCGTCGTGGTTTTGCGGACGGCCCTGCCGAGGAGGATCCATGGAGTGGCGGCTGTGACCCTTGGTCGCTTGGGGGCCACGTGGCGAAGGCCCCTCGGCGGCACGGGCTTCCTCTCGCTCATGACTGTGGGGGCCCTCTTCCCCTTGTTCCGCCCTTCCCCTTCAATACGTTCGCCAAGGAGTCCGCTCCTGGAGGCTACGCTGCGGCTGAAGTACTTCTACAGGAGGGTGGTGTCGTTGCTGGCCCGTCTGTCCCTGCTGCAGCGGTCCCTGCGGAAACCCCTCGTGATGACATGGACTATGTGATGTATGGGTCTCCTTCCGACGCTTGTCTTCCTGAGGGGATGCATGCTGACCCTCCTGGGCACGGCTCTGTGTGTGTGAATCGGGCGCATCCTCCTACTCCTGATATTCATGGTGAGCGGCGTGAGGTAGTGCCAGTGTCTGCGAGCAGCCAAATGGCAGAGGTGCATCTCGCCCTGACGCAGACGATTGCGGAGCTGACGGCCTTTTTTGGGAAATCGTGCTCAAGAGCACAACCGCAGACGGTGGTCCGTGAGATAGTCTGGCCCCAGGAGGTCTACCACAACGCTGACGATGAGCCGATTGCGAGTATGTGTTCACAATTTGGCTGGCCTCTTGCCTGGTTTATTGGGCGTTACTGCGTTGTTCTGGAGGGCGAGTTCATTGGCCGCACGGGAAAGATCATAGGCGTGGTCGGCTCCAGCTCCCTCCAGCTCGACATCTTCCCTGGCGGCGTTCACGCACGGGTGGGTGCCAGTGACCTTCGTGAGGTCGCTGATCCTTCCAGCACGGCGGCTTGGGAGGCCATGCTGCTGGAGCGGACGGTGATGGGCGGGCTCCTCGCCGGTATTTCGAGCGCTTTTTAGGGGGTAGGCAGCTCGTCGGCCCCATGGTGTGCTTCGTAGGTGTCAATGACTTCGTCATACCATGCTGCCCCTGGGGTTGTCGTTCGGCGGCTTCCTCGGCTTCAAGGGTGTCGTTTTCTCTTTCGGCACGGCCGCCCTGTGCATGCTGGTCTGGGTTGTCCTGTTCATTGGTAGCCAGTTCTTCTTCGCAGGTGGCAATGGCTCCGTCATACCATGGCGCGCTCGTGCTGGGTGTTCTGCGGCTTCCTCTTCATCATTGGTGTCAATGGCTTCTACGTGGCGGCGGGATTGGCCCACCCCATACGGGCCACCGAGTGCGCACCGTCGTGGGTGCGCGCAGAGGGGGTGGTATATATATATATATATATATATATATAAGAACTCATATTCCTCTTCCTCCTCCTCCTCCTCCTCTCCTCCACCTTCGCCTCGGCGTAGGAGCGCTGTGCATGTCGTGGGCGAAGCAGAGCTGTGACGCTGCCTGCGTTGCGTCGTTGTTGTAATCGTCTTACATTTAGCTTCCAGCATTGCCCGGTGTTTTCTACAGCTGGGCGCGGTTGCGTGCGCGTTCCTCTATTATTCTGGTTTCGAGGAGTTTCCCTCCTTGTCTTCCCGCTACTCACTTGCGTACCCCTCCGAGTTTTGATGTCCCCCATCTGCCGCGCGGTGGTTGCAGGTTGCACATGCTGCGGCGCCAATCTTTCACGGCGCGGTCATGCAGCTACCGCCCCTGTACCTTAGAACCTTTTTCTGTGCGCGGATCTTCGTTGCACCTGCAGTGGCAACGGATTTTGTATTGTGCAGCGTGTCATGTTTCCGAGGCTTCAGGGGCACTATGAATTTAGCGGTTGTTTTATCGAGCACCAAGTTGCCACGCCAAGTTGCCAACGCAACCATAGAGATACCTAGCTTTGCATTCGTGCATCCCTGGGCTTGTGATCTATCTGGGGCGGCTGCACTGCCAGGCTCGCGCTTCGGGCGGTCGAGCCCACATGGAAGCCTCAGGGGCCCCCCTGCTCCATATCCCCTCTTAGCCCAGTCCTCTCTTATATTTGCAACCTTGGCGGTGCACGGTTCACTTCGAGGCTGGTGCCATAAGCTGCTGCTCTGCCAGTGGCTCACATATTCTACGCGCGTTTCGCCTCTGGGTCGGCCACTGTGCCTCCTCTGTCAGTTGTTGTTTCCAGTTGTTTTGTGTAGTTCTTTCTTTTCTGGGGGAACTCAGTTTTCCAGCCCGCGCCATTACAGTTGCAATTATGATTTTGTGTGGTGCCTCGTGAATGCTGAAAGGTTGTCAATGCGATCCATGTATTTATACCTTCTGTTATATAATCTTTTCTCCGCCACGCCTGGTGCAAATGCTGCACAGGCATCAATCCCGGCGGCGATGGGTAAACCGCCTGTTTGGCGACGATTTAGTGCATTTCTGGAGGAATAATATCCGAACGCGTGGAGGATTCCTGCTGGCGAGCACGCGTCCATGGAGTACGGCTTGCAGGCGTAAGGACCACCCCATGTGCTGACTAGTTGTCCAGCCCTCACCCTCCGCACAGTGGTACAAAATTTGCCCACTCGTTGTGTATAGCCCTCACGTATTTGCCATGCACGGCTGCGTGTGAACAGGCGATGCCTAAGCTATGCAGAAAGTGTGAAGGAGGTTTTCTCCCGATTCCAATATCTAAATCCTTCAATCATTTTTTGGCCCTGGTCTATAGTTACCCCCCCAAAGTACATGTATCCCTCCCCCAGACCCCCAGACTACAGGTACGCGATTCGGAGGCATGAGGTGCTTAGATAGTTAATGGCGAACCGCAGCGTCTCCAATGATTGGAACGCGAAGGAGTGCGAGCGCGCCCCGCAGGCTTGGCTATACGGTGCACGGGGGGGGGGGGAGAAATACGACGAGGATGACCTGGTTCGAGGGGACGTTTATCTGTGCTTTGGTTCTAGCGGGTACAAGAGCTTCGTCCGCGCTGGTCGGCCGAATATCGTTGTCGTCGGCGTCGCCGTCGGCAAACCTGCGCGCAGACGCACATTGCATTGGTTCCGCGCAATTCGCAACATCTCTCTCTTTTGTTTAAAACTTGGTTATGATGGCGTGCGGACGCACACGGAAGTGCGTTTCATTGCCTGGTATCCTCACCGTTTCGTTGACAAGGAGAGTTGTAATATTTGCCACAAAAAATAACCCAGGGAACCTTGGAGGCGAGCAGGCTGTTTGTTGGCATGGGCCCACGCTGTAAAAAAAGAAGATAATGATGCTGTTGCTGATGATGCCGATGGTGATGTTGATGCTGATGGTGATGGCGATGATTCTGGCGACACGGATGATAATAACCATGATTGTGATGGCGATGATGGTGGCGAAGAAAACGAATAACATGATATTGCGGGTGATGGTGGTTACGACGCCAATGATGATATTGTTGATGAAACGGGCACTGATTATCATGATGGTGATGCTGTTGGTTAGTGTGACGATGATGAGGAAGAGGAGGACTATTACGATGTGGGTCGTGGTGGTGCTGATAATTGTTGATAGTGATGATGGCGATGATGATGGTGATGGTGATGGTGATGGTGGTGATGATGATATGATGATGCTGGTGCTGGACAAGCAGCGATGGTGATGATGGTGTTGACGATGAAGATGGTGATGAGGTCATACGGGGAAAAGGGGCAAGGGTGGGAAGAGGGAGGAGGGGGAGGAATATGAGAGGAGAGGAAAGCAGAGGAGAGGAGAGGAGAGAAGACGAGGTGAGAAGCGCGGGGCGCTGTCCCTTCAAAACGAAGACCCAACTCAACACAGGATGATTGGGAAAGAACTGTATCGCATGTTTGGGGAGGGGGGTACAGCCTAAGGTGGGGTCAAGGAGCGAACCCAGCCCGAGGCTGATATTTCCCACGTCCACGGGGCCGTCCAGAGCGATTTGATGTTAGCCACTTCGCTGGCCTCTTCCCACCTTTACGTCCCCTGGATCCTTGTAGGTGCCTCGTACGCCCTCCTGTCATTCGCAGGTGGTCGCCATCATGATTGATTTCGGAGCCGACGTCGACCAGGTGGAAGGCATGAGCATGACTGCGCTGAGCATCGCGTCTCACCAGGGCGAGTCTGAGGCCCCGTCGGCGGTGGACATGGGCGGAGGTGTGGGAGCGGGAAGAGGTTGTGGATCTAAAGACACTATTGAGGGCTTTTAGCCATTCTTGGTTTCCGGGGGCTTTTCACGGGCCCCGGGACCGCCAAATAGCATCCTCGGGGAGAAAAGCCATTCGCGGGAAGATGTCCAGGCCTTTGGGGGGCCACGCTGTGAAAATAACGTGACTTCGGATGTCTGATGGGACGAGCAGAAGGTTAGAGTCATCAGGTGGAGAAAACGGAGGGTGTTGTGTCGGGACGTGGGAGCGAGATGTGAACCGTCTCCCCGCCGCATGACTCGTATCCGTGGAGCCTACACTCCGTCAGGTGACGCTTGGCCAGGACGAGCATCATAAGTGGAGGTGCCTCAGCTACTTCCAGCTCCACTCTCTCGCTGCTCCTTTCTCTCGCCCTTCCTCCGCCCTTCTGTCATTGTTTTCGTTCCTCTCTTTTTGTTGTTATCTCTCTCTCTCTCTCTCCCTTTTTTCCACTTCTCCCGATGTCGTTCTCTCTGTGTCTGCCTCTCTTTTTCTCTCTCTTTTTCTCATTCCCCAATCTGCGCTTGCACTGCAGGGGCCCTAGCGGAAGTTGAAAGACTTGGCGAAAGTTTCCAGCCGATTTTTGTAGCAGGCGGACCTCGAGACGGCGCACGCCTGTTCTACTAATCGAGGCCGAGGTTCGCGTCGATCGAGCTACCCTGCGCCTACTACGCGAACATCACGCGCCAGAGTTTCCGCGCGCCGAAGGGCAAGCAAACGCTGCGGCGACATTGGCGGGCAGAGCTGCCATTTATCCTTCTGGCCTGCGACCTTTTCAAATATCAGCTCGACTCTGGCGACGTGGCCATGGTCGAGAAACCGACCATTAACCAGATCTGGGCGCATCACGTGCTGAGGCAGCAGTTGGCCGACGAGCGCGCGCGCCTGGTGAAGTGCGGCACGCGGGGCTCGACGCTGCATGGAGGGGGGGCTCATCGAGCACCCCGCCAAGCTGCTGGCCACCCGCGAGGAGTTCGAGCAGCTGCGACGCACCTGCAGCCGCAAGCACCGACGCGACCAGACGTTCGGTGACAACGCCTTCGGTGCGCCAGTCCGGCGTCTACCCTGCTAAGTTCCGCCGGGCGGTGGTGCGCATCGTCGAGCAGATCATTCGCCGGCAACGTGGGCGCCGTGCCTGCGAGGTGGATTGGTTTTCTCTCATCGCCCATCATCGTGACGAAACCGAAGGAACATGCCACCGCCTACGTGAAAGACGACGCGCCCCTGGGAGAGACGGGCGAGCCCATTGAGGACCCAAACCTTATGGACGGCGGATTTGACTTCGCTCATGCACGCGACGCGCGGGCCGACGGGACTGGACGGCAGGATCGGGGTCGGCGCGGTTACTCTCGCAAAGAAAGCAGCAGCCTGCTGCGAGCCAGCCGAGCTGGCCATGTTCAAGAGACTGCATGTCAACTTGGGCCATCCGTCTAATGAAGACCTGGGTCGCAGCTTGCGACTCAAGGGAGCCAAGTCGGCCACCGCCCCGGCCGCGAGGGGCTGATATGCTGGGCGTCCCGTTCGCAGCAGCACCCGAGCGCAAGCAGGCCAGCGCACCTCCACCTCGTGCAAGGTTTTGGTGACGACGTGGGCTTCGACTGTTTCGAGCCCAAGGACGTTGACTGCAAGAGCTACTGGTGCTTCAGCATCGTCGACCTGGCCACCGCCTTCCTTGTCACGACGCTGATCGGTCGCCATGCTATCCAGGAGTTCGCTGCCGCATTCGAGAGGTTCTGGGCCTCCCGGGCTAGAGTGCCGGACCGAGTGCACTCTGACATGGAGAAGGGACTCGGCGGCGCCCTCAGGGAGCTGTTCCAGTCGTTCAACACGGTGCAGCTACCCATCGCTGGACAGGCTCGGCTCATCGGCAGCTCGGTCGAGTGGAGCGCCAGAGAGCTTGTTGGAAGGAGCTCGTGGCGAGGACGATCGAGCACTTGTCAATCAGGGGCGAGGACGAGATGCGGGCGCTGGGTATCATGGCGTCGGGAGCGAAGAACTCGCTGAGGAGGCAAGCTGGCTCCAGCCCCGCGCAGTGGGTGCTGGGGCGCGATCCCAAGATGCCCGCGGACTTGGTGGACGACGCGGCCAACTACAGCGCCCGCAGCCTCGCCTCCAATGACGAGAAGATTCGCAGACGCTGTGCCATCTGGACGGCAGCGCGTGAGTCGTTCATGAGGATGCAGAAAGACGGCCAGCTCAGGCGGGCCATGCTGGCTTGCGCGCGCGCACGGTGGCCGCGCCATTGTCAGTGGGTGAGATGTGCCATGTGTTCCGCCAGGTGAAGAAGAATCAGAAAGAGCAGCGCAACCGCAACGACGAGAAGGGCATCCGGCGAGGTCCGTGCGTGGTCATCGGCCATCAAGGCGAGAACGCCTGGATTCGGCTGGGGGGGCGCTCCATGCCGGCGGCCCCGGAGCACATAGAAATGCGCTCGCCCCGGACGGCGCCAGGTTCCCAAACGGCAGGGGCGAGATCGGCCAGGCCGTGGCCGAGCTCAACAGGGCTTGCAACTCTTTGGAGCAGGACGAGGCCCCAGTGGGGGACATCTGCTTGGAGCCGGGCGAGCCCGAGGTCAAGCCGGGCGAGATGGGGCAGTCGTGGCAGGAAGTCCTCGACAATCCACGCAGATGACAATGACCTCAGGCTGGACGTCGCGGAGGACCCGCAGCCAGAGGGGCAGATCGAGGCGCAGTTCGCCGAGCCGGCGCTACCAGACTTGGAGGAGCCGACCTGCGGCCCCGCTGAGTTTCGACGTCGGCGAGCTACTTTCGACGACAGACAGCGGCGATCGGCCCGGCGTTCAAGCGCCTTCATACCTACGCGGAGCACGCGGGGTCAGGTGCCGCGCCTTCGAGGGCAGCGTCGCGCGACCCTGGGGCGGCGCCCAGCAGTGGGCCCACGGCCAGGTCAGAACCAGAAGAAGCTAGGCAACGGTCGAGGTCCGCCCCCAGGAAGCGATGCAGACCTCCATCACCACCGAGAGGATCAAGCGCAAGCAGGCTGACAGGGATATCCACAGGAGGCCATGGAGGAGTCCGACAGGGAGCCCTAGCGGGAGGCGGTGGCCAAGCAGTGGAGCGAGTGGCAGAAGTACGGCTCCTGCCAAGTGCCCCCCATCGAGGAGTCCGAGGCGGCCAGGGACAGGGTCGAGGCAAACCTCATCCTGCCCAGCCGTTTCGCGCGATGGGACAAGAACGCGCCGCCGAGGACCGACAAGCACCCGCTGCCGGTCAAGGCCACGGCCAGGTCATGCGTCGGAGGTCACATGGGCCCGCGCGTGGCCAAGGGTGATTTTCGCACGGGCTCGCCTATGGTCGCCCGCAACTCCACCATGCTGTTCTTCACCCCCTGCCAGAGGTTCGACCTGGAGGTCTACGTGGCGGACGCGACGGCCGGCGCTCATGAAGGGCGACGAGCAGCCCGACCAGCCACCCGTTCATGGCGCAGCCCCGCAAGGGCCTACCTGGACTGCACCCGGAGCAGCTGATCAAGATCCCGAAGGGAGTGTTCGGGTTAGCTACGGCACCAAGGCAGTGGCGGGCGAAGCTTAAGAGAACCTTGTTTGCGGTAAGGGAGAACATCGGCGAAGCCTTCGTGTTCCGCCTGTGCCAGAATCCGCTGGACCCAGCGCTGTACTACGGCTACGGCAAGCTCGGGGAGTGGCGCGCAGTGGTGGTCGCTCACGTGGGCGTCCTGCTGCTAAGCGTCTCGCCCAGGTACCCGACCCTGCGCGACAGCTGCAAGCTACTTCCGCGGGGCGACTGGGGAGGTTTACCGCTCGCATTCCGCGGCGAGCAGGCGTGGCACGACGACGAGGGCGTTCTACATCCACGACAGACCGAGCACGCGAACACCATCAAAGGCATCCGCTCATCAAGGAGCGCAAGACGGAGCTGTCGAAGGATGCAACGGCGGCCGAGTTTTCGGACAACCGCTCCGCTCCCGGAGCGCTGGGATGGCCCTCATCGCAGACTCGACCAGATACAGCCGCTGGAGTGGCCATGGGGCAACGCGCGCAGAACAGGCCCACCGTGCAGGATTTGCTCGAGACGAGTCGGCTCATCAAGCTGGCGCGGAAGCATGCGGACGTAGGACTGGAGTTTCCGAAGTTACGTGGTCCGTTTTGCCTGCTCACTTACCGCGACGCCAGCTGGGCCAACGCGGACGAGCCTGCTGATGCTGCCATATCCAAGCTTCTCTCCACCCTGGTGGGATCAAGCAGCAAGGACAAGGATATCAAGATCCGCTCGCAGGCCGACTACGTGACGTTTCTCGCAGAAGCTAAGTTGATACGCGGAGGTTGAGTTCGAATAGGAATCGTAGGTTGGAGATCGGGCACCATCAAGCGAGTCTGCAGGTCTACTCTGTCAGCTGAGACGATGTCAGCGGTGGACGCTCTAGGGTGTGCTCAGATTACACCGTGTGTTTTTCGCTTCGCTGGAGATGCCCGATGCCCATCCTGGGGGCACCCCGCCGAGTTTGATGCCGCTTGCTCAGGTCACAGGTTGCGCTAGCCTGTGCGATACGGTGCACGCAGACGGTTACTCTAAGCCCCCGTCAGAGCAGCGCCTTCTGTTAGACCGAATAGGCCTCAAGGAGCTCCTCGAGAAAGAGGTCAGCAACGAATTCGTAGCCGACGATCAGCGCAGCCAGCTGCTTCCTTTCGGGGTTCCTACGGACCAGCAGTTCGGTGATCAGTTCACCAAGCGATCGGACGGCAGTGCTATCAGGGCAGCGTTGCGAGACATCCGCCTCGCATTGCAGCATCAGGAGCCGACGAACCAGGCCAGAGAACACGAGGCACACGTCAACAGCGCCGGCTCGATCTTCAAGCGCGCCATGCGCATGGTTGCATCTTAGTTTGTTGACGTGCGGTTTACACTTCTCAATGATCTAAGCCGGCAGATGCGCAGATCAGAAGGTTTTTGCACGAGTGTGAAATACATCGTGTCAGTGTTGATCTGTAAGCATGCACGCTCATGTGCTGACCTTCGCCGTGCTTATTTGGGTTCAACCATTTTTTTCCAGGGCCCTTGAGTTTCTGCGTATCGGGGGGTACCTTTGCCGGTTCCGCTAAGCAACCATCTATCGCCATCCATTGCGGATAACATGTGTATCGCTGCTGATATACAGCCTCGCGGTTATCATTGCATTGCGACCCCTCTTCGCAGCATTGGGTCTACATTGGGTATTTTTATACGGTCTGCCGCTGGATGCGGAGGAGATGGAGGGAGAGGAGACGGATGGCGAACAGTAGTGGCGGGAAGTGCGTGATACGGGATGAAGCCACCAGAAACATCAATCCCTTCAGGGAGCACGCTTCCCAAACGTTTTCCCCTCCCCGAGCCTCTCGGGGCGTGTGGGCGCTTCTCTGGCGCGGGAGGGGTCCTTCCAATTCTGCGCAGTGGGCAGGGTGGGAATCATGGCGCCCGGCCCGTATCAGCCGACAAGGTATGTGACAGAACAAAATCCGGGGACCGAGCACGTGCCTGAAATTGTGATGGGTAACGAGGTGTGACCGAAAGCGTGACCGAAGTTGAGGATCGCTTTAGCTTCGAAACTACAAACTTACATCACAGTCCTGGCGAGTTGGGAATCAATCGGGCGCCGATGTCGGTCACACTCGAGTGCATTTGCGGGCACAGTCTCGTCCACTACACCCCCCTGGTGGAGACGAGGTTGCGTGACGGGAAAGGGCAGGGCGGGGGCATTCAGACCGCGGAGAGGGGCGCGATGCACCCGAGGGCGCCTGGAGCCAGAAGGACGACGATCACGACGACGAAACCGACGAGGAGGATGAGGAGGAGGAGGGTGATGATAATGATGAGGGTGATGATGATGATGGTGATGATGTTGATGACGGTGATGATGATGATGATGATGATGATGATGGTGATGGTGCCGATGATCCGGATAATGGTACTGATGATGATGATGATGATGATGATGGTGATGATGATGATGATGATGATGATGATGGTCATAATGAAAATGGTGGTTGTGGTGGTAATGGTGGTGGTGATGATCATGATCATGATCATGATGATGAGGCTGATGATGATGATGCTGATGCTGATGCTGATGCTGATGATGATGATGATGATGATGATGGTGGTGGTGGTGATGATGATGATGATGATGATGATGATGATGATGATGATTGTGGTGAAGAAGATGATGATGTTGATGACGGTGATGGTGATCGTGATGGTGATGGTGATGATGACGATGACGACGATGACGATGTTGACGATGACGATGGAAAAGTCCGGATATACAGGGGTCAGTAGCGTCTGTCCTTGCGCATCGAGCGTGGAGGTGGCAGGCGGGGAGCAGGAGCGGCGGGGGGGCGCAGGAGTTTCCCCCCTCCTCCCTTTCATCCCTCTTCGAAGGCCACCCTCCGTCGCCAGGGCCAGCCGCGACTCGGACTGCGGGCCAGGGTGGTTTTTGGGGCGAGGGGGGGGTGCTCGACGGGAGAGGGATGACGAAGAGGATGAGGAAAATGTCGGCAGCGGAAGGAGGTTGATTCTTACCAGTTTGAAACACATCCCCATCCCTATGTTGGGCATCACCTGACCTCAAGGCCGATCTTAAGGATTGTCGCGGCTTCTTTGGGCACATCCCCAAGTTGTCATCGCTTTTGGCTTGTCAATCTCAGTGATAGGGACGCATTCGAGTCTGGTTCGATTCTGGCAGCGTCGGTGGCCTGAGAAGCGCGGCGGCAGCGAGAGGCGCCTCGGCGCCGCCAGGAGGAAGCGGAGGCGGCGGAGGTGTGGCTCGGTCGCGGCGGTCAGCTTCGGGGGGGCCACAGGGAGTCCAGAGCGCCGCCGCCCCCCCGCGGGTCGCTCTCTCAGAGGAGGAACGGGTATCCATACCGCTACCCTTTCCTCGTTTTCCACTTTGGGCGCCTCTTGGGGTGCCCTCGTCGCCACCGCTGGATTCGCATGAAATTTTGTTCAGAACGCATTCTGCGAGAGGTACTTTTTGGTTCCTCATTCTGGTACTTTTTGGTACTTTTTGGTTTCCCCATTCTCCGCGCGTGGGGCGGGGTGCTCCGCCGCGCCCGCGCAGATCGTGACGCTGCTCTGCGAAGCGAGGGCCAACGTGGACGTGGCGAGGGAGGAGCGCCGGGCCGAGCCGGCGGCGGTCGGGGACTCGGGCGGTTGTGTAGGAAGTCACGGGAGCTTCCGCTCGTGTTGGATTGGGTGTATATCGGCGGACGCCCGGCCGAGCTGGTGGCGGCCGGGGACTCGGGTTGGGTAGTAAGTCACGGAAGCTTCCGTTCGTCTTGGATTAAGTGCATATCGGCGAATAGTGCCCATTGGCGTTCGATAGCGCCAAACGGTACCCAATAGTGCCCGTTAGCGCCGAACAGCGCGCAAATAGCGCCCAAAAGCGCCGTGCTATGTAGGTGCTTGATGTTTGCTTCGCGCCCCAAACGGGCGCGCTAATAGGCGCCATGGGGCCGACCCAAAGCTTCCGTGAGTTGCTTGAGGGAGGAGGACAGGTGCAAGAAATCCGACCTTCAGAATCGCCGAAGGTTCCTTTGCCAGGATTGGGCTTCTTGCTTAGCGGCTGTCAGCGAAGAAGCCCAGGGTAATTACCCTCGGCCAGGCGGTCTCTCTTTGGCTGGCGTAAAGCATCATTCTTCAGAAAGCCCAGAGTATTCTGCCAGTTGCGGTTTCTTCGGGACCGCTGCAAGCCTTCGATCCGAGCACAAGCCAAAGAAACCTAGGGCCACCAGGCAAAGCGTAGGGTGCTTCTTGGCATGAGCTCCAAACATATTCACCTCGTTCGTTGCCCGCCCCGTCCCCCAAGAAGGGAGGAACGCTATCAGAGGAGGACGGGGGGAGGAGGAGTGATGTGAACCTGCATCACTGTTCGACCTCTGGCAGGGTGGCCCTGCCCCGACCTCCCTGCGCCGCGAGAGGAGGATCACGGCGGGGGGTCTGCGGCCGCTCTCGGCCTCCCCGGGGGCCTCGCCGGGCCTGGGGCCGTCGAGACTCGAATCGGGATGAGAAGTCGGCCCCGCGGACGAGCGCCAGGCGGGCCAGCGGCGGCGATCGGGGACGGGGCCAGCTCCGACCTCCTCGCGTCGTGGAGCTAGTCGGGCGGGGTTGGGACAGGGATGCATCTTTCCAGAGCATTCCGGAGCGCTTTCAAGGCGTTCTGGATCGCTCTGAGAAGGCCGCACGGCGCCCGATACATCCTCCAGAACCGCCGGGCCTGAGAAATCTCCGACTATGTCCGATCCATGTTTGTCCATGTCCTGGCTTCGTCTTCGTTAGCCTTGCGAGGGGCTCACTCCATGTGCAGCTGCGAGCAACCAGGATGTGGCCTTCTCCTCATGTACTGCGCGCCGCAAGAGGGATGGAGTTTGGGGAAATTTGCGGAATTGGCGAAAGGGGCGTGGGCCCGCATGCGGCCGTGCCCACAGACAGTCGGTGGAGCTCCCTCCTGGAGCCACGAATCCTTCCTGGGCGCGGGCACGCCATGCGGATGCTCTCGCTGGGGCCGCAGGGGGAGCTCCCTAATGGCGTATCGACATGGCTGATTGATGCGCCGACCTGGGCACGCGGAGAGACGACGCAGGGAGATGGAGAGGAGGAGGAGGCGTGCGGCGCTGCGGATTCGAAACCAGGACGGAGGGCTCGGCACAAGTCACGACCGGAGGTCTTTGGCCGCTCTCGGCCTCCGGGGGCGCGGCGCTGCGGATGCAGAGCGAGGACGGAGGGCTCGGAACAAATCACGACCGGAGGATTTGGGCCGCTTTCGGCCTCCGGGGGCCCTCACAGCGGCCCCGTGACCGACAAAAACCGACTCCGGATGAGAAGCCTGCCTCCACGAGGTGGTCCAGAGTTTTGAGAAACACGTCGTGGAGGAAACACGACGTCGGATGTCTGGGGTGGCCAAGGTCAGCGCTGGCCTGGGCTGGCCAGGGCAGTGTCGCGAGTCCGGGCAGGCCACGAAGCAGCTCCTCAATTCCCGCCCCAGCAGAGAGACCCAGGGAGGGTGGTTTTCAGCACCCAGCTGAGCGACTCGGGCCGAACGAAAGGGGGGATAGGGAAAGGGGGGGGGGTACGAAATCTGCTGCATGCAGCTGGTTTCGGCCCCGTCGCCTGGCCCAATCCTCGATACATGGGCGCTTCCCGGCGCCGGGAGGCGCCGGGATAATCAGCTGCGTGAGCTGATTCTTAAACCCCCCCTTTGCGATCCCCCCCTTTCGCCCGGCCCGAGTGACGCAGAGAAACGTGTTCGATTGCGCGGACATTCGCGCGTGAGTTGCCGGCGTAAGTTGTCCTCGTTCTTGATCCAGCGTGCCGCTCTGGTGGCCCGCGGGAGCCACGGCGCGAGGTCGCCGTGTCTTCTCGCGCTAGGCCCGTTTCTTTTCGTCGCTCGCGTGGCTTCAAGCTCGGGCCAGCTGGAGAGGATCCAGAGGGGTCCGGCCGACCCCCGCCAGGGCTGACCCCCGTGACATGCGCCCTGAGGCGGGGGAAGAGCGCCCCGCCAGCCCATTCTGCTCTCCTTCCTGGTCTGCGGCGAAAAGGAAGAAGTCCCACGAGAGGTGGCTCAGACCCCTCACGCGGTGGTTTGCGCGGGCCGCCAGCGCGGCACGCTACATCGGAGACGAGGTCGTTTGCCCGCGATCTTACGCAGCGCAGCTGATGCGCCAATGGCGATGAAAACGAACCCGTATTCATCGCCAATTGGCGTGAGGGTGCTCCTGCCCGAACACAAGTCACCCCCCTCCTCCCCTCCTCCCCTCCTTTCTGCCAAAACGGCAGCAACGACTGTCAGCATCCTTGGCGCCAGTGCCACAGCTGTGCTCGTTACGACCTGTCTCGCACAGCCCGTTGCTGAGTGCCGCCTTTGTCCTGACAGGCCATCGATTGAATCAGATGCGCAATCGGACTAAAAAGATGTTCCTCTTTCGATACATGTGTCGATCGGTGCACCCTCCCTCTTTTTAACTGGACTGTGTGGATACGTGTATCGGCGCGTTCCGCCAGCTGTTGCCTCGCAGCAGGAACTTTCGCGGAAAGCCGATCCGATCCGATCTCCCTCCTTTCCCCCCTCCCTCTGCGAGCCAAGGCGGACGTCGCGAATCGGGGCCAGAGGGGTCATCGGCAGGGGACGGGGGGGGCAAAGGCGAGCGGGGTCGGGGCAAAGGCTGAGGCGGTGTGTACTTAACTGCCGTAGCGCCTGTGGGTGCACGCTGATACGTGTACAGTTCCCAGGACACCAGCTCCAGCTTCATCAATACGGAACGCGGAACGGAGGACATGGAATGGAACATTACAATCAGTACCAGTTGAGGTACTCTGTGTCCCTCAATAGTTCTAGGGGTACCTGTAGTCCAGGGTGGGTACCTGTAGTCTGGGGGGGGGGGCCAGTAGTCCGGGGGGGGTACTTGTAGTCCGGGGAAGGGGTACCTGTAGTCCGGGGGGGGGACTTGTAGTCCGGGGGTGGGGCCGCGCGGGGGTACCTGTAGTCTGGGGGGGCGCGCATGTTATTCGTCGAAGCACGCCTGGCTCCACGCGCACGGGTTTCGGCGCGCTGGTGTCTGCGCGCGCGGGACTGCACGCGCATCGTTGCACGCGTCACGCGCACGCGTACGCGCGCTGACACGCGCGAACACACACGCTTCGGAGAGGATTTGTAGCTTCGGAGAGGATTTGTAGCACCTAACGGGGGCAGTTATCCGCATTTTCAGAAGTACATATCATTATTACACATGCCTTGAATTGCCAACAGTGGTGACACAGCAAACGATTATGGCAGAATGCCGTGAGAGCCCTGGCCCTCCTGCGTGTACCGTCAAAAGGGTGATCTTCATGCCGGAGGCATGTTGACCTCCGATGTTAGGATCAAGAGTTTGTGAGCAACCACTTGCTAGAGAAAGACCCCCAAACTTCATCGATCTACCATACTACACAAACCCACCCGAGTGAGCACCGTCCTCGCCAGGACGATCATTCAGACGAGACACGTGCCAATGATAATGACAGGAAGCTTGTCACACCGATGATTACATCATTGACAAAGGCGCAGGGGATTCGCTGGACGCCAACGAGCACGGCCACTACTTTACACGCACTGCATCATCCACTACATGGCTCAGGTTGTTCTGACGAACGGCACTTCCATCAATGTTGGGACCAGCGACGGAGCAACGTGTAGGGTGTACGTCGCCGCTGCGGCCACATGGCCGCGGTTGGGAAGGAGCGTGGCCTTCTCAGCAGACATGGCGTCCAGAACAATGCGTCGGCAGTCGTTGCAGCAGTGGCCACCGAGTTGAACACCTGAAGCGGCCAATGATCGTTTGAAGAAAAACAATCAGTTCTCACGGGTCTGGCCACTGTCGCTTTGTAATGCACCATGTGTGTTTCGATTTGTCACAGTGAGATCCATAGACAAGGGGACAAGGGGCATTGCCAATCGATACGACCCGTGGCATCGCAAGATTTTTGGCACAGCGGGTGTTGGCGAGCGAGGGCGCATGCCATTTGGAATGGGGATTTGAATCGCTCGGCATGGGCAAGGCGTTTCGAACGTGATTCAACTATTGGATTCCATGAGTTCGCGGACGCAACGGGGGAAGAGGAACGAACGGTAAGTTTCACGTGGCCCGCTACCGTATCCAGGATCTTTTAGGGAGCTGAGATTTCTGCGAAATTGCCCATTGTCCCCCGATTCGGAAGCCAGGCGTCTGTACCAAAGACGCACCGTGAGTTTCTATCATGATGTTCAGAAGAAGAACACGCGTCGCATTGGACCAAGATCGGCAGCGAAATCCGAACTCTACTCTCGCCGACCAAGGATTCAAGCAACTCGGTGGGCTGTGGGGTAGCGTTCGGGATTCGCCGAACTCGTGGCGACTTCCGAACCCTAACCCCACCTCCCATCGATTCAGGATAATCGATTGTTGGTGGGGGTGTGGGGATAGAGTTCGGATGTCGCCACCTACAAGTCCATCAATGCTTAATCAGCCGTTGGTTATGATGGACTACCTCCTGACAGCAATCCAAGCCGAGGATATCAACTTGACAAGCGCAGTCAGCAGCATCGACGCGGACTGCCAGAAGCTGCAATATGGATTTGTGACACGCAAGCGTGCCAAGGACACCTACCAATTATGAAGTTAGGTGCCCCACAGAGCCAATCTGATTTTATCATCGTGGATCAGGATGGATACTCCAGGCAACCACGTCTTTCTACATTTCCAGGTCCCACAGAAGCAGCAGCAGCTACATGCATGAAGCCGCCGACGCATTCGTCTGCCTGCGGAGGGGGGTTAAGGAGTGGAGCCTGCGCACGCGGTGCTGCCAACAACCGCGTGATCTTTGATGTGTATTGTTTTCTTCGACAGCGCATAGAACGGCTTGGTAATTTCGACATCCGACTACTTAGCACAAGCGCCCGTCAAATGCCACAGTAACCACTGCAAGTCGTCGACCACATGAACCGTCAACGTGTATTTCTTCATTCTCGCCAGTAGTGTTGAAAGTGCGGATGCGTGGCATCGAGGATGCTGCCACCTCGGGGAATAGCATCCGCGGGTTCAATTTGTTCAGGGGAGGATGCGAATACCCATGCTCTGCCGCGCTTGCCGTTAAGATCAATCACGTCTTCTTCCGGCCACCAAGCCGAACCATCCAATCTTCCAAATTCTAAACGTTTCGCGCATCCCCACCAGCTGCCGTGCCTTGGCACGTACCAGCCGCAGCTGTGGCCCGGACCCCTGGCGCCCGGTGGCGACGAGGTCCGTTTGCGTACCTGGTGACTTCCTCACACGGTACCCACTTGAGTTCGAGCGCGCTGCCACCTCTCGAGCTCTGTTCTTCCTGGTTGCGCGCTGCCTTCCCGGTCTGCCCGTCTGGTGGCACCGCCTCGCTAGGCATACGTTCGGTCTGTAGATGCGGAACAGGTCGCGGCACCCCCTGGCGTGCAGGATCCAATTCACCCGCGCGTATGCATCAGCTACCCTGGCCGTTTGCAGCCAGCTCAGCCAGCTCAGCCTCAGCCAGCTGCCCCACGGGCGGAAGGTCCTGATTCCGGGCTCGGTCGCTGTGCTCTTAGGCTCGCGCGTCGCTAATTTAATTAGATCGGCCCGTGGCCCGGGCCCTTCAACTCGGCGCCTGCGCATCCGCTTGCGCCCGCGAGGACAAAGCATCCCCACCAGCCCTCTCAGGTGCACCACCTTTCCCTGTCGTGCGGCCGCCAGCTGCAAGCCAGCTGATCGCCGTCACTACTTTTCGACACCAGCGTCCATAACCACCATCCCGCAGCGCGGGGCGCGTCTACCTACCCTTGTTCGTGGGCGGCATCCCGCCACCCCCCCTTGTGCCGCCCTCCGCCCTACCCTCTGTGTGTCTCTGGCCCGAACTTCCTATCCTCCGTTCTGCGGCTGTTAGCTGCACCCTACCTGACCACGTGGCCCTCCCCCACCGGGCCTGCGCGGGCGTCGTCACCCCGCCCTTGGCAGTGGGCCGCGCCCAGCTATCCCCCCGCCCACGCCCTCTGGCGCCGCCCCTCACCTGTCTTAGGCGAAACCATTGTTCCGCATTCCTGCGGCTGTTTGCTGCGCCCTACCAGAGCACCCGGCCCTTTCGTTTTTTGGCGTTGCCAGGCCGCCGCGCTCGCCTACTGCCCCTTCCGCAGGGCGGGCCACTGCTAGCGGTGGTACCCCCCCCGCTCAACGGCTCTCTGCCCCCCGCCTGCGCTATGGGGCGTCGCGCGTGGTTCACCCCCCCACGCCTTGCTGCAGCTGCAACCCAGCACAGCAGAACCGCCCTTCTGTTGTAACCGCCGCTCTCGCCCCGCATCCTACTGCGCCTGCCCTACGCGGCATGAGGTGAACGGGCAGTGTCCGATCGCGGTCAAGAAAGCTAAGCAGGAGGTTGCAGAGCGCCAGGAGTTCTTTCTCAAGTGGGAGGACATAGTACCTCTGGAACACACGTCGACTCTGCAAATACAACAGTGTGGGTGCACTCGCATGGGGGCACCGGGTCTGGTCGCACTTGCGTTCAAGTTTCCGTGGAAGGCTATGCTATCAGGTAAAATGGTCCCCCGTGGACATCGCTTTGCAGTTCACAGGCCTGCGCGTGGACTACGGCGGCAGGCGCGCCCCTTGGAGAGAAGTAGTAAACATAGATCGGCCTGGCAATGCGGAGGTGTGATTCCCACCCTCCCCGCCCCCCGTCGTGAATAGCCGACAGCTGCCCCCCGCCTGCCTCTTCGCGTCTCCCTCCTGCGTTTCGGGCGACTGCCCTTTTCCACGTAGTTCTGAGCACATCAGAGGCCCACTTTCGATCCTGAACACATCGGGGGCGTCGCTGACCACAGCTGCCCCATGCCAGCGCAGCAATATGTCTCAGGCGAATTCCATCCCAATCATTCTGCGGCTCTTGGCTGCAGCTTACCTTACCAGAGAACCGGCAGGCTGCAGGCGGAGTCACCCCCCTCCGTCCTGCGGCTGACATCTAGAGTCCGGCTGAGCAGCCTGGCGTCCCAGGTTGCCCAATGCCAGTGCAGCAACACGTCTCAAGCGAACTGCGTTCCAATCTTCTTGCGGCTGTTAGCTGAACCCTACCAGAGAGCCGCACACTGCAGGCGGAGTTGCCTCCTTCCGTCCTGCGGCTGACGTTTGGATTCGAAGTGAGCAGCGCGGTAACTCAGGTTGCCCAGTGCCAGCGCAGCGATCTGTCTCAGGCTCCGACGCTCCCACGTATCCCCCCACTTCGCTCTCTTCACAGAGCGGGATCTGGACCCCCCCCGTTGCCGCTCCCAGGCCAGCCACCAATTTGTTTCAGCGGGCTGCAGGTCACAGGCGGCGTCGCCCTCCTTGCGCACAGAGACTGGATCCTGACGCTCCCGCGCCGGTCCCCATCGTGCTGGCTTGGTACGCCACTGTCGCCACTGGGCTACTCCAGGTCTCAGACGGCGCACCCCCCCGCTCGAAAGCTGACTGCCCAACGGGCCCGGGCTGGGCACTTCACCCTACTGGCCCTGTCACCTCGTCGCCACCGGTGCGTGCCCCATGTTGCCCTTGCCCCTCTTGTGGCTCTTGGATGGCGCCGGCCATGCGGATAGAATACGCGGCCCTGGAGATGGCCTGTTGGATGTGTGACGACGCGTTTTACGCTTACGCTCCTTTCGCGTCAGTGGCCACTTCGCGACCCCCAAGTGCGCCTCGGTTGGACGCGACGCTGTACTACAAGTTCCAGCTCCTCGGCGTGGCTTGAGCCTGAGGTGCGGCGCGATTCCCCCTCTCCGACATGTTTCCTTTTCGTTTCGCCCCTCTCGTGTTGTCTTCTCTTCTCGTTGCTCTTCCGTCTTTCGTTTCTCGCCCTCGATTGCTTCTTCGTTTCGCCTGCCTCTGTCAACGCTCTGTAGCTTTCGCCACCCATGTGGCCCATTTTTCCGCTTCATGCTTGCGACAGCAAGGTTTGCGCTATTCTTTCGACTTTACTGCCGGCGCGCGGCTGACCGCGTCGCTCGCGAGCGGAAAAATATCCCCACCAGCCCATCCAGAAACGATATCCGGGCGAGTTGGGGTGATCAGGGAAGTGCGGGGGCAAAGAGGGGGGCGGCCGAACCGCGCGAAGGTGGGAGGAGGAGAAGGAAGAGGCTGGATGGATCGATGCGGGAATGGGGGGACGGAGGGTGAATCGGAGGAGGAGGAGGAGGAGGAAAAGCAGGAGGAGGAGGAGGAGGAATATAATGAGTAGGAGGAGGGAAGGGGAGCAGGAGGAGGAGGGTGAGCCAAAGGGCCAGAGGTCTCTTGGATGCCTCTCGGAGCCTTTTGGGAGATCTCTTGGGCGCAAGAAGGGTCTTTTGACGGTCCTGGAAGGTTCTTGGACGTTTTGGGTGTCTCGGGGGGCCGCTTGGGGTCTTTTGGGGGGCCTCCTAAGGGCCTCTTGGGGGCGTCTTGGGGTTATCTTGGGGCCTCTTGGGCGCTTCTTTGGGCCAGTTTGGAGGACATCGATCAAATAAGTGGGGTATTCTAGCCCTGCCCCCCCCAAGAGGCCGCAACGCCGCCCGTCCACGTCCAGGGAAGGAGGTGGGGGGAGGGTAATGCCCTCCCCGAAGGGCCCTAGACCACCTACGCCCAGAGGGCTGGTGGAATGCTAGGCAATCGCGCGCGGAATGGATGAAGGCAGTGCGACCACATCCGACCGACGTAAGGTCAAACACGGTTCGTTCATGCTGATGTGTGTGCAGAACTTCGTATAGACATGCTACACTACCAAACAGCGTGGCATTCAGGCCATCGACGCCGAGTCAATTCACAAGGCTCCCTGGATCAATGATTGCCTAGGACATGCGATATGGCTACGTCAGCTTATGTTGCGTGGCAGCATCGAGAGCGCACAGTGACACGGCGCGGTCGACATGTCGGCTAGCGCGCATGCTAAACGATTCTCGACCGACTCGATGTCCTGGAAGGATTTCCACAGAAACAACAAAAGCGGCGCGAGGGCAAAACATACACACCATACAGATTTGGAAATTGCCGACCCCACGACCAAGGGTTGCGAACAGCAGGTCGGCGGCCACCCGTTAACGGAATCGATCGCGATGCCATCGCCGGTTATATACCAGTCTTCAGTCCCATTGTTATGTTGATTCGCGTTGGCTTCGGCGTTGCGCTGGTAGCGCTGCAGACATTTGAAAATTTGTTGGCACCGGCGTGTCTATCGCAGGGCGGCCTACAGCTTCGCATCCTTGCCCACCTCGCCTGGAGTTTAGGTGGATTATTTTCCCGATGTGCTGCCCCGGCCACCAGTCAGGACACAGAAGCCAGGCTGCAGCATCGTCCTCCGCACTCCCTACAACAGCCCGCTTATGGCCACCATAACATCCAAAGACACCTGCTTTCGTCTCTCCCTCCCATTTTCGGATTGCACGCCTCTGCCTCCCCCTTGCTCTCTTTGTCTTTCCCTCCCCCTCCTTCCCATTCTTCCTTTCCGCCTCCCCGCTCTCACCGCGTCCCCCCTCCTCCTTCCCGTCTCCCTCCTTCCCCCCTTCCTGTTTCCTCCTCCCTCGTCCCCCCCTCCCTTCCCCCCTGTTCGTCCCCCCTCTCCGAGGACGGGGCGAGCCCCATGCTGCTTGCGGCGTTCACGGGGAACGCCGAGATCGTTGAGGTCCTCTGCGACGCCGGCGCTGACAAGAACCAGGCTCCGCGGCGACGCAGACCCTTCCCTTCGTTCTTGAATCTACGAGATGGTGGCGATGCTCGGATCGGGGGCCTCTTTAGCGCGTTTTTGGGGGGGTGGGCCGTCTAGGAGCGTCGGGATGCCGAAAAAGGCGGGAACGCCCAAATCCTCCAGAAACCGATGGAAAATCAACGGCTTCTGCCTCTTAGGAGGCCTCTTGGAGGGCTCTTGGAGCGTTTTGGAGGCCCCATGGACCATCTTGAGGCCATCTTGGGCGTCTTCGAGCGATCGTTCGGCGACCTGGGGCCCTCTTGGACCGTCTTCGGGGCCTCCTGGGCCGTCATGGAAGCTTTGGAGGGCCCCAGGGAAGCGCCATGACCGCCCAGGGATCCCCAGTAATAGAGGCGATGCAGTTAGGTTGGTGTGATCGGGGGGGTGGGGGATCCCTTAGCAGCCTACATTGAAGAGTGAATGTTGGGGTCTGGCGCAGGGTCCCGGCAATGGTGTCCCAAGTGGCGACGTTCGCATGCGTCCGCCCCACCCAGTACAGCATGTCGTGGCCCCATAAGGAGCTCCGCCGAAGGCCCCACTGGCGGCGTTCGCGTGCGTCCGCCTCGCCCAGAACTGCGCTTCGTGGCGCGATGGGGAGCTCCAGGAAAGCCCAATTGCGACGTTCGCATGCGTCCGCCCCACCCAGTACAGCGTTGCGTGGTGGCCCCACAGGGAGCTCCACCGAAGGCTCTAGCGGCGTTTGCGTGCGTCCTCCCAACCGAATACAGCGCTTCGTGGCCCCATAGGGTGCCTTGCCAGAGACCCCAGTAGCGAAGTTCGCATGCGTCCGCCCCACTCCTGACATTGCGTCGTGGTCCCATATGGAGCCCCACCGACGGCCCCAGTGGCGACGTTCGCATACGTTCGCCCCATCCAGTACAGCGCTTCGTGGCCCCATGGCGAGCTGCGACGAAGGCCCCGGTGGCGAAGTTCGCAGGCGTCCGTCCCACCCAATACAACGCTTCGCGGCCCCATGGGGAAATCGACCGAAGGCCCTAGTGGCGATGTTCGCATGCCTCTGCCCCACCCAGGACAGCGTTTCGTGGCCCCAAAGGGAGCTCCACCGAAGGCCCCAATGGCGACTTTCGCATGCGTCCGCCTCCATGCGTCCGCCCCAGTGGCAGCGTTCGCATGCGTATGCCCCACGTCGCATCGTGGCCCCATAGGGATCTCCACCGAAGGTCGCATGCGTCCGGACCACCCAGTACAGCGTTTCGTGGTCCCATATGGAGCTCCACCGAAGTGCCCAATGGCGGCGTCTGCCCCACCCAGTGCGGCGCTTCGTGGCCCCATGGGGAGCTCCACCGAAGGCCCCAGTGGCGACTCTTGCACGCGTCCGCTCGACTCATGTCGGTGCATTCCTCACACGTTCGGTGGCGAGCGTTGTTTACGAGAGCAGAGGCTGTATTGCGTACGCTATTCGGAGTCTGCGTGCTCCCTTCCTTCCTCTAGTCTCCCTCGCGGTACGCGCAGCTGTATATGGTTGGGTCCTTCGTCTGGCGTTTTTCCTTGACAAAGGCTTGGTCGCTCTCCAGTGACACGCCGATTGGGTCGTCCGACCAGCGTGAATTTGACATTGGTGTTGATATCCGACTGCCGCCCCTCCTGCCCGCGGGCCAGATGCAGCCCCGCGGTCGCGTGCATGCCCCCATTTCGGCAAAACAGAAACCACCGTGCGGGGACGAAAACATTTCTCTGGTAATCTGTTGCGGTTGCGCTCTCTCGCGTTCAGGCGGCGCGGCGCGCCAAGGTATCCAGCCTAAAACATCAGAGTGAGGGGGCCGAAGGGTCATTCATTGTCCTTGGGTGCGTGGCTGAAGTGACAAATCCGTGGTGAGGATTCTGCTTATCGCGCTGTTGTTGTCGTTGATGTTGTTGTGATTGTTATTGTTGTTGTTGTTGCTGATGTTGTTGGTGTTGTTGTTGATGTTGTTGTTATCGTCGTTGTGTTTGTTGTTGTTGCTGCTGTTGATGTTGCTGCTGTTGTTGTTGTTCCCTACATAGGCTCTGCCTAGAAGGGTTCTTACTCTCTTAGCTTAAAGGGGCGGGCAGTGTAAACCGCCCCGGGCGGTTCCCCCAGTCCCCTGGGAGCGGTTCCCCCAGTCCCCTGAGAGCTTTAGCTTTAGCTTTAGCTTTAGCTTAGCTTTAGCTTAGCTGTAGCTTAGCTTCAGCTTAGCTTTAACTTTAGCTTAGCTTTAGCTTAGCTTCAACTTAGCTTTAGCTTAGCCTTAGCTTAACTTTAGCTTGGCTTTAGCTTAGCGGCACCTTAGCTTTAGCTTAGTTTTAGTTTTAGCTTTAGCTTAGTTTTAGCTTTAGTTTTAGCTTTAGCTTAGCTTCAGCTTAGCTTTAGCTTAGCTTCAGCTTAGCTTCAGCTTAGCTTTAGCTTAGCTTTAGCTTAGCTTTAGCTTAGCTGTACCTTAGCTGTACCTTAGCTTTAGCTTAGCTTTAGCTTAGCGTTAGCGTGGCTTTAGCTTAGCTGCACCTTAGCTTTAGCTTAGCTTTAGCTTAGCTTTAGCTTAGTTTTAGCTTAGCGTTAGCTTAGCCTGTACCGTAGCTTTAGCTTAGCTTTAGCTTAGCTTTAGCTTAGCGTTAGCTTAGCCTTTACCGCAGCTTTAGCTCAGGTTTTGCTTAGCCGTAGCTTAGCCTTAGCTTAGCTTTAGCTTAGCTTTAGCTTAGCTTCATCTTAGCTTTAGCTTACCTTGAGCTTAGCTTAGGTCAGCTTCAGCTTAGCTTTAGCTTAGCTTTAGCTCAGCTTTAGCTTAGCTTTAGCTCAGCTTTAGCTTAGCTTTAGTTTAGTTTTAACTTAGCTTTAGCTCAGTTTTAGCTTTACTGTTCGTACTAATGCTGCTTTCCTAGGGGCTCCAACTCCTATGTAGGGTCGCACTGGGATGCTTTGTTGTTGGTGTTGTTGGTGTTGTTGGTGCTGTTGGTGTTGTTGGTGTTGTTGTTGTTGCTGTTGTTGTTGTTGTTGTTGCTGGGTTGGTTGGTTGGTTGGTTGGTTGGTTGGTTGGTTGGTTGGTTGGTTGGTGGTTGTTGTTGTTGTTGTCGTCGTCCCCCCCGCGACCCACCCCGCGACCCCACCCGCGACCCACCCCGCGACCCTCCCCGCGACCCACCCCGCGACCCCACCCGCGACCCACCAGCGACCACACCCGCGACCCACCCGCGACCCACCCCGCGACCCACCCGCGACCCACCCTCGACCCACCCCGCGACCCACCCCGCGACCCACCCGCGACCCACCCCGCGACCAATCCGCGACCCACCCGCGACCCACCCGCGACCCACTTGCGACCCACCCGCGACCCATCCCGCGACCCATCCCGCGACCCATCCACGAACCACCCGCGACCGATCCACATTGGTTTGAAGAGTGAACAAAAATTAGCGCCTGCGGCGGGCTCGTTGTATAATTTGTAAAATGTTTGGCGCCTGCGGCAGGCTTCTCCAGAGTCTCGCAGACTGCCGACGTCCCCACAGGCCCCTCACTCTTATCCGCATCTGCGGGGTGCTACGTATCCTTATCCTGGCGATTGGCATCACACTCGCGGTGCCGATCTCCAGGAGTTCGTTAGTTTCTGAGGGCGCATCTTTAGGATCGTCACCGTCTTGGGCTTGCCGATCTTCGGGACATTGATCAGCTCTGGACTCTCGGGTGATAAGGATGGCAGAGACGAGCATGCCGAGGCCTGGCACAACGGTGCCACGCCGCTGTTCGTGTCGACGCAGAAGGGGCACGCGAAAATCGTCAGGCTGCTGTGCGAGCGCAGTGCCGACATGGAGAAGACCTCCACGGACGCGTGCTGCCCCGTGCTTCGCCAGCGCGGCGGGGTCGTCCCCGGAGCCTCTCGGTCGCAGCCGGAGAGCGGCCGAACGTGCAGAGTGGTCAAGGATGCTTCCGTGCCCTGGTTGCGGCGCGCCCTAGGGGGTGGTGCGAGGGGGGCGGCCGTGTACGGAGGCGGCGGCGAGTTTCTTCGAAAGAACCCCTCCCCGCCTCTGAAGAGGCTTCTCAGCAGTTTCAGTAGTAGTAGTCGTCGTCGTCTTTCTTGTGTAGTAGTAGTAGTAGTAGTAGTTGTTGTTGTTGTTGTTGTTGTTGTAGTTGTAGTTGTACTAGTAGTAGCAGTAGCAGTGGTAGTGGTAGTGGTAGTAATAGTTGTGGCAGCACTTGAAGTAGTAGCAGTGGTAGTAGTTGTAGTAGTAGTCGCAGTATTATTATTATTATTATTATTATGAGTAGTAGTAGTAGTAATAGTAGTAGTAGTAGTAGTAGTAGTAGTAGTAGTAGAAGTAGAAGTAGTCGTAGTCCTAGTAGTAGTCGTAGTAGTCGTAGTCGTAGTAGTCGTAGTAGTTAGTAGTAGTAGTAGTAGTAGTAGTAGTAGTAGTAGTAGTAGTAGTAGTAGTAGTAGTAGTAGTAGTAGTAGTAGTAGTAGTAGTAGTAGTAGTAGTAGCGTAGTAGTCAGTAGTCAGTAGTAGTAGTAGTAGTAGTAGTAGTAGTAGTAGTAGTAGTAGTAGTAGTAGTAGTAGTAGCAGGTCATGCTGCTGGCGGGGTCAGCCGCGCTTCGCCAGTTATCAGCTGGTTGATATCGCAGCTTATGTTGTTGCTCTCGTAGCTCTGCTGTTGGCCCTCGAAATCCGTGTCCTTGCCCGTCGTAGTTCTCAGTTGGTGACCCCCGAAAGTCAGATTTTTGCCAGGGTGGCTCTGCTGGTGGTCCTCGTAGCTCTCCTGGTGGTTTTCGTATCGCTGTTTCCTGCCGCCGTAGCTCTGCTGGTGGCCCTCCTAGCTCAGCTGGCGGCTCTCGAAGCTTCGCTCGTAGCCGTCGTAGCTCTGCAGGTGGTTCTCGGAACTCTTCTTCCTGCCGGCGGAGCTCTGCTGGTGGCCCTCGTAGCTCAGTTGCTAGCTCTCGCGGTTCTGCTTGGTGATCTCGTAACGTTGCTTGCGGCCCTCGTGGCCCAGGCGGTTGCCCTCGAATCTGAGTTTCTTGCCGGGGGGTTCTCAAAACTCAGCTGGTGGTCCTGGTTGTTCTGGTGCGTCTGCAGGCCATGACAAAGGAGAACAACTCCTGGTCTGCTGGCGATGCGAGACGCAAGGAAGTTTGGTCCAAGCTCTGCAGCCGCTTCCATCCCAAGAGATCGGGGGTAACTGCCGATTTGACGGGCATGCGGCGTAGGCCGCCTTTGAGCTGTCCCAGTGGCAGTAGATGTCAGAAAAAAACGGCTCCATTCAACCTTCCCTCCTGGCTCATCTCCCCTTGCTGCCTCTCCCCCCCCCTGGTACCCCCGCTCTGTCCCCGCCCCCTCCTCTCCACATTTACACAATATGAATACTACTCCCCTCGTTCCCGTGGTGGCATCCGGGAAATATTCGGCCTCCCTCCGCGTATTGGTTTTCTACGCAGGATTCCCTGGACATTGGTTTTCGCTTGGTTTTTGTCAAAATGCTGCTCTCGCTGAAGCGCTGGCCTCATTTTCGGGCTACCGCTCGTTCCATATCGTGCTCCCGCTGCAGCGTTGGCCTCATTTCCGCGCCTCCGCTCGTTCCGAATCGCGCTCCCGTGGCAGCTCTGGCGTCATGATTTCCAGCGCCATGCCACGGCATGGTTTTCGTTTTTTTTTTTTTTTTTTTTTTTTAAGAGGCCCCAGCATCTAGAAAATGTTCCCCGAAAATAATCGGAAGTGATTACACAGTCGGTGTCGATTCGTTGATTTGTGAGGCCGCAGAAGCCCCCCCCATTTGGGGCGTCGCCACGCCATGCTATGTCAGGCTACGCGTCCCCCGCTGCAGCGCTGGCCTCATTTCCGTGTTTCCGCTCGTTCCGAATTGCGCTCCCGCGGCAGCGTTGGATTCATTATTTCCAGCGCCATGCCTCGGCATGGTTTTAGGTCCTCTCAAATAGGCCGCAAAATCTAAAAACATGTCCCCCGAAAAAACAGTCGGAAGTGACTTCCCCTGCCGCCGTCGTCGTCTGCGTCTTTGTCGCCGTCGGCAATGTCTGCGCGTTCCTGGGAGTTTCCAGAGGTCTTCGGGCCATCTGTAACGCCTCGTGCAGAGCAGTCCGGGGAAGCCAGGGAGACTTGGAAGGAGGTTCAGGGAACGCAAGGCAGCGCGTCGAAAGGAGGGGGAGGGCCTTACACTAGTACAGTATCCCTACCAGACGGCACTTGGCATTCGAGAGGAGCGCCCACATCGGGCAGGCACGGTGGCGCAGGACATGGAGCCTGGATTCTGGACAGGCCTTCTCTTTTCGTACACGGGCTATTTACCTTCCAAGGCATCAGGTGCCATGCCATGGCATGCAATGCGATGTTGCGTTGTGTTCCGCTGTGCGATGCCATGCTTTGCGATGTTACCGTACGCTTTGTGGTGCAATGCTACACTACGCAACGCCAAGCCATGCTATGATATATGATATGTTCTGCTCTGCCGCGCTCTTCTACACCATGCTATGCCTCGTTCGACATCAGCCTGTGCGCGTCAAGAAGAGATCGGCGCCATGGTGAGGGTTGGGGACGACAGATCTGACGCGAGCGCACCCAGCTTGCCTCTCGCCTATCCCCCTCCCCCCTTCTCCCCCCTCCTCAACCCCGGAGCCGCTGCGCGGCTGAGAGTGTGAGGGGCGGGGCCAGGACGGCGCCACGCCGCTCTTCGTGGCCGCCCACCAGGGCCTCGAGGAGGTCGGCTCCATCCTCGTCGAGGCCCGCGCGGACGCGAACAAGGCCCTCCCGCGTCCGCCCTCCCTCTCCGGGCCGCCTCGCGCGGGGCGGCGGGTCCTGGAGGGGCACGAGGCCCTCCACAGGTTTCCCGCCGTCTTCGGGCCCTCGGAGGTCCGAACGCGAGCCCTGCGGCCGTCCAGCGAACGGTTTGGGAGGAAGGGCTCCCAGGAGGAAAAGGTAGCGATACCGCCACCCCGTCTCGTTTTTGCTTTTTTGCCTCCTGGAAGTCCTCGTCGCCACCGTTGGATGCGCCCCGAAGTTTTGGTGGGAACACACCCCTGGAGAGGTGCAGGGAGTACCAGTATGGGCATCGTGTGGTTTCCCCAGGGAGCGATGACTGGCGGCAGTTCCTGTCAGTTCTGGACTGGGTTCGCTGCCAGCGTCGAGGCGAACGTTATCCATGTGCTGGCGCACACCATAGGCCCAACAGCATCCACTGCCTGCGTCGGACAGCACTTGCTGTTGGGCATCGTCTCTGCTCATGCTGGTCCCATTCCGGGCGTGCCAACATGCCGCCCCTGCGCATCGAACAAACAATCGCCGGAAGAGTTGTTTGACAAGTTGCAACTTCCCAGGAGCCGCTTCACCTTCTGTACTCGTGTCTTCGTCGTTGTCGTCCTGCTTCGAATTTTCGTTGATGCACCTCGGAATGAGCCGTCTCTGTGCCTTGGAGCATTCAAGCCGCGACCCGGGATGGAACACCGGCCCAGTGAATGGGGTCGAGAGGCCGGCCGGTCTTGAGGAAGATGTCGAGTCGAGATGCTTGGGGGCCCTCGGTTCGATTAGTACCTCAGTAGTCAGAGGCATGGGTTTCGGGGTGTCGGCCTTCGTTCTCTGGGTCACGCTGAGACTGGCAGAGCGCGCGCTGTCTACGATTCGACGGGTTCGATGATGCGCGCCGCTGTCTGTATGGACGTTGCCCTTCTCCCTCCGCTGTTCTCCTTCTCTGCGACCATTTTTGGCCCCTACCCTTGCAGGTCAGATCGATGCTTGGGTTTGAGACCCCCCAGCAGGGGCTCAGTTGGCTGCAGATATCCTTGAGCATCTGTCTCCCGCCAGACCTTCTCCTCTCCTCTCCCTCCTCTCACTTCCCCCCCTTCCACACTCGCCCTATCCCCCCTTAGCCCCTCCCGCCGTAGCCTGCATGATCAAATACGTAACTACATGCTCGCCGACGCGGCGCCCGATTACACCTTGGCACCCTTTTTAGTAGATCATCGCCCACCTCCGCTCCACTCACATGCCCACCCCGCCGATCCCCCCAGTCCATTCCCCATGCCATTCTGCAATCCCCCCTTCAGTCCGGGAGGCTCTGGGGCCGAAGGTTGCGAGTCCCTTGTGTGGGCACGCTCTGGGAGCCGTCTTGGGAGCCTCCTGGGCTGTCTTGGAGCCTCTTGGGTTGTCTGGGGGCCCTCTTGGGTCGATTCAGGGCCCTCGTGGAGACTTCTGGGGCTATCTTGGGGCGATCGTGGAGGCTTCATGGGCCGTCATAGAGCGTCGGGAAGCCGAGAAGACGAGAGCACCAAAATCTTTCGAAGACATTCGAACTTCTATGATTTTAACCTCTTGAGACCTTTTTCGGAGAGCTCTTGGAGGCCTCGTGGCGCGTCTGGGAGGCGTCTTGGACCGTCTGGAGGCCATCTGCGGCGCATGGGCGGATAATTCGGCGATGCGCTGGCATCTTGGACCGTCTTGGAGGCCTCTAAGTGCACTCTTTGACCTTCTTGGGGTTGTTTACGCCCCGGGACCCCTCTGGGGGGAATGGTATTCTGACCCGGGACCCCCCAGGACCCCCTCGACCCCTCCCCATGGACCCCCCCCAGCGGGGAAGGGATCCAAGGGAAGGGGCTTCCCTTCGACTCAGCTGCGACGTTGCTCAATTTCGCTTTGGCTGGCGCGCTTGAGAAGTAAGACGGGCCCAGGGAAAGGGGAGGAGCCACGACGCCGAGGCGACGGCGAAGGCAACGGCAGCGGCGACGGCGACGGCGACGGCGACGGCGACGGCGACGGCGATGGCGACGACGACGACGACGACGAACGGAAGCGCGTCTTCCACACGCCGACAGTGTCGGCGAATTTCTGCGTTGGGAGGTTTGCAGACTGAACGAATCACTTTGTGGCGCTCGTGTAGGGAACTCACCACGCCCCTACCACACTCTCATATCTTTCTGTGTTCTCTCTTCTCTTATCTACCCCATCCACCTTCCTCTTCCCCCCTCCTCCCTATGCCTTTACGGCTCCTGTTCCCTGCCTGTCCTCCCCCCCTTTTCTCCCCCGTCCTTCCTCTTCCCCGTGCCCCCACCGAATTTCCCGTTCCCCCTTCCTCCTCGTCCTCCGCCTCGCCTCCCCCCCTCTCCGAAGAAGGGACGATTTCTTCGACTCCCACACTCGGAGCCCCCGGGCGGCTGCGAGCCTGACCGGGATTCCACGTCAGTCCAGGCGGAGAGCTGTGCCGTCAGGCAACTGCGTGCCGACCCTTGCTCCTTCACTCTGGACCTCCTTCTCTCGTTCTTCATGCCTCCTCCCGCTCGCCTGAGAGCACGATGGATCGATCGAGCAGTCGGGCCAGTTCGGGGCTAATACGCCTCGGCGGAGGAGGAGGGAGGAACAGGAGGAGGAGGAGGAGGAGGAGGAGGAGGAGGAGGAGAAGGAGAAGGAGAAGGAGGTATCAAGGAGGAGGAGGAGGTGGGAGGAGGAGGGATGGCAAGAGGAGCAGTATGAGGCAGCAGGAGCAGGAGCAGGTGGGGGTAGCAGCAGCTCCGGGCGGCGCCCCAAGTTGCTGCCGTTGACTCGCTTCGCGCGCCAGGGATGGGGGCCCAGCGCACATCCGAGAAGTCTTCGCTGAGCTATGAGGAAGCCAACAGACGCACTGAAGCCAGGACGCTGAATTAAGGACCCTTCTTTTGGGCCGAGGAGGGACTCTGGCTTTCGGGCCGTTGTTAGATCGGGGTCGGTGCACCAGTTCGTGGCCAAGGCTCGCCGAGGCCAGACATCATGAGCTGACAACCAGCTCCCATACCTATTTTGTCGGATGGGGGTCCCTGCTCGAACGGGACCCCCCCTCGGGATCCCACCCACACCCCGCACCCATGCCTGCAGGCGCCTGCATCGCCTTGCCCTTCCCCATTCCTCCTCTTGATTTGCTTCAGACTGCGTTTTTCTTTCCTTAGCGTTCCATACGCGATGACTGTGTCCCCGCCTCCCCACGCCGCTAGGCCTGGCAGGACAGCCTCACGCCGCTGGCCGTGGCGAGCCAGCAGCCGTGGTCGGCTGGCCGGCCCTCCTGGGGCCGTCCCGACACTCGCGCGTCGCGAGCAGCAGAACGACGGAGTGTTTTGGGCAATCCTCGACCCTCCAGGGGCCCCTGACACATCGGTTTCGTTGAATCAAGGTAACATGCCCTCAGATCCAGGCGCTTTGTTTTTTCACATGGGGCGTTTTCGCCTGGGTTCGGGCCCCAGGACCCTCACATATTGACCCTATCCCACCTCCTACGCCGCACTCTTGCAGGGTCCCGTAGGCCGTTTAGACGATGGCCCCGGACGAAGATCTGCTCCTTGGGAAGGGGTACATACCCCTGCCTGGGGAGCAAGAACAATCCGGATCCCCAGAGAACACCTGCAAATCTCGAGGTATCGACGACGACAGCGTCGACGACGACGACGACGATGAGGCCAGCGACGTCGGCGGCAGCGGCGACGACGACATCGTCGATCATGCCATCGACGACGACGAGTGACGACGATGCCGACGGCGGCGGTGGCGACGAGGCCAGCGCCGACGCCAGCGAGATCGAGGGCGACGACGACGAACGACGACGCTGACGACCCGAGACCCCTAGACGACGGACGACCACCGACGAGGCCGACGACGACGGCCGCGGCGGCTACTGCGACGACGGCGGCCGACGAGGCACGACCGCAATGTCGCGGCGGCTGCCGCGGCGACGACGACGACGAGGCAGACCGGCGGCGGCGGCGGCGGCGACTGCGGCCGACGGCGGTGGTGCCGACGAGGGGCTCTCCTCGGGCCGGCCGTCGACCGCGGAGCCCAGCGGGGCCACGCCGCGATGGTGCGAGCGCTGCTGCGCGGGGGCGCGAGCCGGGACCGCCTCCGCGGGGGGGGCCGCCCCTTGCAGTGCTCATGTGGGCTCCCCCGGCTCGAGTCGATTCGATTGCGGTGGCTTCCGATTCCGATGCGATTCGACTTCGGATTTGCAGATGTTCAGCCGCGCGCAGAGGGGGGTGGGGAGGGAGGGGGGAGGGCTTCTCAGAAGCACCTCTGATTCTTAGAAGACGGGGGCCTTGCATATAGATGTAAGTCTGGCGCCTTCGAAGAAGCAGCCTCCTGCTGTGATGCCCTCGCCCCTCCCCGTGCCTCCCTCTGCGCGCCGCCAAATTTGGACTTCGGATCTGCCGATGTGGATTATTCCGATGCCGCAGCGGAGGCCTTGTCCGACTTCCGATTTCTCCCAACTTCTTGTTGTTGACGGCGACAGGTTGCCTAAAGGCCTAGACGGCCTCGGCCGAAGACCGAAAGCAGTAGTATAGGGGTTTAGAAGAAACCGCCCTAGAGCAGCCTCGTGGCCATCCCAGCTTGGCTGTCGATCTCCGCCACTCCGATTCCTTTCGATCGCCGATCCGATTTGGCGATTCGATTCTGAGCTTCCCCGCCCTTGGCCCTCCCGTCGCTCCAGGCCTCGGCCTCCCAAGCGACGACTCGAGGAAATGCAATCGCTCCGAGGCGGGGGTTTATCCAATTTTAGCTCGGGGGATCGATCTTCGAGGGCCTCGACAGGCTGCGGATGTGGGTGTGTTCGGGCCCTCGTGGATTCAAACACATCCGTGTCCACCATCCGCCTGGGTCCCAGGACGTCGGTTTCGCAGGCGGTGGTTATGGAGCATCATGGCTCTGCGACGGGTCGCGCTTCCGTGCAAGTTGGGCGCGCTCCGCCGCCAAAGCAGGCTGCACTGGCTTCGTGTGTCGGGCGCTGCTTTCCCTGGTCAGTTGGGTGTGGCAGTTCGTCGAACCCACCTGGGAACCCTCCATGGGGGGGTTCGACGAGGGGTTCGACGAGGGTTTTTTTCTATGGTTTTCCGGGAGGGGGGGACCACCGAAAACAACGACCCAATTCGTTGTATTATCAGAGGTGTTCTTGGGAGGGGAACTCCGGAAAATTTTTCCAACTCGGGTTTTTTCAGAGGGAGTTGTTCGGTGGTTTTCCTGGGGAACCCGAGAACCAAAACAATTACAACAACAAAACACAGATTGTTGTTTTTCTATTGCTTTCCGGGGGCCGAGACAAAACAAAACAACAAAAACTTGATTGTTTTTTCCTGAGAGGGGGACACCTGAAAACCACAACTCTGGGACTGTTCGGTTTCTGCTTGTATGCTTTTTTTCGGGAGGGGGGGGGAACCCCAGAACAAAAACACCCAACTCGGGTGTGTTTGGGGTTTTTTGTCTGTGATTTTCCTTGCCCCCGAAAAAACAACTAGTTCTTTTGTTGTTTTCCTGGTGTCTTTTTGGGAGGCAGAAAGCCAGAAACAAATCAAAACATTTCGGGGGGTGTTCGGGTGTTTCTTCTGGAGTTTTCCTAGGGGGGAACGCCAGAACAAAGCAAAACAACACAACCAACAACTCTGCGTTTGTCTGTTTGTTGTTGCGTGTTGTTCCGGGTTTCTCCGGGGATGGAAACCCTCCCACAAAATAGGGTTTTCTTTTTGGTGTTTTCCTGGGAGGAAACTCAGGAGTTTTCCAAACGTGTTTCAGGGGATCTGGGGCCCGACACTTACAAACACAATTTTGGCAGAACACACCTTGGGAAGCCACCGAGAAAAAAACAACTCAGTTGTTTTTTTTCTGTGGCTTTTCTGCTGTTTTTTTCTTGTGATTTTTCGGTTGGTTTTTCTGTGGTGTTCCCGGGGGGGGGGGGAGGGACCACCGAAAAAACACACTGTTCGGCGGTTGTTCCATGGTTATTCGGGGGTTCTGGAGCACCACAGTGAACGTAAGACTATTTCAGAAAACTTCCCGGGAAGATCACGAAAAACTTCCCATTTCGGGGGTCTTTCGGGTGTTTTTTCTGAGGTTTTCCCGGGGGGGGGGCGCCCCCGAAAAACCTCCCAACTCGGGGTTGTTTCGGTTGGTTTCTCGGGGGTTTCCCCGGGGGGGAAGGAGAAGCCGCCGACAAACCATCCAATTCTAGTTTTTGGTGATGATTTGTCTGGTGTTCTGGGCCCCCACAATTAAAAACATACTTGTTTCAGAAAACCCACCCGGAAACCTCAGAAAAACAAGCCCAACTCTGAGTTGTTGTTTTTTCTTGAGTTCCCGTTGTTTTTTCCGGAGTTCTTCCGGGGGCAATTCCCGAAAAGAAGTCCAAATCGAGGGTCCTGGGGGAACACCTGAGTTGTTCCACGCCGAAAAACAACCGACAAACACCATAAACAAAAACTAGCTTTGTTTTTTTCGAGAGTTCCCCGCGGTGTTGTCTGACATAGTTGGTTGTTTGATTGTGGAGCCCCAGAACCCCCAGAAACCCACAGGGAACAAAAACGAGTTGGGGAGGTTTTCGGGGTTTCCTCTTCGGAAAAACCACCCGAACGACCCCGTCGTTGAGAGGTGTCCCAGGAGGTTTTCTGACATTGTTTTGTTTTTAACTGTGGGGCCCCAGAACACCAGAAATAACACAGACAAGCTCCCAGGTTGGGAGGTTTTTCAAAGGTTCCCCCCTCCGGACAAATTTCAGAGAAATCACAACAACAAAAACTGAGTTTTTTTTGTTGTGGGGTTTCCCAGATGGTTTTCTGACGTCGTATTGTTTCTAATTGTGGGACCCAAAACCGGAGAAAAAATATAGAAACAATAATTTGAGTTGTGAAGGTTGTCGAGGGTTTCCCTCCCCGGAGAAACCTTTTTGAAACACCACCAGAAAACAACAGAAGACACACCCATTTAGGTTTTTTTCAAAGGTTTCCCCGGGGGGGTTTGAAATACTATTGTTTTTTTCATTGTGGTGCCGAAGAACTTCCGAACAACCTCAGAGTTGGAGGGTTTTTCGGTGGTTCTCCCTTCTCGGAAAAACAACCGACAAGCATTCAAACAACTGCCGAGATGGAGGAATGTTCGGGAATTCTCCCCTCCGGAAAAAACCGCGGACGAAACCATTGCATAACAACTTTCGAGATGTTTTTTGTCGCAGGTTCCCACCCAGAAAAGCACAATAACCACTTTCTAAAAATGTGAGAATTGTTTTTCGAAGGTTCCCCCCCCGGGAAAGCACCCGAAGAACATCGGAAAACCACAGAAACACAATAACAAACATAAAACAACCAGATAATAACCTCCGATGTGGGTGTTTTTCGGGTGTTTCCTGGGGGTTGTTCTCAAATAGTATTGTTTTTTCACGTATTGTGGGGCCCCAGAACATTTGAACACCTTGCGCAAAAACTCCCGAGATGGGGGGTTTTCGGAGGTTCCCCCCCAAGGAAAACACCAGGATAATAATTTTAAAATCATCAGAGTTGGGTTGTTTTTCTGGGGTTCCCCCCGGAAGATCAACGACAAACGCCCGAAACACACCCGAAAAACCATCGAACAAATCCCGAGTTTGGGTTTCTTTTTTCCCCGGTGGTTTCCCAAGGGTTTTTTGAAATAGGTTTGTTTTTAAGTGTGGGGCTCCAGAACCACCGAAAAACACAAGAAAATCTACCGAACAACCACCGAGTTGTTTTTTTTTTTCTGGTGGTTCCCCCCCCCCCCGGAAAACCTTGTAGCAAATTCAGAAACATGTTCGAAAAAGCGCAGCGAACATACAAGAAAACAGCCGAGATGAGAGTTTTGTTCGGGGGGGGGCCGGGATAATTACCGAAAAACATCAAACAAAAAACACCCTCGAGTTGTTTTTTTGGGG
Organism: Prorocentrum cordatum; assembly: GCA_963575745.1. NCBI lineage: Eukaryota > Dinophyceae > Prorocentrales > Prorocentraceae > Prorocentrum > Prorocentrum cordatum. Next base: position 354,171 of record CAUYUJ010012337.1, on the reverse strand, counting down.
TGTACCCCTCCCGGAAAACCTCAGAGAAAACAAATAATATACTCCGAGCTGTTTTTTCTTATGTTTTTCACCCCGAAGAACCCTAGAAAAACATAAGGAACAAAAACAGAGTTGGGGGGTCCCCAGGGGGTTCGCCCTAATTGCGATTTGAAGGGGTTTAACAGATCGCCTTCGGAAGCCCCCCGAACAGAAACAAGTATGTGTTCCTTGTGCTTTTTGTGTTTTTCCGGTGGATCATGGGTGTTTGTCCAGAAATACGATTGTTTTCAAATGTCGGGCCCCGGACCCCCCCAAAAAACACCCCAAGCTCCCCCCTCCCCGGATCTGGGGGGAAAGCACCAGAAAAAACTCTCAATGTTTCCCGTGGGGTCTCCATGGAATTCCCACACCGGTCTCTCCCTGATACGTGGGTTTGGGGCTCATTCGGCGGCGAGCGAGGGGGGAAGTGAGAAGGAGAAGGCCTTCTCATAAAAGCGGCGAGACTTTTTCAGACGTTTCCGAGTCTTTTAAGAGGTTTTTGGGGTCTTCGTGGAAGGCCTAGGACTTTTTTTCAGAAGGCTGGGGGACTTCAGAGCCTTCTGAGAAGGCCCGCCCCCTCTCATTTCCCCCCCCGGGCGCGCCGCCGACTCATACGCCAGATCCACGGATCCCTAATCCATGTCTGCTTTTGCCCTGCGAGTGGGGCTCGAGCGCCCTACCCTGCAGCACCCTCGCGCCGCGAATGCATCACGGCGGGAAGCTTTCGGGAATTTTCGGGAGTTCCCCTTGATTCTTGGAGGTCCGTTCGCCTACGAGCCGCAGCCCCTGACCCAGACCGGGGGGGCAACGAACCTCTGCCGGCCGTTCCTGCCCGCCTCCGCGTTGCCAGGCCATGTCACCGTGCGGAGAGGGAGAGGAACGGGAAGAGGACAACGAGGAGGTCATTTCGCCTCGGGATGCTTGCCAGCAGCTGCGCCTCGCCGACAGCGCTCTTGGGGGTGCCCGAGTCGTCGCGAACGGCCGCCGCAGGCCCGAGTGATGGCCCCAAAGCCGACCTTGCGTTGTGAAGAAGTCACGATGGAAGGCGTCTGACAGTTTTCGGCCTCCGTGGGGCACGAGGAGCTGGTCCCCCGGAAGGGGTCCAGTTTTTGGGGGAACCACGGAAGTAGCAGACGAGGTGACGTCGTATGTCTGGGTAGGTGGGGCCGGCAGGTCGCGCAGTATGGCTGAGACATGGGCGGTGCGACGCCACTCGGAGCTCATATTTTTCTTCACCGGCATCGCTGTTGCATCGTTGACGCTTTGCCGATGCTTCGTCGATGCACTGCCGATGCATCGGCGACCTCGGCGCGATCCTTCGACCCGAAGCCACGCGCAGAGGGAGCTGGGGGCACGGGAGGGCTTCTTAGAAGCAGCCCTACTTCTAAGAAGGCGCGGGCCTGAGGGCCCGCGCCTTCGAAGAAGCAGCCTCCTCCTGAGAAGCCCTCCCCGGTCCCCCCATTGGTGCGCGCCGCCAATAGGCGTCGTCTCGCCGCCGCCGCTCTGTCGTCGGCCTCGTCGCCCTCCCCAGACCTCGAGCGCGCTGACTTCTGTCTGGATCTTGGGGTGTCATGGCTTGGTTTTGGCTTCTAGAGCCGTCATTCGAGTAGGAGATCAATTTCAGAATTGATTTACCCCAAGATTGACATGTTCGACGAGTCTACGAACATGTGTAGAGCGTTCGTAGATCTACAATCGATTCTATGTACTGTTATCGTAGATTCGACGGAAACAAGTTTGGGGTACATCAATTTTAGTCGATCTCCTACTCGAGAGGCCGTCATCTGGCCCCAGGGCCATGAGGAGTGGATCCGCAATGAGAACCGATGCAACGCTGCCCCCGCAGAAGGGTTGGGAATTCTGGGGCCGCGGATGGAAACATCACATCGCGGGATGTCTAAGTCGTCGTCATCGTCGCCGCAGCAGCCGGCCTCGTCTGCATCGTCGTCGCCCTCGCGCCGTCGTCGTCGTCGTCGTCGTCGTCGTTGTCGTCGTCGTCGTCTCGCGGATCCCAAACTGTCCTGCCATGGTTGGTTCAAGGACCTCGGAGGGCCGAAGACTTAATCAGACAGTCTGCTCTTCAGGGTGTGCCAGCGTGGTAGGCGTCCCTCTGGCGTTGTGACCTGCCTGGCTTGCGCACTGCGCCCTGCCCAGAGGCCGTCGTGACAGCTCCCTGCTTCGAAGGGAAATCGAGGTATGAAAATTGTTGCAGTGCCGCGCGGATTTCTTGGATCGGCGCCGGAAGCGCCACCAGGGGACTCCAGCGCCGATCCAAAAGTCTGCGCGGAGTTCCGACAGTTTACATGTTTACGCCATTCGGTCTTTACGGCTGCCAGCTGCCAGCCCAAGGCCTGGCGGGCGGCGTGCCCGAGCCTCGGTCCAAGGATGCCCGCGCCCAGGGTGCTCTGCAGAAGTGCTGCCCCTTTGCGCCCTTGCGGCGCCGCGGCGGCGCCCGTCCTGCCCCACCCCCCTCCTTTGGTTCTCTCCAGCTTCACCCAGACCTTGGCGTGCAGGAGGTCTGCGCATGCCATCATCCCCACCACAACCACCACCACCACCACCACCACCACCACCATCATCATCATCATCATCATCATCATCATCATCATCATCATCATCATCATCATCATCATCATCATCATCACGATCATCATCAGCAGCATCATCATCATCATGACCATCATCATCATCATCATCATCATCATCATCATCATCATCAGCATCAGCATCAGCATCATCATCATCATCATCATCATCATCATCATCATCATTGTCATCGTCATCGTCATCGTCATCGTCATCGTCATCATCATCGTCATCGTCATCGTCATCGTCATCATCATCGTCATCATCATCGTTATCGTCATCGTCATCACCACCACCATCATCATCATCATCATCATCATCATCACGATCATCATCAGCAGCATCATCATCATCATCATCATCATCATCATCATCACGATCATCATCAGCAGCATCATCATCATCATCATGACCATCATCATCATCATCATCATCATCATCAGCATCATCATCATCATCATCATCATCATCGTCATCGTCATCGTCATCGTCGTCATCAACATCATCATCATCATCATCATCATCATCATCATCATCATCATCATCATCATCAGCATCATCATCGTCATCGTCATCGTCATCGTCATCATCGTCATCGTCATCGTCATCATCGTCATCGTCATCATCGTCATCGTCATCATCAGCAGCATCAGCAGCATCAGCTGCTGCAGCAGCATCATCATCATCGTCGCCCTCGTCTCGTCGTCGTGGCCATCGCCCTCACCAGCCCCGCGAGGAGCCGCTGGCGGGCGACGGCCCTTCCGCGCTCGAGTTCGCCAGGGAGCACGGCCACGACGAGGCCTCCGCCTGGCCGCCGGTCGCCGTCGTCTGCGGCAGCTCCGGCTTCGGCGTCGGCGCCGTGGGCGGCTTCGAGGTTCAATGTTTTCGGGCGCTTTCGGAGGTTCTCGGCGCATTTCCAGCCTCGGGATGCCTTCCAGCAGTTGCGCCTCGCCGAGGGCGTTCGGGGGGTGCCCAGGTCGTCCCGAACGGCCGCCGGAGGCACGAGGTATGGCCCGAAAACCAATGGTCGGACGGGGCCAGGACGACGATGAATCGGTTCCAGAGCGTTCTGGAACGCTCTCGAAGCGATCCGGATCTCTCTGAGAGGGCCGTGGCGCCCGCGACATGTTCCAGAGCCGCCTGATGTTAGATTCCCGATTTATCTTCACCCGAATTTATCCTCGTCCTGGCTTCGACTCAACCAGAGACGGGGATAGGCATATGGGGGGATGGATGGACCCTCAATCGCCCACTGATCTATCCGATTTCAGGTCGATGTTCCCCCCTTCCCCATACCAGTCCCCCCCTATCGTTGCCCCTCAGGGAGGAGGGGGGAGGGCACGCCTGGGATGAGGATAAATCGCTCCAGAGCCTTCACGCACTCAGTGCGTTTCGGGGCGCTCTGAGAGTTGCCGTGGTGCCCGATGCGTCCTCCAGACCTTCGGGCTCTCAGGGATTTCCGATTTATCCTCATCCGATGTGGTTGTCCTCATCTTGCATGCGTCTCAGGGGAGGGTAGGAAGAGCAGGAGGGGGGGGGGGTCGGGGGGTCAGGGAAGGGGGCGGGGATGGCAGGAGGAAGAGCAGCACGAGGGAAAGGCACGGGAAGCTGGCCGATGAGAGAAGGCGCGGTTGGAAGGGGGTGGAGGGGAGCAGGGGGGTCGGAAGGGAGGGGAAGAGGGCATGGGGCATGGAGGCGCGGGGGAAGAGGGGGCGTACGGGATGGAGGGATGGGGAAGGGTATACAATGATCACCACTATCGAAAGAGTCAAGAGTGGCATGGCCAAATTGAAGCTCAGGCTTCAGGAAAGAAGGCGCGGGAGATCCTATAGGGAATCAGGCTCCTGCAGGGCTCCCCATGATCGCTGAGCTGGACCTGATTGCGGAAGCCGCAGGTGCCACAAGTGGATGGGCGGGACGGGGGCCGGGTCGCCAGGTGGTCCGCCTGCTCGACCAGGAGAATTGAGACCATTCGCGCGCGCTGGGCACGCGGGCTTCGTCGCCGTCGTCGTCGACGTCCTTCGCCGACGGCGGCGTCGTCGTCGGTCGTCGAACGTCGTCCGACTTACGACTCGGCGGTGAGCGAGGGGGAAATTACAAGGAAAAGGCCTTTTCAGAAGACGGTGGGACTTCTCAGAAGCCCTCGCGCCTTCAGAGAAGTTGTTTGTGTCTTTGGGGAAGGCTTAGGGAACTTCTCATAAGGCTCGGGAACTTCTGAGCCGCTTGAGAAGGCCCACCCCTTCTCACTTACCCCTCAGGCTCGCCGCCGAACAACGTGCGTCGTCTTCGCCGTCGGCGTCGTCCTCGTCCGTCGTGCGACGTCCGTCGTCGTCGCCGCCGGTCGCCCGTCGTCCGTTCCGCCGCCGTCGTCCGCCGTGCGTCGCTCGTCGCCCTCCGTCGTCCGCCGTCGTCCGCCGTCCTTCCGCCGTGCGTCCGTCGTCCGTCGTCCCTCGTCGGCGACGGCGGAGGCCGTGCGGCCGTGCGGCCGCTTCTGTTTCCCGCCCCTCCCCATTCGCGGGCGGTAACCCGTGCGCGGGCTGGGGTCGCGCTCGCCGCCAGGGACTGGCGGAGGAGGGCGACACATCTCCAATTCGGGGGCAACCCTTGTGGGGGCGATAGGCTCAGGGGAGGACGCATCGAATCCCAATCGCCCACTGATCACAGATAGGGGCCCGATAGCCCACCCCGCCCAGGACCGTGCGGACTCGCGATAGGGAGCCTATCGCCGATCTGTCGGCGATGATCGCCGAGTCCAGGTCGATGTTTCCCCCGCGGGGCCGACCCCCCCCCGATCGTTGGCCCCCCCCACCACTGCAGTTGCTAAGTGTCGCTTTGGGATCGCTGTCATTGCCAGTCAGGTGCTGAAGATTCTTTGGCACGAGTTTCCAGATGGGAAATCACGGAAGCTCCCGCTCGTCTTGGATTGAATGTATGTTGTCGAGGAGCTTCCATTAGCGCTCAATAGCGCCAAGTAATTAGGGCCCAATAGCGCCGAAGAGCGCTTAAACAGAGCCCAATTGGCGCCCAATTGCGCTTAATAGTGACATGTGGGGGAGATATGTTACGTCCGCTTCGCGCGCTACTGGACGCACTATTGGGCGCCATGGGGACCAACCGCTTCCGTGAGTTGACTTCGAACATGCTCGTCAGATACTTACGACTCTGTTCCACGCGAGCCCCGAACCCCACTGGAGCCGAATATCCGTAAAGGATTCGCCCTTTCCCGCCGTCCCCATCCATACTATAATGGGAGACGGTCAGAGCTATGTTGGGAGTGGCCAGCGCTATTGTGACAATTTCTGGGGACATTATGCAGAGGACGGTGGGCATTCAGCAAGCACCTTGAGATGTTAGAGGTGTTGTTGAACGCGTTCCTTCTCAGAGCGCAGAGCTGGTGTATTTTACATGAGGTTCTGGTCTCGGGAGCGCGAACCTGACGTAGTTGACCAAGGATTCTCCGTCCTCGGGAGCGCGAATCCGGCGTAAGTTACGAAGGATGTTTGGCATAATTTAGTGGGGATTCAGGCTTGGGGAGGTCGCCCTCGGGAGCGTAAGTCTGGCGTAATCTACAAGGGATTTGGTTTCGGTAGCGCAAGTCTGGCGTGATTTACATGGGTTCTTGCCTCGGGAGCGCGACTATGTTATAGTTTACATGGCCTCGGGGGCGCAAATCTGGCGTACATTTACGACAGAATATTTCGTCGGGGACGCGTCTCTCATGTATCTTTACGTGTCCCAGGGCCACCCGGAATTCTGAGAATCCCTGGACGGGGTGCTAACGGGGCGGTTTGGGCCCCCCCCGCCCCCCACGCGGACAGCAACAGTGCACAGCTGGAGGCAGACAGTACCATAATAACGTTGGAAATTGGAAACTGGAACTAGTGCAGGAAGCAGTAAACCTCAGCCCCGCAGCCTGGTGGCCTCACACGGGGGCTGGCGGATCTGGACAAACTCCCCTCGGGCAGATGGCCGAAGGTTTTAAGCCGGGCGGAAGCGGCTCGTCGGGCCTCGTGATCTTGTTCAAGTTCGTTTCGTATTTGGCGTTGCTGGCACCCTTCTTTCCTCCCTCTCTTCTCCTCCCTCCTCTTTCCTCATCATCCCTCCTCTATCTATATATCGGTGCGTCTATACATATATGTATACACATGTATATGTGTGCCTATGTACATATATATGTATGTATACACAAATGTCTATGCATATATATATATATGTGTATATACACATGTACGTACATAGATCTAACTAGTCGTACACATATATTTACATGCATATAAATATATATACAAATTTATTCCACATATATATATATATATATGCACATACATCGATATAGCTATGTATAGACAACGAACTATCTATCTGTCTAACTAAATGTGTATAGCTATATACAATTCAAGACTGAGCGGTGATGCCTGCACGACGCGGGATGCAAAGAGCAGGACGAGAGCAAGCGGGACAATGGGATGGCGAGGATCCTCGTGAAATGCAACTGGGATGATAACAATAGCCCCGCACGGTCCGGGCCCCACCCCCCCAGCCGCCGCCAGACCCCAGGCAGCAACAGGGGGGACCAGGGAGAGAGAAGGGGGACGGGGACAAGCCAAACGAAACCCACCCCAACACAGACGCCTTTTCGAACGGAGATCACCTGCGGAGTTGGGAGGCTGCCTGACTGGATTGGAAACAAGATCTCCCCCTCGCCCATACAGAAACAGGAACACAGAGCACGACATACCCCAACACAATGTGGACCCAGCAGTGAGTCTAAAAAAGGGCGGTGCATGAGGCACTCGCTGGAAGCAGCTTCCTCACGTAGTTCACCCCGAGCCCCTTAGGTTCGGCTGTTTTGTCGTGCGTCTTGCGTGCTGGCTGCCCTGAATGGCACCCTTGCAGGCTAGCTGTTCTGATGCGCCAGTGGGCGGCGCTTGCTGTTTGTGTATGTGTGTATGTGTGTGTATGTGTGTATGTGTGTGTGTGTGTTTGTGTGCCTCTGAGGGCTCAGACGCTTCTAGACGCGCGCGCGATTGCTGCTCTACGACTTCCTCCGCCCTGTCGCTGCGCGCAGGGCCGCGACGCCAAAAAGTGTGTTTGTGTGCGTGTCTTAAGGGCCAGGCCGCGACCACGCGTCTAGTGCTTCTACTTACTCTGCCTCGTCGCCGCGCGCGAGGCTGCTCTGTTAAACGACTGAGTGTGTAGGCTGCTACTGCCAAACAAGTGTGTGTGTGTGTGTGTGCCCGTCCGCGCAGCTAGGGCGGGCTGCCGCTGGGACGGGCGCCCGTGAGGCAGGGGCGCCAGGTGACGGCCGCCAGCCGCGCCACGCGTCACTGGCTTTGCTGTTGGTTATCTTTTTTTCCTTCGCTCCCCTCCCTTCTTCTTCCCTCCCTTTCTCCTTAGCCGCGGTGCGACTTCTCTTGAGTTGGTCAAGCAATCAAGTGTGCCCGTCCTCGACGTGCCCCCGGCGGAGATCGGCGACGAAAAGCTCCTTCACCCGAAGGAAACACTTTCCAAAGCTGAGCGGGACCGGCGAGAGCCTCCGCGCCGCCCGCGGCCGCAACCGCGGGGTCGGGTGCGGGCTGCGCACGCGCCGTTGTCACCGGCGTCGCGAACTTGCGCCGCTCCGCTTTCACACGCGCCCGTGAGAAAGCAAGGAGGAGGGAAAGGTACCCATGCCGCTACCCTCGGATAGGTTTCCCCTTTTTGGGGCCTCCTGGGTGGCCCTCGTCGCCACTGGTGGATTCGCCTCGGAATTCTGGTCAGCACGCACCGCGGGAGAGTTCCGGGGAGTAGCGTTATCGGTATTCTTTGGTTTCCCCCAGGGGAGGAGGAGGAGGAGGAGGAGGAGGAGGAGGAGGAGGAGGAGGAGGAGGAGGAGGACTACGACGGTTATCACGACGACCGTGGTCACCACGAGCGGGGGAGGGAGGAGGAGTATGAGGAGGATAATGACGGCGATTGCGACGGCGATTACGACGAAAGCGGTCACGAGAGCTGCGGAGGGAGGAGCAGGGAGAAGGAGGAGGAAGAGAATGAGGAGGAGGAGGAGGAGGAGGAGGAGGAGAAGGAGGAGGAGGAGGACTACGACGGCGATCACGACGACAACGGTCACAACTATGGAGGAGTAGGGAGGGGGATGACTACGACGAGGGCGATCACGACGACCACGGTCACCAGAAGGAGGGAGGAACAGGAGGAGGAGCACGACGACGCTTGCGGAGACAACGACTCCCTTTGCCCCTCGCCCCTGGCGTCTCTGGCCCACCCCCGCCCGCCTGCGTCGTTTCCGCGGGGTGTCTGGGCCTTGCCAGGCATCCGCCCTCGTGCTCATCCCTCCTCGTGACTCCCCGGATAGCACGAACGAGATGGGCACGGAAAGAATGGGTGCGATGCCCAACAGCAGTTCTTGTTCATTTTGAACAGGACTCGCTGTCCGCGCCGCCGCGGCCTGTGTCCATTCGAGACAGAAGGCCGCCTGCCCAACAGCGGCCGCTGTTGGTTTGGGACAACATTTGTTGTTGGGCATTGTACCCATTCCTTCGGTACCCATTTGGGGTGTCCAAACCGGAGATCGTAGCGGTCTGGGCCCCCGGCCCAGGGGTCGGCTTCTCATCCCGAGCCGTTCTTGACGGCCCCGTGGCCCTGGAAGGGCCCCCTTGAGGCCACGGCCAAGAGCCTCCCGTCAGTCAGGCCTCTGCCAAGAACCTCCCGTCGCGATTATCCACGGCGGCAGGAAGTCGGGGTTGCCCTATCTGGAGCGCTATCGAATTGGTGAACAGCGTCACATCATGGAGAGACTCTTCCTGGCAGATTGCTGCTGGCGAGTCGGGCTCGCTTCGCATTACGGGTCCTTCAAGTCGCTGCAGAGACCGGGGGTTGGGCGAGTGGCAGTGTCTTGTTTGGGGCGCAGATGAGTGGCACAGTCTCACGTCAGATTTTTCATCGTCTTCGGTGAAGGCGCACTTCGACTCCTGAGGTCCCCGCGTAGAGTCCTGCCCCTTGCGGGCCACCTTGACAGTTTTTCCATTCCATTCCAGTCAATTCTATATTTGGCACGCTCTGGAACGGCCGCGGCGCCCGATTCGTCTTCCAGGCTCGCTGGCACTGAGAGCATTCCCGGTTTACCTTTTTCCGAGTTAGTCTTCGTCCTGCTTACGTCTTACCTCACAGCCGAGCTCTCGCCCCCAATCCCGAGCCCCCCCCCAATCAGGCCGTTGGACAACGAGGGGAAACCTATTAGGATACACCATATGGATACACCACTGGGGGGCTATTCGGACGCATCTCCATCGAAGATGGACGCCCCCGATCCTAGATCCCCGAGGTGTGTCCAATTTTCCCCAACCATCTTGCGGTGTTGGGGCTTCGTTTTGAAGAGACAGTCCCCGCGTCCTTCCCTCGTTCCTTCCTCCTCCCCCTCTTCCTCTCATCATCAACATCGTCACCACCGTTTTGGCACACCCCTCAAACGTTTCGTGGCCCCACAGGGAGCTCCACCTACGGACACAATGACGCAGCCCACATGTGGGCGATACTCCCGTTTCGGCGCACCCCTCAAACGTCTCGTGGCCCCATGGGGAGGTCCACCCAGGGCCCCAGTGACGCAGCCCGCATGTGGGCGATGCCCCTGTTTCGGCACACCCCTCAAACGTTTCGTGGCCCCACAGGGAGCTCCACCAAAGGCCACAGTGGCGCAGCCCGCATGTGGGCGACACCCGCGTTTCGGCGCACCCCTCACACGTTTCGTGGCCCCATAGGGAGCTCCACCCAGGGCCCCAGTGACGCAGCCCACATGTGGGCAACACCCGCATTTCGGCACACCCGTCACACGTTTCGTGGCCCCCCGGGGAGCTCCAGCCAGGGCCCCAATGCCACCGCCCGCACGCGTCCCCCACATCCATGTCGGCACACCCCTCACACGTTTCGTGGCTCCACAGGGAGCTTCACCGCAGGCCCCAGTGCCACCGCCTTCATGCGTCTCCCACACTCAGTTCGGCAGACCCCTCACACGTTTCGCGGTAGGGAGCTCCACCGAAGGCCCCAGTGCCACCGCCTTCATGCGTCCCCCACACTCAGTTCGGCACACCCCTCACGCTTCGTGGCCCCATAGGGGAGCTCCAACGAAGGCCCCAGCGCCATCGCCCGCATGCCCCCCCCGCTCATTTCGGCACAGGCGTCACGCTTCGTGGCCCCATAGGGAGCTCCACCGAAGACTTCGCAATTGCGGTTCTCACAACTGCATATGGTTGGCTCTTTCGCCAGGCTAATTTGTCCAGTCGAGAACCATGCAAGGTCAAGGACTGGGGTCTCCAGCCCAAAGCAAGTCAAAGTCGGTCCCCGGACCCCTCCTGGATGCATTCTGACCAGTTTCACGAGGCGGGCCCAGCCGTGGCGACGAGAACCCTCCAACAGGCCCAAAGAACGCAAGACGCCAAGTCGCTTGCCCCCGCGCCCTCCTCGTCGCGGCAGGGGCGCCTCTCGGGCGTCCCCCGCCCGCTTCCCACCCGCGGGCGTGAGCGCGGCGTTTCGGCGGCCGCGCACCCTCGCAGGGAGGCCCCGGGGAATGGGCCGCCCCCGCCCCGCTGGCGGGCGCGCGCCATGGCCGCGGAGCCGCGCTCGCCGCTGTCGGCGAGGCCCGCGCCGACCCGCGGGCAGCGGCCGCCGCCCACGTTTCTGCCTCGGGGACAGTGTCTTTGGTCGCAGCGGCGCAGGTCCACGCCGCGTTTGAAGGCAGCCGAGGGACATTGCGGCGCTTATACAGTGCCGCCGATCCGGGGCGTTCGTGTTTCATGGCGGGGGTCAGTGCCCGGGGGGGGTCCTGGGGAGGGGGGTCCCGGACAGGGGCGGTCCCTAGCGAGTCCTGGTTAAATCTGAAGGCCCCAAAAGGTTCCCAAGACAACCCCAAGAGGGCTATAGGAAATTTCCAAAAGGGCACCGAGAGGGCCACAAGATGGCCAACTCCCCCAAAATGGCCCAAAAGAACACCAGGACGGCCCAAGACGGCCCCAAGGCAGCCCAAAAGAGCACCAGAAAGACCCCCCGGAAGGCAAGGCCCAGAAATGCAATTTCATTGAGTGCCACCAGGATTTTGGTTAGATTTTTGCATGTCGTACCAAGGCCTCAATGCCAGCAGGGTTCAAAGACACGAAGCAGCGACCTCGCGCCCTCACAAAGTATCTGCGTGTTCCGTTTCCGTTCTAAGCAGGTGACGGAAAGGAACGAGGTACGAGTGATGACGTTGAGTTGGGGCGAAGCGCTCCATGGGTCCAGGGGAGGGGCGAGGAGGGGCTAGGTCTACAGGCCCTCCCCCCTCCCGAAGAGGCCCAAGAGGACCCAAGAGGCCCCTGAGAGAACCCCCAAGAGGCCCTTAAGAGAACCCCGAGACGGCCCAAGAGGGCCCCTCGAGGCTCCCAAAAGCGCCCCAAGAGGGCCCCACGAGGTTCCCAAGAGAACCCCAAGAGGGCTCCCAAACTCTGAAGGAGGGCAAAGGCGAGAGTTAGCGAGCGTTTGTCCGCGGTCGTTTAGGCTCTAGCGTCCGGCCGCCTATTTGATTGCGCCGCGCTGCGGTACATAGCCATAGACCGATACGGAAACAATCCCTCGAGATGCCGTCTTGCCGCTCACGCGGCCATTGTCAATTTTTTGCTCCATCAGTACTACGATACAACACAGTTAGTTGGATGCCACGCCTAGGGCGTAGTATGTGGTTGGGCCTACCACCTCACTTTAAACTTGGTAGCGGAGCTGGCCGTTGGTGGCCAGCTCTGGCTCTACTCCTTGGTATCCACGGCGCTATCTGGTGGTCTACTGATATGGTTGACCATCAGGGCGCAGTGGCTCTACGCGGAGGAGACCATGGCCATCGCAAGAACTCTTGAACTGAAGCCTCTGCTCACGCAGAGATCTCCTACCTGAACCTTAAATTTCTGCGCTACTGTATTCTTAAAGTCCACCCACCAACGCCACTTGGCAATTTCTTCGAAAATACGACGCAGGGTCGCATGCATTATGACAGCGTGCCGCCTGCACCTCTTCGCAAACTGTCTGTAACGTCACCTAACAAACAACAGCCACCCACAACTGACACCGACCTACGAGGCCACGGGATCGGCATCAATCTATTTGGCATCCTCTGGTTCGCTATCGGATGCGCTTTTGGACGCATGCAGCGTGGTGCAGACGACGCGCGAAATACCGGCCCCCACTGGGATCCTGCCGGTAACGTACTTTTGCATGCCTGGATCAACGCGACCACAGGCGCCATGACTCCCTCCCAACAGGCCGCTGCCTTACAGCGTGGCCTTGGAGGTCTCGCAAGGACCCTCGCTGTGAGAGCCCCCTCAGCTGTGATTAATTTTGGAGTGAACATTGGTGGGCGCCACACCGATGGGGCAACCCGTACATTGTTCCTCCTCAGCACTAAGTTCGAGAATCTTGAAGATGAGAGACAACTGAACTCGGGGACGGCTTTCATCGATGTTCGTGGCCATTCGGGAAAACGGATCGACAAGGCGCTGGCGCATTTCGAGACTGCGCGCTTTGAAGCTGACGCCGCGGGGTTCAACGTTCCCAAATTCCCACACCTGACTGTCGCATTGTTCTTGGCCCCAGGTGTCAGTGCTTCGCGTGCGCAACAGCTACTGCGACCAATGAGCCACCAATGCCATGACACAGCAGTAACTTGATTCTCTATTGGAGCGCATGAGGGCTTGCGCCCGCGTTGCTGAGCGAAGCCCTGGTAGCACTAGAGGTGTGTTCAATCGCGGCCACCGCGCTGCTGTTTTCCGCGGCGACACTCATGCGGGGCAACTTGCCAGCACACTCTGGAATGGCGATCCACAGCTGACCGAGGCCATCACTTTTGTACGCCAACAAAGTGGCCAGCCCGCGGGTTCGCAGGACCCCTGGGCTCAATTTCGGGGGCCGCTGGCAACGGCGGCCCCCGCCCAAGCCGCTGCCTTGCCTCAGCGGGGCAACCCGCGGAGTTTGATTTTGACTCAGGCACAGATGCCGACGCCCCCTCAAATCAAGGCATTGGAAACCTAGACTTTCCTGACGCGCCTGCGCACCTCACCGCAGAACAACAAGGACAATGGATTCTCTTGTGTCATCAGAAACAGAAGCGCCGATGGGGGCGCTATATGAAGAAACCGGTTCGAGGGGCGCTACGCGCGGTCTGACGCGCGCTCAGGTCAAAGGATATGGTAGAGTAAAGGGTAGAGGCATTCTGACATGCTTGGTCTCCCTTGCGGAACCGGGACATGAGGACATCTTCTTGGGGAAGGGTAGAGGCCGTAGACGCGCCTCAGGAAAGGGTAAGCGACGTCGGGCAATCCGAAGGATGCCAGCGGGAAAACCATGGAATGCGATATTTGCCACATCACCCAGCGCGTTCGTCGCGAGTGCCCCGGGGGCGACGGGGGGTGGCAGGGGGGTCCGTCGATGCATTTGGCGCGGACCGATTCGGATATTCAATGCGTTGATGCAGAGACTTCTATCCGCGTCCGAAGACACCCCCGCTGCTGCAGCCCACTTTGCGTCCGCGGCGCCCCGTGGAGCTCCGCGAGGAAGTGTTCTTCGGCCGCGGTGAGATCAATCTCGCAGCTGGGCCGGGCGCCCCGACCGCGGGGCAACCTGCTTGCGCGGAGATCATCAGGGGGGGCCAGCGCCAGTCATCCGCCGACTCGGATTGCGAGATGGCGGGGGCAATTGCGAATTCTGATGGATGCGAGCCGGGCGACTCTCATGACGAAACGATGCCAGCTACAGGAGGAGTTGCGACAGTCAATCCAACCGCAGGTGATTGGCAATCCTTTACGCGGGGCAACCTGCGACGAAGAATTCTTTACGGGGTAGCCCGCTTGACGCTTGCGATCTCTCTCAGAGGATCCAGTGCGAATTTGAACGCAACAAAGGCCCCCGCTCAACCTGAGTGCTGCGCGATCGCCCATCGAGCCGCGAGGCTCGGTGGCGCGTGGATCGAATGGGCAACAATGAAGTATTTGAAGCTGAAAGCAATCCGCCGTGCCACCATCGGCGGAGTCACTCCCGTCGGCTTTCGCGCGCCCATTCAAGCGGCGCGCAACGCCCGCGCAGATGAGTTCCGAGCGGCTCGCCAGCAAGTGCACAATCGTGGGGCAACCGGCACCAGGACGACGAGGGCTCCGATGGGCCTTCAGGCGGGCCTTGCTCCAAGGAGGTCGGTTACCACAACGACGGCATCTCCCGCCAGAGCACGCGGCAGGACTACAGGGAGAAGCGGCGGGCGCAGGGCCACGCCGACCACAGGATCCGCCACTTTTGGTCGACGCAGCACGCGCGTCGGGCCCCGGCTCTGGAAAGGTCGTCCGTTCCAACGGAGCCGGCGACGTCCAGCGCCCCGACATGAGAGAGAAGAAGGCTTGCAAAAGAGGCATCTGTTCGGATCGGTTGAAGTGCCGAGGGGGGGGGGGGGGGGGGCGCGGGCGCGAGCACTTCGGACCGCAGGCCGAAGTGCAACACTGGGCGCCTTTCGAGGAGCCCCACTTTTGAAAAGACCCCGCGGATCTGGTCGCGCGGGGATGGTCAGGGTTACAAGGTAGACCCGAGTTTTGAGCCGACGGCGCGAAAAACCGACGTGGATGTTGATGCGCGAGTCGCGGGGGATGCAGTCTTGGATAACGGCGATGCAGTGGTGCCGAAGCCGGCGCAGAGGCTGGGCCCTTGCCACGGTGGAGCGCATGCTGCCCGATGGAAGGCGCAGCCTGGATCGCAATGGAAATGTTATGTTTCAGGGTATCAGGATCTATCGACGCGAGCGAGCTCAGACGGATGACTCCTCGCGCAAGAACGCGGGGGGAAACTTGCTGAGCCTCTGGGCGCCGGGAGACCCGCTGATCGCGCAGAGAGGCCCCGAAAACGCTTGTCAGAGGAGAGAGGTCTCATAAGTGTGTTTCCATCCTCGAGTCTGCCAAGGTCTTCGAAGTCGAAGAAGCGGGCTAGCTCGGGAGGGGGCGCGCGCCCCGGGGGCCGCCGGCGAAGCACGGAGAAGCGATCCGACGAGACGCCCGCGGGGCAACCTGCTCGCAGGAAGCACTCCAGGGGGCCAACTGTTGCAGCTGCGGCGGCAGCATTCCAGGGCAGTGGCGCGCCCGAGCCGAAAGAACCGGTCGCGCTACGCGGTGCTATTCCTGGCCGGACCCGCCGCGGGGTGGCTGGCCACCTTCACTGGATGGGTCAACTGCACGGCATGCCTCGCAGCAGAAGGCAGAAATGAAGGTGCTCCAGGCCGCGCCCAAGGCGCCCCCGCCAGAGGCTCCTAGGGCGAGCGGGCGCCAGTACAAGGGCATCCGCGAGAGGGAGAAGGGCCCGCCTGGAAGTGCGGGGTCATCAGCTGAGTCTGCCTCCGCGCCTGCATCTGCGGGGCAACCTGCAACATCCCTGAAGTGGAATATAGAAGCAGGCGCTGCTGGGAAGTGCTTGGGCCCCGACCAGATGCCAGTCAGCCCTGCATATGACCAGAAGGCAGATGATGGCACAAGCCGGCGCAGGGTTGTCAAGTACCCCGCTGACTACACGGCAGCGTGCACGAGCGAAACAGCTGCAGAAGGCCAGCGCATCCGTAAACAGCTGCGCCGAGCGCCAGTCCTCACTTCCAGCGGCGAGGTTGACGAACTGACGAGGGCCCCTAGAGCGCAGCGCGAGTCAACGCGGTTACCGCCCCCTCGCGAGCAGCGGCGCTGCTCGGAATGGCTCACTACAGCCGCCCGGCACAAGCCGTTCCATAACGACGCCATCTCACGACGATTCTCAGATGTGGCTACTTCGCATGGCGACTACCACGGCCGGGTCCGTTTTGGGGACTTGCTGACAAAGTGGCCACCACAAGACTACTGATGGTGGCACGGCAGGTGCATCGACATCGTTGAGCAGCATCTCAAGCCCAGACACTGGGCATGCCAGGCACTCGCTGTGCTAAAGATATGAGAGTTTGACTTCAGTACGGGTGCGAAGCAGGAGCGACTCCAGATGCAGAAAGTTACCCACTGCGGGGAAACCTGCCCGACCTACTACCTGCGGCCCAGCAGTGGACAATAGTCCTGGCATGGAATGCCCAGAGTCACTGTGCTCGCCGGTGACCGACCTGACAGTAGAAGGAGCACCGCCGTGCGTGGGACTCAGTGGAGGAACATCCCAAACATGCTGCAGATCGGTGTAGCGCGCCGAGGCTCAGACAACCCCAAGGGGAAGTCAGGCAGGCAGATGATTCATGGGTGCCCTTACTTACCTGGGGGCCAACACATCCAGTTGGGCATTCGTGCAGACGCCGAGGTATTGATACTGATCAGCCTCAAGAACTTGATTTGCGGCAGCATCCCAGTGTGGCGGTCTGCGAATGATATCATCTTTACTTCCGGGGTGGAAGGTAGCATCCTGGTGCGCTTCCTAGTCCTGCTCATTGGCATCAAAGAGAACGTTACGCATGCACAGAGAATAGAGTTGGTAAACGAACCGTGAACCCAATCACGGCGTGGTAACATGCTTACATCCGTTTGCACGACTGGTATGACGATCGCCAAGACGTTACCACACTGAAGGGATGGAACACCCCAGAGACGCCGTTTAAGCTGCGTGCCCGCGCCAGCTGCACCCATAGCTGAAGTGCATCGTGCAATCGCGCTCATGGTTCAGGAATTGAATCCAGCGGGGATACCTGCAGACGGCTCAGACGGATCCTGGATTCAGGCCCAGAGCGCAGATGTATCAGACAACACTTCCAGTGGTGCTGTTCCAAGCGATGGGCTCTTCGCCAGCGACCCGAGGCGCGCGCGAGCACAGCAATGTCCAAGTCCTGCGGGGCAATCTGCTGCATTCGCACCTACGAGCGGGCCCGCGACACCGCTTGGCACACCGCAGAGCATTGGGAGCCTTAACAGCTTACAGGCGAGACTCCAGAGCACGCGGATGGACCCGCAAGTCTATCAATCACTACAGGCTACATCGCCGTTCGCATCCCCACGTGCTGCAGTGCTGCCAACTGGGTGGCTGCCAACGTGGCACCCAATGCCAGCGGCTCAGCATGGCTACATGCAGCCCATGACGGAGACGGCTCAAAGGGCTGAAAGCACGCTGTCGCAGCAACAGTGGATGCACCGTCACATGCGAGACGCGATGGAGCAAACGAGGCGTGATGGAGTCGATCTGCCGAATGAAAGCGGGACTCCAGCCTGGGAGCATGTGCCAAATGCGAATCCGTCGCCGGACCATCCGAACCAGCATGGTTACATACCTGCGCTCTTCAGCCACACGACGCGCGACCCGACGGCGTCCGACAGGCCAGTGGGTCCACACATGGATTCGGCAATGTTCCTTAACTACAATGCGCAGACCACTGGGGTAGATCGGCGTGGAAGTCAGCCTGAGAACCCCTATGTCAGGGCAAGAGCGGATGACTGCTATCGGCCACAGATCACGCGAGGCGCAGGATGCGAGTCAGGTATCCTTGGACAGGTACTCCACGATGGGTACGTGGCGCCTTCGATTGACCAGGATGCCACCGAGCATGGTCCAGAGCTGACGATCCCGCTGTCACTGGGGGAGCTTCGCCCTGAGATATTGGCCATCCACGAATCGCAGCAGGCGAACCTCTCGGCCCAATATGCGCGACGGCAGCGCAATCGGGCACGACAGGCACGTCGCATGATGGGTCGTGGTTCGGGGCGACATGCTTCGGGGCTTGTAGCTGCGAGGCAACCTGCTTCAATTCAGTTGGGCGCTGCAGCGTCGCCGAGCCGCTGCGGGATGGGCGAGGCCACGTTCGAGCGGCAGAGGCGTGCGAGGCCAACGGCCGCACCACCTATCAACGACGATGACTTCACGAAGTGTGCGATTCGTCTCGAGGAGTTCGGGTACCGCGACAAGGTATGTGGACTCCAGTACGGCCACACATTCCACGCAGTCTGCCGGGACAGAGTGGCCCAGTCACACGTCGACCGACAGATTGGAGGAGCCCCTAATGAGGCACCGCGTGCTGTGTGCCGTGGCAATGGACTGATCGCAGCGGAGTTTCGTCGCGCCCTTGAGGGTAGACAAGATGCCGGACAACGACGCCAGGAAATGCTCAGAGGCGAACGAGCTCAGGGACCTCCGTGAGGAGCTGAACAGGATCACGGCCATCATGACCGGGCCCACAGCGCCAGCGGGGTCACCTGCGTTACTTGCGGGGCAACCAGCTGCACGTGCCGCGCCGTTGCCAGCGGCAAGGCCGCCTCCATGTGCGCGGCCAGAACCGCCAGCAGTGATGCGAGCCGCAGACTCGCAGATGCCGCTGATAGATGAGCCAGCTGCAGATCCCACGTCAGCCACCACAGCTGCGGGGTTACCTGCTCACGAAGCGCGGCACAGGCGCATGGAAAGGGCCGACGCGCGCGCCTGGCGGCAGGGCGCGGGCAACCCGCTGCGCCAGCGCCGCGCTGACAGTCCGGTCAGCGTGCGCAGCGGTGCCAGCGCTATTTCTGCGCGACATGCTGCAGACGGCGCTGATGGCCAGCGCCGATGGCCAGATGACGGTGCGTTCCGGCGAGGGTACCTTCCTACCTTCCAAGACATCCCATTGACACAGCAATCGTTTCGATGGGGCGAATTACCAATTGATTGGGTTGCCAGCGATATCCGATTACAGAGGAAGAGCCATGAGCCTACATGAGCGCATTCACGTCCATGCGTAAGAATGAGTGGGCATTGGACCACAGGCTCGTGAATGGTATGTACGTCACGACGGTGACCACAGTCCAGGGCTTCTCATGGAGCTCGCCACGAGTTGGCCTTAGCAGCAAACGGCGGTACGATGATCGATCGCATGCTGTCTATATTGCTGGACATCGGCAGCAACATAAACAGCATCGGTCTCAAGGCTGCGCAGACGTTTGAGCGGGTCTCGCGTGCCCGCGGGCACGACATAAGGAGGTTGAGCTTGGGCAGACCATTGTACGTGGCTGGGGTGGGTTCTGGAGCCGCAGTGTGCAGGACGTCAAGCCACTGCAAGATCGCCTGCACATGCAGGGGTTACCCTGCGGGGCAAACTGCCGCTTCAAAAGGTGGACACCTATTCAGCCAAAGTTGCCCATGGGTCCGGCGAGAACCTGCCCGCAATCCTGGGTCTGAGGAGCGCGTCGAACATGCGTGCCATCTTGATTCTGGAGAACGGCAACGAGATGATGGTCATTCCAGGCAGTGGCATGGACGGGCTCCTCCTGGGAAAAGGCGCCCGGGCGATTGATTTGGTGACGGCGCCAGCAGGGCGCCCGGCGGCCAACGTCGATGAGCACGACGGGGCGACGGAGGCCGATTGAAGCTACAGCGTTCACCTTCACGGCCGCGCCCAAACGCGAGGGCGCGCCCTTGCGTCGCGCCATTGAGGAGACCATCGACACGGCGTTTATTGCGGGGCAACCTGCGTCAAGCAGCGCGGGGCACGTTGCTCCTGTGGATGCCCATGCGTGCATGATGACGCAGAACACCAGCGGCATCAGCTACAGTATCAACGAGGACACGTTCACGTTCGCGAGCAAAACCATGGTGGACAACGCGTCGATGACCTGGCGCCAGAAGAATGCCCCATGGGGGAGCAAGCCTACGCCATTAGATCAGGACTTTGCCTTGAGGGCTCTGCAGGCGAATGTGCGCCAGGCCATCCACAATGAAGGCGCAAAGTGGGTGCCGCGCGAGGTCCGCGCGGGGCAGCCTGTTACTGCGGGGCAACCTGCTGCTGCGAGCGGCGCGGCAACAGCTGTCGAGGAAAATTATAACTTCACCTGAAGCAGTGCGTCGCCGCTCACGCCAGGTGACTCTGCGGGCCACCGCCCGGACGCGGGCCCGAGCCAGGCGGCGACGCGGACGTCCCCTGCGCACGAGAGAGCGGCGGGGGCAGGCGAGCGCCGCGGCAACGTTCGCTTGCATAGGCAGGCCGACACCTGAGGCACAGTCTACAGATGCGGGCACACCTGCCTGCTTTTCCTAGGCGCCCGCTGCGAGCGCCAGGGGCGACGGCGGGCCCGGCGCGTTTTCCGCGTGGGCCGCTGGAGGGCAAGATCGCTCATCCCAGCGTTACCATTCTCGTGCCCTTGTCATCGAGGATCTACGAATAGCTTGCGCTGAACTCCGGGCCCGTGGATACATGGGCGATAGTGTAAACCGCACGCAGGTCGTGACCTCCACGAGTACACAGTACTCTGGGAGTCTACTGTCGGGGGACTTTTAATAATTCTTATGGGTGGCAACACCCGCGCTGATTGGCGCTCGCGACTGTCTGGTGAGCGGGCGGGGCCACGCTATCAGCGCATTCGGAATCTCATAGTGAAAGCTCGGGCTCTGCGCATGTCAATCGTGCTCATGGGGCCCCCAGGATACTTGTGGGAACTAGGGCCCATGCGCGATGCGATCGAAGACTTAGGCCCATAAGTCATGCGAATGCGATGTTGCCATTTCGGTCTTAGGTTCGATCGCTCGAGTCGCTCGCCGAGCGCCTCGTGCATGCAGGTGGCAACGACGTGCGCGCGCATTGCAGGTGGCCCGTGGAAATGCACATGCCGCCGGGGAACCTGCCGAAGGAGTAGAACATGAATTAGTCCGGAACGGCCGAAAGCCCAGTAGCCGCAATGTCAATACAAAACAATCGCTATCATGACAGCGCGACTGCTTGACCAGGGTGATACACACAACGCGCAGAGGAACGATACACGCGCATTACACCTCAGCGTGCACACCCGAGTGGAGGACATACATGCAGTCCTTTTTTATGGAATTTTATATATATATATATATACATATATATATATATATATATATTGGAAAAAATTGTCATCCATTGGATCGGGCGGCACGCTTGGCAACTACAAACCTCGGCGACAATACTTCATTCAAGATATCAGGAATCAGGGCCAACCTACCGGATGCAACTGGATAGCTCCATTGCCGAGTGGAGTGGCTAATCTAAGCACTCGATTGTATCGGGGGCCTCCGGCCCCCGCGCTGCTCAGTGATGCGGCGCAGCGACCACGCCCAAGGCGGGTTTCGACCGTCGGTGTCGATCGATCCCCCCCCTTCGATTGAGCGCGTCCGCGCGTTGCCCCCTGCTCCAGATTTTCCGACACCCACTGCGCCCGACAATGAGCAACAGCAGTCATCATTATTTTTTGTTGCCCGGATAAAACAGAAGAAAAGCAGCAAGTTGACAAATAACCAGCATCAAACCACGCAAGATACCCATGCAGGTCGACGACGCCAATGACGATTGTGGCGAAGACCTAAAGGGCGTTCGATGTGGAGCATGCCACACCGATGTTCTCCTGGACTCCGTCAGCGATGTTGATGGGGAAATTTTCATGGCACTACCGGCGGGGCTACCCGCGGATGCACCTGCCGACGTGTTTCCCGAACTACCAACTTTATGTCATGGGCGGAACAACGAGGCAGACATGCTGGAATTGTGCGGGGGTAGAAGGGGGAAGGTCACAGTTAGCATTCAGCCGAGGTCAATCTTCAGGGGGTAACCGCGACAAGCGTTCGCACGATGACCTAGGTAAAACAGGAAAGGAATTCCAGGATGAAGCAATGCACTACTTCGATGTTTTTTTTTGATGAAGCTAGTCATCCCACGTCCCACAACCAAACTGCAGAACTGCTGGACGACCATCCTTTCTCAACGCGGAAGTCAACTACGATACGTGGCATGAACATCACAAGGAAGACCTCCCACACATCAAGTTTGGTGGAAGTTTCGCAGTACGTCAGGACGATGTCCGACGGTTCCCCCTACGAGAACATTATGTAGGGACTTGGGTGAATGAGATACCGCCATGGACGACACTTGCCAAACGCGAGGGCACACGCAAGGTCAACATGGACCAATGCACAACAAGACCATGTGACTCCCTTGGTGTGCGGATACGTAAACCTATTGGCATAATGGCCGACCACCTTTCACTCCTGACACCATTGGACAACAAACGGTGCACTGGCCACCATCAACATGGCTCAGTTTGCAACTGGGGATGGGCCAAGGCAGCACAATAGACCCCGAATATACAATCCCTCTTCGTCGAGGCAGTTCAACTTGCACATGGCATGTTCGTGGTTAACCGCGATCCCTTTCATAATCGTACTTATGCATCGTTTGTTCTTGTCATCAATGCGCGCGGGTTTGGCTTGGGTGACCCGACGATCCCTAGACATCCTGACGGGCGGCTCGTGCAACCACCGTCTGGGGGGTGGGGGCGATCTGCGCGCGTCCACCATGTCAACGCGCCTTACCCATCACACAGCAGAAGCCCTAAACGCTGTAGATCGCATGACAAGGGGGACTATTATTGATAATATCCAAGTTGCCAAAACAAGTGGCACGTGCGCCATGGCTCTTGCGCAAAAAGGAAGGGGGGGGAGGAGGGGGAGGAGGAGGAGGAGGAGGAGGAAGAGGAGGAGGAGGAGGAGGAGGAGGAGGAGGAGGTGGAGGAGGAGGAGGAGGAGGAGGAGGAGGGGGGAAGAGGGGGCAAGGCATCGCCCTCTGGGCCCAGCAACGGGGCCCAGTCAGGCCAGGATGGGGGGAGGCGGCGCGCGTCGCGACGCGGAATAAAGCGCTCGGAGCGGAGGGGGCACGGGGCGGAGGTCCCACTGGGGCGCTGGGACGCACTGGCTGGTGGGTGGGTGGGTGCGTGTGTGTGTGTGTGTGTGTGTGTGTGCGTGTGCGTGTGCGTGTGCGTGTGCGTGTGCGTGTGCGTGTGCGTGTGCGTGTGCGTGTGTGCGTGTGTGCGTGTGTGCGTGTGTGCGTGTGTGCGTGTGTGCGTGTGTGCGTGTGTGCGTGTGTGTGGTGTGTGCGTGTGTCTGTGTG